>JAHTLZ010000204.1:29108227-29145426 GCA_023846285.1 Phrynocephalus versicolor | reverse complement strand
ACACACACACACACACACACACACACACACACACACAAAACATACTGTATATAACTCCCCGGTTGGGAAACACTGCTTTCAGCAGTCACACTGAACATATCCATTACATTTCAGTGCCCTGAATAAGAAGTGGCAAGATAAAGGGGGATTGTTGACCAAGCTGGAAGTGCAGGTGAAACAAATGAAAGAAAATTTTGATGCCAAGGAGAAGCAACTGATTGAAGAAAAAGAAACAAGTCTTCAGGCTCAGAGGTTAGTGAAGATACTGGCAGCTTTCCCATCTTTGTATCTATTGGTTGGTCAGGAATACAGGCTTATTAAGTCATGGTCTGTTCTTGCCCACTTTGTTTTTGTGAAATGTGGGGAATAAAATGGAAGCAAAGGCATGGTGTTTACATAAAACCAGAATGTTTCACCTATTACTTTGTGAACTCAATCATTATGTACTGTATCTCTTCCCGGTTGCGTCAATGAGTAATATATTCAAGATTACGAGAATGTGGATTCTTGTATTCCACATGATATTTTACAGAACAATGCTTTCTAGAATGCTAGGAGAAGCATTTGTGTTTCTTTTCAGACTGTATAAGTACTCTACATTTTACAGTTTATTACATATTCTTATATATGGAGAAAACTTAGAAAGAACCTGATAAACAAGAAAAAAATTGCAACATGACATCTTTATACATTCTAGCAAATATCATTCAGCGTAAATTTTGTCACCATTTTTATAAAATTGAATTTTGGTGGTTGGGTGGAGTAACCTCATAGGTTTCTGCACTTTTTAAGGGGGTGCACTAAGTAGGATTGTGAGTTTATACTCCACATATTGTTATACAAAATGTGTTGCCCAAAGATGAGTTCTGGCAATCCTAATTCTCTTTTTCTCTAGAAAAGTATAGTAACATGCATTTGTTCCCCTCGTAGCAATCTTTTCCAAGTACAAGTGAGAAATGTATGTAAAATATATTGGCCAGTATCCTGTTCAAATTTCCATATGTGTAGCTGAAAAAGGAGAAGTGCCTGCAGTGATTCAGAGGGATCCGGTTGCCTGCCTGGACAAGTTGCTGCTCATACATCTAAGAAGGAAAGTGGATTTCTCTACCTTGCCACAGTCACTTCACATTTTCAGTTATGCATATAGAAAATTGAACAGGGCATTGGCTGTTGTCTTTTTAAATGTAATGTTCTATAACAGCATGTGTCGTAAGGGAAACTGCATTAGTGGAGTAGCACTGAAATTGACAAGTATTGTACTTGACAGTGACCAAACTGAGATATGTGTGTTGGGGGGAGGAGAGAGAATAAGAGGGTGGAATTCCATCCAATAGCCAAAATCTTGTTGCTTAGCATAGCAAATCACACTAGAAAGGGCAACTGAGTTAATGAGGATTTAGTGAGTCAACTCCTCCATAAGGCTCATTAATTTCAATGACCCTACTGTAACTATGGCTTACTATTCCAATAGGCCCATTTTAATCAATTGAATTTATGAAGGAGTTGGCTCCCTAAAGTAGTGGTGGCCAAACTTTGGCCCTCCAGATGTTTTGGACCACAACTCTCACAGTCCTTTGTCATTGGCAAAACCGGCTTGCAACTGTGGGAGTTGTGGTCCAAAACATCTGGAGGGCCGAAGTTTAGCCATCACTGCCCTAAAGCCCAACTGATTTAATCCCCTTAAAGTCACTGGACCTACTTCAGTGCAGTTTACTGTGCTAAGTAACAGGATTTTGGCCTTATCAGCAAGGGAACTTGTTGCCCTGCATCTCTAAATTGTTATTGGAAGTCTCCTAGCATGAGTCTCCTGGTCTTTTAGCAAATTTGAGGGTTATAGTGGGAAGGGAGACATTTTTCACTATGTCTGTTCTACTGACAGATGGACAGTGTTGGCTTTCACTTGATATGCTCGTCCTAATGATATAATGCTGTGATGTTTTCGAGACTGAAGGAGCCATCTTGTATTTAGGATACTCACAGAAAAGCTACACTCTATGGACAATGCTTTTCGGAGGCAGCTTGAATCAACACTAGCGGCACATCAGATGGAACTAGTTCAGCTAGCAAATGAAAAGCAAAAAGAGATTGTGAAAGCAAATGAAAAGGTGATGGATGACACTGTGCTTTTTCATTTCTTGTTGAGCAAATAATCTGTTTAGGCCATTTCATTTACTGGCAACATCGCTCATTAATTACTCATTTGTTGTGAGCCATCTTGGGTTCCCTATGGGGAGAAAAGTGACAATACAGATAATATGAATACTGGTCCTGCCGTACAAGAATAATCTGCAAGTGCAGCATGAAATAGTGTGTTGTCTAATATTGTTACATCAAAGAGGAAAGAGGGAGTATGTATGTAATCCCAGTGCTTCTGACAATTTTGCACACTTCTGCACACTACTGTTCACTTCCTGGCTGGATTCACAGTCATGCAGTTAAAATGTAAAATATCTGGGAACAAGTAGTAAAGATTCTCAATAATGCATCTAAGATTGAGAACAGATTCTCAAAAGAAGTCTTGCAGATGATTTGTGGAGGTGTGAGTAAAATATTTGTGGATTGGATGCATCTACTGTTTTCTGTTTCTAAACAGCTTTTAAATTCCTTAAGCGGAATTTTCTTAAGCAAAAATTCCTCTTAAGGAATTGTTTGTTCTATTTATTTTTAGCTCCCAGTTTTTTTTAAGATCAGCTTTCTTTAATGGCTAGGGATGGGCTATTCGTTTTGGAAGCTACAGGTTCCAAAATGACATGCAGGAGCCCAGCTGGTGTTCAGAAGCATCTAAAATGCAATCAACCAGTCTCTTACCTTGCTCTGCGCCCACGCAGGGCTGAACTCCATTGAGGAAGAAGCCTCCAACCTCATCGTTCCTTCTCCCTGGTGCGGGCCAATCAGGCAGGGAGGCGGGATGATGCATTTCACTGCACAGCTCCTGATTACAGTAGGGTCATTTAAGCTCTGGTAGCTTCCAAAACGAATAGCCTACCCCTATTAATTAATGGCATTAACTTCTGTCACGTGTCAACTATTTTATGTATAATCTCTCGAAAGTATATTGTTATCTGAATAATATCACTAGGGTAAATTCTGAAGTTGATTTCAGACCTTTGCCCACCTTTCATAAAAAAGCAGAACACTTTGCTTTTGCTTTTGCTTTGAAGTTGATTTCAGACCTTTGCCCACCTTTCATAATAAATAGATTTTAAGCGGAGAAGTGCATTGTTTATAACCAGTAGATTGCTAAATTTCATTTCAGGTTTATCAGATTGAAGAAGAAATGCGGCAATTACTGCAAGAAACTGCAAGCAATAAGAAAGCTATGGAAGAGAAAATTAAACGACTTACCATTGCTTTAAGTGATATTCAGCAAGAGCTCTGAAATGCTTTGACAATCTTCTAGTGCCTAAGTAAATTCATTAAAAGAATTCACAATATTCTCAATAACTGCAACCTTTTTTTTGGGAAAGGTCCTGCGCATGAGCAATGGTTCATACTGGTGTGGTTTACATTTTGCACAATGTTTTCAAATTAAATGGTTATTTTTTGTTAAGTTGTCTATTACTGGTGGCTTTTATTCAGAGGTTTAAGAAGGCAGTTACTCGGAAGAGCTGAACAGTCGTGCTTTAGTAAAACTTGGCATATGTAATATCTTGACTGTTAACATCCTTGTCAAAGGACTGAACTTAGTTTCTTGAATTGGTCAAGGGCTTAATGCCCCGTTGTCTTCCCTCCTGGAAAGCTCATCAATAAAGTCATGCCATATCTTTGGTAGTTGCAAGAACAACAATTGAGTTTTACACATTTTCTTTAAACCCTTCTCAGTGAAACAAATCTTAACTGTATTATGTTGTAAGGAGACTTCCTGTATGTGAGCAGGGGATCACTTGGTACGTACTTTTTTTTTTTACTGTGCATGATAAATATTTACAAATTTCCAGAGGGTAGGCACATTAGGCTGGAGTAGTAACTAGCCAAGGTAGCTTGAATCAGTTGAGCTGATGCTAGAACAGGTAATTGTGAAGAATACAAGACGTTAGAAATTATTTAAAATTGCCTCTACCTTTACCTAACTTTCTTTGGTCACAGTGGCCAAAATGCTGTTACTTAGTGCAGTAAATTGCCCTAGAGTAGGCCTATTGAATCAATAGGGGTTTAGTGAGTCAAGTCCTTTGTAGTGTACATTCAATTGATTTAAATGGGCGTTGTCTACGTTAGAATAATTTTATTTGAATCAATATGGAGAGGTTAATTCATTAAATCCCATTGATTCAAGGGGCCCACATAGTGGAACTGGAAATGTGCAGAAGAGAGCGACCAAAATGATTACTGGGCTCGGGCACCTCTCTTATGAGGAAAGGCTAAAACACATGGGGCTCTTTAGTCTGGAAAAAAGGCACCTGAGGGGGCATATGACTGAGACGTACAAAATAATGCAGGGCATGAGTAAAGTGGATAGAGGGAAGCTCTTCTCCCTCTCACAAAATACCAGAACTAGGGGACATACACTCAAATTGAGGGCTGGGAGAGTAAGAACAGACAAAAGAAAATATTTTTTCACCCAGCACGTTGTTAGTCTATGGAACTCCCTGCCACAGGATGTGGTGATGGCATCTGGCTTGGATGCCTTCAAAAGGGGATTGGACAGATTCCTGGAGGAAAAGTCCCTCACAGGTTACAAACCATGATGGAGATGTGTAATCTCCAGACTTAAAACCAGGGTACTTCAAGGGCCAGATGCAGGGGAGTGGTATCAGGAGACGGATATCTAGTCTGATGCGCTCCCAAACGCATCTGGTGGGGCCACTGTGAGATACAGGAAGCTGGACTAGATAGGCCTTTGGTCTGATCCAGCATGGCTCTTCTTATGGTCTTATGTAGTGCAATTGACTACACTAAGCAACAGGATTTTGGCCACAGATAGTGTCCCATGCTGGAAGAAGTTTGGATATGCCTCCCAGGAAAAATAATAGGTTTCATTATATGTACATTCCAGGCTATCTTTCAGATGTACCTTGCATGACAAACGAAAAATGAGTGCTATTGTCACCTTTTTTATATTGAGATGCTCCCTTTGATTGCAGTAGATACTCCTTGAAGAAGGCAGGAAAGAGATCTAGGTTGCCAGCTGTCTGGAGTTTATGTAAACTGGTTGTAGATAAAACTCAACCATTTACTCCTCCCCCCCCCCTTAGCCATGACGGATTGAATTCCTTAATAAATACTCTACTACTAAAATCTCATATATTTATACCTGATCGTTTTAGGAGTACTGAATTGTATGCAAAATAAAATTAAGCAGAGGACAATGCACTGGACTCTCAGCAGCTTCAGCCTAAGGGGGGATGATGGGAGTTCCTAATCCTGTATCTGGAGGGCAGCAAGTGTGCAACTGCGTTATGCAACTGTGTTATAAAGTGTTCTGCTTATATACCGCCCCATACCACTTTTTAAGTAGTCTCTGGGCGGTTTACAATTTTAATTACAGTGTGCAGGCTACACATTGCCCCCCCCCCAGCAAGTTGGGTACTCATTTTACCGACCTCGGAAGGACGGAAGGCTGAGTGAACCTTGAGCCTGCTACCTGGGATTGAACCCCAGGTCCTGAGCACAGTTTTACCTGAAGTACAGGCATTTAATCACTGCGCCAGGAGTGGTTAATTTTGAGGGAGGAAGTAGCTGCATGAAATCCGGGGTTAGCAACAGTAAAAAAAGAAAGAAAGAAAAACCACAGGGGGCTTCAAACACGGGGGCGTTTAAAAGGACCTCCACGTTTTCTTTGTCCTTCAGGCAAAAATCAAAGAAAAACAAAATAAAACAAAAGACAAACATGTGGCACCTTAAAGACTAACTTTCATATTTTAATGTACTGTTTCGTGGACATGTCCAGTTCTTCAGAAATATAGCAGCAGAATGAGGTGTGAAATATAATAAGAGATGGGATATACATTTCATAACAGACATTCATTGGCTGTAGTATATAAATGGGGGGGAGGATAGGGAAGGGGAGGGGGAAGAAGAGGAGGGAGAGTTAATTAGTAGAAATGGTGCGAAGATTAGGCCAGAGCTGTATACAGTAGTTTTATGGCAATATCGCTTACTCAGAAGTAAGCCCCCCTCCCCACACACACTCTCCCGGCGCACGCAGCGGCGCTCGCCTCTCAGCGCGGAGCACGGCAAGCCCGCAGGCGTCGTGCCGCGCAACCTTGCGCCCCGTTCACGCGGAAATCCCCAACGCCCGAAGTCTCCCAGGCGCAAGGAGGGCAAGCGGGGAGGAGGGGGGGTCACGGAGAGCCCCCCCGGGCCGCCTTGCCAAGCGGAGAGCTCTCTCTCCAGCCGGCCTTAAGGAGTTGGTCCGAAAGGGTACCCACACATTCCCCGCCCCTTCATCCTCCTCCACATCGACCCCCCACACACTTCTTTTTCTCTCTAACCCCCTCCCCCTTTTCCTCCTCCAAACAAAACTTCTGGTCTCCCAGCAACTGTCCGGGCCAGCCAGCGTCACTTCCTCTCTGCTCCGAGGAGCCGGTGGTGGTGGGCAAGAACGAAGGGGAAGCCTTGCGCGCTCGCTCTGCGGGGTCCGGGGGGGCGCTCCGGCAGGGCCACGTGGGGGAACTCTTCAGCGACCCGGGGGAACCCCAACCGGCCCGAGGAGAAGGGAGAGGAGGTGAGGAAGGAAGGAGGGTAGTAGGTGAGGTGTGCGGGAGGCAGATGCAGCATGGCCGCGGCGACGCTATTCGAAGCAGTGCCCAGCAGCAGTAGCAGCGGCGGCGGCGGTGTTGGTGTTGGTGGGAGCCTGGAAGGCGGCGCAGGCACGCCGGGAGCCAACAGCAACAGCAGCCGGCACGAGAAGAGCCTGGGCTTGCTCACCACCAAGTTCGTGTCGCTCCTGCAGGAGGCCAAGGACGGCGTGCTGGACCTGAAAGCGGTGCGTGGGGCGAGGGGAGCGGGGTTGTAAGGGAGGTTGTAAGGGAGGCGTGGGGCTCCTTGCAGGGAAACGCGGCGATGCCGGCGCTGGAGGGCTGGAGTGGAGCGCAGGAGGTGATGGTGGAAAGGATCAGTGGGAAGAATGGTTGCGGGAAGTGGGTGGGCTTAAGGACCTGCGAAGGAAGGTGGTGCTTTCACGGCCGGAGAGTCCCCGGGAGCCACCTTCGTCCTGAGATGGGTGAGACTCGGCGAAAGCAAGCTGTGCGGTTTGGGAAAAGGAGGAAAGTTTGCTCGCCTTTTCTTCCAAGGATCGCGCGTGAATTAGTTCCGCCTCCCCCCGCCTTTCATCTCCCGAACACCCTTGTGAGGTAGTTCACCGGGAATTCTCAGCGAATCGGTTGCTTGGAAGAGGCAGTCCCGTGACCTCCTCTTTATTATTGTCCCACATTCAGGGCTGGTTTCTTCAAGGAGCAATGTGGACATATAGATGGTTTTTAGGGCCTTTCCCCCCTTCTTTCTTTCTTTCTTTCTTTCTTTCTTTTCTTCCTTCCTTCCTTCCTTCCTTCTCATCTTCAGGACTGTGAGGTAGTGAGGGCTTGAGAGGCACTGATGGACCCAGAGAAGCATGAGTAATAAGCACTTGTGATTGGCATGGTGACATTTGAACTCAAGCTTTCTTTGGTAAAAATCCAGTGCTATAAATTACTGCACTTGCACATTCTAGAGGCAGCTCCTCTAATACGTCTTCTAACCAATTTCTTCTGTTGGGAAAGATACTCCTCTTAAAAGAAAGCCTGAGCCTTATCTGCAAGGCACACACACACAACTGTGTTTGGCCAGCAAGCAAAGGGCTTATACAGGTACAGTGATGTATTAACCCCCCCCATTTAGAACTGTGCAGAAACCTTATCCAACTTTATTTGTTCTAGATGTTTTGCTGTTTTAGACAGCAGTACCCTCCAGCCCCTGTTGAATATAACTAGTAATGGTGAAGGATCATGGGAATGGAAGTCCAAAGCATCTAAATGGCAACCAGTTAGGGGCATCTGCCTGCCAAATGCAGGACTGGCAGAGGTGCGAGTATATGGTTGCTGTAACCTTTTTACATACTGTCTCAGTGCAGGGAGACTCTCTGTATAACCAGATGTGGCAGCCAGTAATGAGTTTGCCATGCACTTGGAGAACAAGGTTGAGGCCATCTGTAAGGACTTCAATTCTGGTTTTGATGCAGTTAATAAAATGGAGGCATCCAATTTTGTCCCATTGCTGGGATCAATTTCAGTTGGTGTCATCAGGCCAGATCGGCAGGGCTCTGCCTCACTGTAAAGCCACCACAACCTTCTCTGATCCTTGCCCCTGATTTAATTAGCCAAGAGGCAGCTTTGGGAAGGCTCTGGCAAATTGTCTCTGCTTCTTTACAGGAGGGTATTTGAAGGAGACAGCAATCGGACCTGTCCTAAAGAAGCCTAACCTTGCGACCACTGATCTCTCCAACTATCGGCCGGTCGCAAACATCCATTTTTGGGGCAAGCTAATCGAGAGGGTGGTGGCAGAGCAGCTGCAGACTTTCCTGGCAGAATCAGGCAGCCTTGGCCCTTTCCGGTCTGGCTTCAGGCCATTTTACAGTACCGAAACAGCACTGCTTGCACTTCTTGATGACCTACTCCAGGAGGCTGATCAGGGTCATTCAACCCTTTCGGTTCTCCTGGACCTCTCAGTTGACTTATTGTTGACCATGGTATCCTTCTGGACTGATTGGTGGGGCTAGGAATTGGATGCCAGTTTTTAGTCTGGTTCTGTTCCTTCCTGGAGGACTGTCCAGAGATTCCAGCTGGGGGAGAATGGATTGTTCCCGTGGACTCAACATTTTGGAGTTCCACAGGGGTCGGATAGCTCTCCCATGCTATTTAACATCTACATGGGGCTGTTGGGAGAGGTCATCAGGAGATCTGGGATCTGTTGCCATTAGTACGCTGATGACATGCAGCTCTATTTCTCCTTTACAACTCCAGCAGTGAATGCTGTTAGGACTTTGGAGGATTGCCTGCAGGCGGTATTGGAATGGGACAAGTGCAACAAACAGACTGAATTCCAACAAGATGGAGGTCTTGCTGGCAGGGCCTTCCCATCCCAGGGCGGGGGGATGCCCCTTAGTTCTCGGGGGGGGCATACCTCTGCCTTTTAATGATCAAGTTTGGAGTGAGGGAGTCATTCTTGACCCACCACTCACCCTGAAACAACAGGTGGATGCTATGGTCAAGTCTGCCTTTTTCCAACTTAAGCAGTTTGCCCAGCTTTGACACTGTTTTGGATGAGGAGTCCCTCTAAAGCAGGGGTCCTCAAAGTTTTCAAACAGCGGGCCGGTCCACCACACCCCAGACACCACTGGGGGCTGGACCCGAGTCCAAAAGGGGGCCAACATGGAAAAAGGGTGGGAGGGAGTGGGGGACCTTGCCATAGCCCTTCCCCTTTGAATGCCCCACTAGCCAGCATGCTAGATCAGCATGCTGATCATCTGGGTGGTAGTTGGGGGGAGTGGGAGAAGTGACATAGCCCACTGCTTTGAACTGCCTCAGCAACAGAAGCAGCTGCGGAGGCTGGCTTGTTCGCAAAGCAGGGGGTAGGTGGGGGGTTGCAATAGGTCCCGGGGGCCGGATTCAGGACCTTGGGGGGCCGCATCCGGTCCCGGGGCCTTAGGTTGAGGACCCATGCTCTAAAGGCTCTGACCTATGCATTGGTAGTCTCCAAATTAGATTACTGCAATGCTCCCTACATGGGACTGCCTTTGAACTTTATGCAGAGGTTATGGGGGAGGGGTACAAAATGTGGTGGCCAGGTTGGTTATGGGTGTGAAAAAGTCCCAGAATATTACACTGTCCCTGGCCAGGCTGCACTGGCTCCCAGTGGTGTTCTTCATCAGGTTAATATATAAAGCTCTACATGGCCTGGGACCTCAGTGTCTGGTGGACTCCCCCCCCCAAAAAAAAAGCAATCCATCCCGGTCTACACAATCCTCACAGTCCTTCATGCTGTAGGTGACCGCTCTGAGGCAGGCCATAAAGACAATAACAAGACACCATGCCTTTTTGGTGGTGGCCCCTGAAAAGACACCATGCCTTTTTGGTGGCAGGCTCCCTACTCTCCTTTTGGAAGACCATGAAGACCTATTTATTTGCAGAGGCCTTTCCCAACCACTGATGTGGTTGCTTTGTCTTGTTCTTCTTCTCCACCCCACCTTCCACCATCCATTGGAGAGGGGGCATATTTTATTATAGCTTTTATGCCCAGCCCCCAAGAAATCAGACAGGATAAGGTGTTTGCTATCTAACAGGTTCTGTTAATGGCTGTTGTATAAGATTTTTTTAAAATTGGATTTTAACTTATTTTAATTGGATTTTATTTATAGCTGTATCTCTTTGTATTTTTATGACTATTTTGTAAACCTCCCCGGGTAGTGCCGTTTGAACTAGGGGCAGAATTGGTAGGTAGGTAGGTAGGTTCCCCTTTAGATCTGCTTTAAAAAGCCCCAAAAGGAACTAACAGAGACATTAGAAGCAGTTCTAGTAAATGTAGAACACACACACACATCCGTGGGTTCTTGGAATATATGGAAGATTATTTCTGTATAGTGCTGACCCCTACTCATGTTTGCTCTTAAGTGTTTCAGAATAAAGGAAATTGCATCCATAACTGATGAACTCCTTCATCATCTTTGTGTTTTTATATATAGGTGCTTCTTTTTTAAAAGTTGAGTTCAGAGATTTGTGTGTGTGTTTTTTAACAAGGGTAAGAGTAGATGTTAGTATGCATTTATTTAATGTCAACACCATTCCACTCTGGGTGACTTACAACAGCAGAATGCAAGGAATAAATTCTTAGAAAACAGAAGGGAAAAAACTTTTACCCTGACAATCCATTATATCAGACATATATAAAGTGTCGAGATGGTGATGATTATGAAATCAGCTTAAACAAAAATCAGCTATCAAATAGTTAAGTCGGCAGCAGGTTATTACTGTTTTGGCAAAAAAAATGTAATGGTTTCTGTCTCCTGAACACCAGGAGGGTGGGGGCAGATGCCTTTCCTTTGGCAGCAAATTCCAAAATACTGTAAGGCAGCTACCACTGAGAAGGCCCAGTTGCTATTTGAAGACTTCCAGATCTTCCTCTGGGTGGACACCTGCAGTATTCAATATAGGACAGGTGGTAGATACAAGGAAGAGGCACTCTGCCAAGTAGCAAGGTCCCAAACCATTCAGAGGTTTGTACATTAACAGAGAAATCTGTTAAGAAATGGGTATTGTGAGTTTAGGAGGAAACAAGATTAGACCAGAAATGTTTGATAACCACCATACTAGAGAATGATATTTCAAGAATATATCCCTTGTGATTTGAATCCAGCTTTTCGATCATCCAGAAGAGATAATAAAACATTTAATGACAGAGAGTGCATTTTTATTGCCTGTTGGGTTGACATAGAGTGATGTATCTGAATCCCGTAAGGGGGCAGATCCACTCAAAACACGGGAAATTCTCTGTTTTGAGTAGTTTTTAAACTGGGTCAGATTGGTCACCTACCTGGGAGGCAGTAGTAGATTTCCTATGTGATCAGGGGTTGGACTAAATTACCTTTGATATTTTCTCTAACCGTTTTTCTAAATTGTGGAGAATTATGGTCAGGAGGCTCCAGTTTGAATTGGATATGGGTTCCATTTCTTACTTGATTCTGCTGGATCTCTCCAAACTGGGGGAATGGGCTGCAAAATGTCAAATGAGTTTCAAGGTAGCAAAATGTAAAGTAATGCATATTGGGGCAAAAAATCAAAACTTTATCAACTCATGGGCTCTGAGCTATCCGTGACGGATCAGGAAAGAGATCTTGGTTTTGTTGGTGGACAGCTCAATGAAAGTGTCTATCCAATGTGTGGCAGCAGTGAAGAAGGCCAATTCCATGCTAGGGATTATCAAAAAAGGGGATTGAAAATAAAACAGCAAACATTATAATGCCATTGTACAAAACAATAGTAAGGCTGCACCTGGAGTATTGTGTACAATTCCGGTCACTGCATCCCCAAAAAGACAAAGTGGAACTGGAAAAGGTGCAGAAGAGAGCGACTAAAATGATTACTGGGCTGGGGGACCTCCCTTATGAGGAAAGGCTACAGCATTTGGGGCTCTTAAGTCTGGAAAAAAGCTGCCTGAGGCGGGATATGATTGAGATGTACAAAATAATGCAGGGCATGAGCAAAGTGGATAGAGGGACGCTCTTCTTCCTCTCACAACATACCAGAACTAGGGGACATCCACTCAAATTGAGGGCTGGGAGAGTGAGAACAGACAAAATATTTTTTTTTATCCAGCATGTTGTTAGTCTGTGGAATTCCCTGCCACAGGATGTGGTGATAGCTTTTAGCCTGGATGCCTTCAAAAGGGGATTGGACAGATTCCTGGAGGAGAAGTCCATCACAGGTTACAAACCATGATGGATATGTGTAATCTCCAGGCTTAAAACCAGGGTACTTCAAAGACCAGATGCAGGGGAGTGGTAGGAAGAGACAGATAACTAGTCTCATGCGCGCCCGGACACATTTGGTGGGGTCACTGTGAGATACAGGAAGCTGGACTAGATCGGCCTTTCGGCTGATGTAGCATGGCTCTTCTTATGTTCTTATGTTCCTTAGTGGCCCTGGGCATCCATTCTCTCATCATTAAACTCTGGCTCCATAAGGCAAATATTGTAGTTGCACCAAGAAACTCTTAGTGAAATCTATGTGATGAGGTGAATTGCAGTAGTAAGTTGTGTCTTTGTTCCCAAGGTAGTCTTCAATTGGGAGGTTTATAGGACCCCACTGAGTTAACTGTTGCTTGTGTTCAAATATGTCTGGAATAAACCCGTCAAAGAAATTGTTATGAAGTGAAGTCCACATGCTAAGCTGGTTTTTATACTTAGCTGGCTAATGACCTCATTACTCCCTACCCAATGCCTGACTTCGGACACTAGGCCAGCTGCAGATTTTCTTTGAGTGATGGAGGAGCATGTGTATGTGGCTTACTCTACTATCCCCATATAGAGTTAGTATGCCCAGCTAATAGGGGAAACCACACATTACTGAAGTCCCATCAAATTCAGGAAGAACTAACTTCAGCTGATTAGATTTGGATCTCTCCCACTATATATTAATCTTACTTTTGGGGGAAAATCATATTTGTCTTATGAAGAAGATGCATTGTCAATTTATACTCTATTTTGTACATGGTGGGCGTAGTTATTGTACAGAGCTTGCTTCAGTACGCTGAGTAAGTACAGTACATGAGCCCTTGAATTGTGAAGTGCTTTCTTCAGCTGGTTTCACTTTCAACTCCCACAACCTTTTAAAGTTGGCCTTGTAGAGTGGGGCCTTTGAAATTGGAATTCAACAATCTGGAGGGTCTTGGTTTCTTCCCCTCTGCTGCTTAGGTGCAGCGACAGTTAAAAATACCATCTTCTTACTTCTCAGTAAAGTCATGTTTTGCAAGCTTTGGATGCATCACTTGTGGCATAGATGGCTGAGTAAATCATAATCCTTTTTTCTAAGGATCCCCAGCACTTTCTTTTCACAATTCATCCTGATTAGAATGTGCAGAGCTGTTTATTTAGTGAACTGGATGGTTATCTTGATTAGGTTTTACCTGAATGGAATTCACTTGTACTATTACAGCATACAAACTATTGTGGTTCCCTGTATAAATTATGTGCTTTTATAATGGAATTGTGTGGGTGATAAAGAAGATAAATATTTCTTGGCAGTCATTTACTTCCTTTAATGGCCAGTTATTATTGTTATGTTTTCCTCGACACTCAATTTACAAAGATATGTGTATTTTATGATAAAGGAATGTAGTTGCACCTGTATAATGTTTAGAAAGAAAAAATGTGTCACACAGGAGATATGTATTTAGTTTCCTTAATCTGTGTTTTAGAATAATAAAAGTATAGACACACCTGACTTAGAAAAGATGTGTAGAATTGTGCATAGGAAAACCTTGATTTCCAGCATTGTACACCTTGATGCCTGGGTGAGTTCGCTCAACTGAACTCATAACAACTGTCCAAGGATATATCCAAATAAGATATGTAAAGGGAGTTGGGAATACAGTACAAGGTTTTTTTCCTGTGAAGGAGCCACTTTCCTTTCCCTTTCTCTGCATCACATTCCCTACTCTCTCTTTCTTGAACTCTGTGGCTTAAGTCTCTAGTTGTAGACCCTGAGGTTCTTCTTTAAGTCCATGTCCTCGTAGGATGTTGACGATCCATAGCCTGAATTGGTTTCTAACAAAGGCTGTTATAAACAGAGCAGCTGTGCTCATTGTGGACCATTGTCTTAAGTTCTTAAGCCAGAATGTTCTTCCACATCCGGTGCATGCTTCCCGTCAATTTTTCCTTGAAGGATAGCTTGCAGCAGCTGGTATTTCTTACTGCACATTATGTGTCCAAAATACTGCAATTTTCTTCTGTTTACAAGTATTGAGGATTTCTAACTTTTTATTCACGTACTGTAATACAGCCACGTTAGTGACTATGGCTGTCCAAAGTATATTCAGAATTCTTCTGTAGCTCCACATTTTGAATGCTTCCAGCTTCCTGCATAATGTGTCTGTAAGGGTCCAGGTTTCAACACCACGGAGAAGCATGCTTCATAGAATTGAAGTATTTGAGTATGAAGTCTGATAGATAGCCAGAGGTTGGGAGTTGAATGATCCATAGCATCCCTTCCAGCTCTGCAGTTCAAAGGCTGCTGCTGCGGTCGTCATCGTCATCATCATCATAGGGTTGATCTTGCTGGAGTTTGGAGCTGGGTCCCTATGCTGACACTCGCTTGGAGCAGTAGGGCCACAGGGTGCCCATCCCTCTTTTAAAGGTTTACAGCCAGTCTTCTTTGCTGTGATGTATTTCAACGTTCTCTGACCATTTTGGAAATACAGTAATACCTTGGATAACGAATGCCCCTGATAATGAATTTTTCGGATAATGAATCACAATTTCCAGGTATAGGGCTGCCTTGGATAACAAATTTCCCCTATGGGCTTGCCTCGGATAACGAATCACAGTTTCTAGGTATAGGTCTGCCTCGGATAACAAATGTTCTCTTTGCCTGCCTCAGATAACGAATTTCCAGCATGCATGGGTAAAAAAGAGTTATCCTGGGCTGCATCACATCTGTACCTTTAAAGTGCACTTTATAAAGAGTTTTGAGCAGGTGTCTGTGTCATTTTCCTAGGCTCTGGAATGGATTAATTGGTTTCCCGTTCATTCCTATGGGAAACCGTGTTTCGGATAATGAATTTTTTCAAATTGCCTCGAAGAACTAATTAAATTCATTATCCGAGGTACGACTGTATATCGAGGTTTCCTATAAACATTTATTTACAAGCAGCGTTAGAGAGGGGGAAATGTATACCTACTGAATACAAGGCATCTCTTAGAGAGGCTATTGAAGAATCTTTAAAAAAAACACCTAGACCTTGAACCAGTGCTTTAAAAAGTGCTTGAGTTCGATTTGCAAGTGCTGATAACAGAATTTGACACCAAGAGTGGGGGGGGGGGGAATCATAGGGAGATAACTTCAGTATGTTGTATAGAAAGCCAGTTTTGCCAACAAAGCTAAGTGTTTACTAAACCACTTGAACCATTTTGGTTGGAATGTTGCCGGTGGAGCTTTCTTGAACCAATAATGGATCTGGTGAGAATTTAAAATTAGTAATGCCTGTAGTTCTCAAGTGATCAGCTATAAATACAACTTTGGGACATGGGATTGAACACAATTTGTTCTGTAAATAGATGATGGTTCAAAAGATTCCATTTGAACATTAGGAAGAACTTCATGACAGAGCTGTTCGGCAGTGGAATATGCTGCCACAAAGGGTGGTGGAGTCTCCTTCCTTGGAGGTTTTTAAGCAGAGGCTGGATGGTCATCTGTCGGACATATTGTGATGGGGTTCCTGCATGGCAGGGGGTTGGACTAGATAGCCTTTGAGGTATCTTCCAACTCTATGATTCTATGAAAATGTGTTGGCATTGCCGCACCAGATTGAATTGAAACATGTTTGAGAATGTAGAAATTACTGCTGAAAACCATATTTGTTGCTCTTGCCGGAGAACAACTCTGTAGGGACAGATGGGATCTTCTGGGGTAGAAACAGCAGCCATGGGTTTTATGTTTGGTTAAAAAACTAAGTGAAAACTGTTTGCTCTTTAGGGGGTTGGAATATGGCAGCCTTATTCGTCAAAGGTTTACACTCTGCTTAGAGTGACCCAAAATGTTGAGGCTCTGAATTTAGGGTGTTAATTGTGCTAGCTAGTAACAAGTTGAACTTGACTACCTCTTTGGTAGTCAGCACTATTGAGGATGCCATACATTGGATATGTTTGGAGCATCCCTGAACTTAAGTTTTTCTTTCTCGTCTCATTTCTCCTTACATTCATGAGGTCTATGGCTTTCACTCATTTGGTGGTACAGTGGTCCCCCACCCTTACGCAGTTTATATACTGCAGTCTCGCTATATCGCGGGACCATGGTATATGAAAAAAGGCCCCATGGGGTAAGGGGCAAAAGTCAGTTTCAGGCCTCCTATACTTACCCCAGGACTGGGGCTACCCCGAACGGGCTTGCGAGGGCCTTCCCAGGCCTTCTGGATGCCCCAAAATGGCCTCCCTGCAAACCAGAAGTGACTTCCGAGTAACCAAAAATCATTTCTGAGGCCTTCAAGGGCCTTTGTAGGCCTGTCAGAGGCCTTAGAAATGATTTTTGGTGACCCAGAAGTCACTTCCGGTTCTCAGGGGGCCCTTTTGGGGGCTCTAGAAGGCGTGGGAAGGCCCTCGCAGGCCCTTTGGGTCAGTGCCAGGCTGGGGGTAAGTACAAGAGCCCCCCCGTTAGGCTCCTCCCATGCCCAACCTGACCTGCATTCACATATTGCGGATTTTCAGTTATTGCGGGTCGGGTGGGGTCCCTAACCCCTGCAATAGGCGAGGGATCACTGTATTCATCCATAGAAATTCCCTCTTTACAAATGCCTGTTGCATTTTGCTAGTGCGGTAAACCCAAATATACACAAACAAATTACAACTGAAATGGTAAATAACCAGTGAAGTGTCTTTTTAGAATCTCCCTCTTTGGTGTCCTGATCAGTTATACTAAAATTAAATGATGCATGATTACATCCTGTTCAAAAAAACTCCCCAACTTTCAACTCTTCCCCTCCTCTCTTCTGTGCTGCCAGTTGACTCATGCATGGCTAAATCCGAAAGAACACATTCCTATGTGGGAAATTATGTAAGCATGATTTGAGGTTATTTTTATGTCCCCAGCCCAGGGATAAGGAGGGTGGTCTGAGACATCTCATTGCACATCTGTGCTCATGGCAGGTGGGAGATTTGCTCTTTTAGGCTTGAGATTAATATTCCTCGGAGGTTTGTATGGATTCACTGATGCTGCCTAACAAACCTCCCCTTTGGCCCTTCATCTGCATGCATCATGCTTTCTCCTTTTTCTCCTACCAGGCTGCTGATACGCTGGCTGTAAGACAAAAAAGGCGGATCTACGACATCACCAATGTTTTGGAAGGGATAGATCTCATTGAGAAAAAGTCAAAAAACAGCATCCAGTGGAAGTTAGTAAATCTTAGTTTGTGTGTTTTTATTTCAAAATAATTTTTATTTAGAAATATGGGAGGGTGTTTATTATGAAAGCCAGTATGGTATAAAATGCTGGAGTAAGACTTGGGAGATCTGGGTCAAAATCCCTGCTCAACTATGAAAACTAATGGGAGGAGCACTGCATTTTATTCTGGGAAAATGCTGATAGTTATACAGTGGTACCTTGTGTAAAGGAATTAATTTGTTCCAAATGAAATTATGTTAAGCATTTTTTCCTTTATACAAATTCCCATAGGAATGTATTGAAAACGGAGTGATCCCATTTTTATGTTGTACAGATTCTGCCCATAGGCTAAGCAAATTTCCCCTATCTCCGGAATTTTTTATGTTGTACAATTTTTATGTTATATAAGCTGTTTGTTATACAAGGGTCCACTGTATTTTGTTTTATGTATCAATCAAAATATTTTTAAAAAACAAAGTTCATGTTAAAATTCAAAACAACAACAAAACAAAACAAATTGAAGGAACTGGGAATCATAAAGCAAAGCAAAGTGGTCTGCTTATATACCGCCCCATACCACTTCAAGTAGTCTCTGGGTGGTTTACAGTATGCAGGCTACACATTGTGCCCAACCTCGGAAGGATGGAAGGCTGAATCAACCATGAGCCTGCTACCTGGGATTGAACCCCAGGTCGTGAGCACAGTTTTACTTGCACTACAGGCATTTAACCACTGCGCCACAAGGCTCCATGAACAACCTATATACTTAGAAAACTCCCAAGTATCATCACTGTAAGTTGGAACTAGGTAATTTGACAGGACATAACAAAAGCTTTATGAGCATGGGTTTCATCTTTAAGAAATCTTATGAAGCCTATTATGCATATTTATCAGTTAATAGGAAAATCAGAGACTGTAACTTTATTTTCTGCAGGCCACAAATAATAACCAAAATTATGTGGAGGAGCAATTATTGTTCCCCAAAACATTGTGCAGTTGATTAAATGTCGCTGCTGCAAGGGAACTTTGTACAGCTTTACCATCTAAGAGTGTTAGTCCTATTGCCCAGTTCTAAATTCGTTTGTCTTGTTCACCGGTTTGTTTCTCAGTTCCATAGCAAGTATATAAGACAGTACAGCAAATAAGTGATAATATGTAGAAAGCAGGTGAAATAGGTGTACGGTTTTAAAGAGATACATAAATGAACAATGGTGGAAATGTGAAAACAACATTTTTTAAGTTAACATTTAAGTTGTGCTGTTATTGTTAAACGAGGTGGTAGTTGTAAAAAGCAACATGTCTGATCTATCATAATATATCATAATATTAGAAGTAAAATGCAAATAACCATTGTTCTGGCTGTATGGCTTTTCATAGATCAAAATACAGTAATTTCAATCAAAATAATTCTATCTTGATTCATGAGGCACTCCTTTTATGAGGAATTAAAAGAGATTTTTAATTGTTTCACACCATCACAGAGCTGTTGCCTTTCTTTTCAATCCTCTATGTTGTTAAATACAGTAGGACCCCCGTATCCACTGATTCATTATCCACTAATTCAGTTATCCACAGTTGGCAGAGAAAAAATAATAATAATTCAGCAGCTGCAAAGCAAGCTACTGTCACAAAGGCCAGCTGTAAAGCAAGCTACTGTCATAAAACAGCAGCCATAAAGCAAGCTACCATCACAAACAGCAGCTGTAAATTTATTTATTTATTTATTTATTAGTCTTGTATCCCGCCCATCTTCCCAAAGGGAACTCTGGGCGGCTTACAACAATAAAAGCAGATAATAGAACAACATGACAAAGAAAGAAAAGGCAAGATGGCAGGGAAACCCAGGGCAAAAACAAACAAAAACAAAAACCAGGTACAGACTAACGGAGGGGGTCGCCAAAGGCCTCTCTAAAAAAGAGGGTCTTCAAGGCCTTCTTAAAGGCGGGCAGGGACTCCAACAGGCGCAGCTCACTGGGGAGATGATTCCAGAGTGCGGGGCCCACCACAGAGAAGGTGCGGTCTCGCGTACGCGATTTCCGCACCTCTCTGGGTGTGGGCAACCTCAGTGAGCGCGCCTGCGCCAGCCTAGTGGGTCTGGACCCAGTTGTCCTTTGGGAGATACGCTCCGCCAAGTACTCTGGACCCAAGCCATGGAGGGCTTTGAAAATCAAAACCAGGACCTTGAACCTGATCCGGAGGACAACGGGAAGCCAATGCAGGCGAGCCAGGACTGGGGTGATGTGCTTGTATCTACGGGCACCCACCACCAGCCTGGCCGCCGCATTTTGCACCAGCTGCAGCCTCCGGACCAGGGTCAAGGGCAACCCCACGTAGAGGGCATTGAAATAGTCGACCCTCAGGATCACCAGGGCCTGCACAACTGTCCTCAGGGAGGACTCATCAAGATACTGGCGGATCTGGGAGATCCTGCGGAGCTGGAAAAAAGCGCCCCTGGAGACAGCCATCACCTGGGCTTCCAGGGAGAGGGCTGAGTCCAGGACCACGCCCAGATTCCTGGCCCTGTCTGTAGGCTGGAGGGAAACAAGCAAGCTACTGTTGTAAAACAGCAGCTGTAAAGCAAGGTACTATCACAAAACAGCAGTTTTGGGGACATTTTGGGATTCTCTCTTATCCACGGTTTTCATTATCCACGAGAAGGCTTGGAACCAATCCCCAGTGGATACTGGAGTCCTACTGTATGGCTTATTTGCTGCTCAAAGCATACACTGAATTAATACTTCTTAAATGATAGTTAAAACCCTGTGGCTGTGGCATTTTTGCCACTTTTTGCCTTTTTGTTGCCCATCCAGTGGAAGTTAGTAAATCTTATTGTGTGTTTTTTAAATTTCAAAATAATTTGTATTTAGAAATATGTGAGGGTGTGTATTATGAAAGCCAATATGGTGCTGAATGCTGGAATAAGACTCGGGAGACCTTTGTGTTGCCCATGTAATGGTGTGTTAATTTCCCCCCTCTCTTTTAAGAGGTGTAGGTGCTGGTTGTAATACAAAGGAGATTGTGGAAAGATTGAGATACCTTGAAGCAGAAATTGAAGACCTAGAGTTAAAAGAAAAAGAACTGGATCAGCAGAAATTGTGGTTACAGCAAAGCATAAAAAATGTTAAGGAAGATTCCACAAATAAGCAATATCCTTTAGAATACTAATTCTTAAGAACTTAATTACCCCAGTGGTCCTTTGCTAAAGCAACACATAGAAAAATGGTTATATTAAGTAACAAAGAATTTCTGTTAGTCAGCCAGCTAATAGTTGTGTTCTTTGTACTTGTGGTAACAAGAATTGCCCAGTAGAATTTGAGAAATGTGAGTTTAAGGTGGAAAGGTAAGAAAGCATCCAAATATAAAAACAAATGGTGTCTTATCACTGACTATGAACCCAATCGGATACATACTTCCTTAGATGAACGTCTTGTCCTGTCTTACTGATTCACATCAAAAGGTGCCACTGTGAGAGCAGATTGTAGATGCTAATTGCTGCAGGAAAGATGAGGAATTGATAAAAGCAGGGGGGAAACCTCACTCCCAGAAAAGCACTTTTCCTTGAGACTTCTCCCCAGGTCTTATAACTTTAAGTCTATTTATGTCCCATTTATAAAATGGGAGAAAACATTATTGTTATGACTACGAAGAAACTTCTTGTTTTTCAGCATTGACTGGTACAGGGGATAGACTTAAGGGTCAGGCATGTAAATGAGAAAGAGGATTAACAATGTCACATTCATAGTTTATTTTATACTATGCTCTAGCATGTGTCTAGCAAATATTGAAACAAGGCTTTTCAAACCACCAAAGAACTTCTTGGAAAAAGTCACGTCTGTTGCCTTACCAATATATTTGAAAGAAAATCCTTGACACAATGGCACTTTCTCATACATCACTCATGAAGACATTTGTGACTGCTTCAATGGTAAGTTGATAAATTATTTCTTTGTAAATGTTTAGTGCCAATAGTGTAGCAGTATAGCTGCTGATTCAAAGAAAAAGCTAGCTAGCTTCCTCCACCACCCACCCTTGAACTAGTTCTGGTTTTCAGATGTGAAAACCACCACCACTCTCATCTTCAGGGGGCTTTTAAAACGTTATAATTTGTTGTAAACCGCCCAGAGTTCCCGTGGGAAAAATCGGGTGGTTAACAAGCGCAAATATAAATAAATAAATGAGTTTTCTACCACTCAAAATGCAGCACACGGCGACTTTTAGGGAAACTAGCTGGATCAGATGGAACACAGATGGAACTAAGCTGAATAGAATGGGACTTTGGTTATGAGCAAACATGCCAAAGATAATAAACCAATACCAGATTGAGATGGGAAGTTAGATTCAGAGTGAGGGGAGCATGGGAGTGCTAGAACACTTTGAAGTGCAATAGCCAAATTCTGAACAAGCAGCTCCTCCCACCATAAAAACATGATTGGCATTTAGGACAGGCATGTCCAAACTTCGGCCCTCCATATGCTTTGGACCACAACTCCCACAGTCCTTTGTCATTGGCAATGCAGGCTTGGAATTCTGGGAGTTGTGGTCCAAAACTGTAGGAGGGCCAAAGTTTGGACAGGCCTGATTTAGGACTACACAGTATTGACAGTAGCCAGGTCTTTTTCTTGAGCATATCAGATTCTATACAGCCTTGTTTGGGCTTTATAAAGTAATCCGAGTAACAAAGTGGGGAGTGTGCTAACCCGATGTCCTTCACTACTGAGCAAAATAAACCTGTCAATTGGAGCTTTCTGTGTGATCTGGAAAATTGTAGTGGTATTATTCCCTGAATTGGGTTTTTGTCAAGTGCGTGAAAATGACAGAATTTCCTACTGTTGAGAGTCTGTTCTGAATTTTGTTTCATCCAGAAATGTGTACAAGTGCATGTAGTTGATGTGTGACATTTGCTTCATAACCAGGAGACACACTGCTAGCAATTCAGGCACCTGCTGGGACACAATTAGAAGTTCCTTTACCTCATGTGGTATGTATGAACAGCAGTTTCAATCTGATTAATTAGCAAAAACAAAAATAAGTAAATGCAACATTGGCTATAAGCAATGACAGTGTTCTAGCACGAGCACATGTGCAGGAGGGTTTTATAATGCTTATTCTTTTTGTATGTCTCAAAATGGAAAAAATATTGTGGATTTTACTGATTTGTTATTGTTGGAAAGTAAAAAAAAAGACATTACTTTTTTGGGGGGGACCCCACAGGAGTATCATTTTAAAAGAATGCTCAGTAATATAAGCATTATCTTTTTCATTTTTAATACTTGCAGATTGAATTTTTCTAAGCTTCTAGGGACAGTTATGCAGTATGGCATTTTATTATAGGTGGCCAGAGGAAATTGACAGTAGATTGGATGCAGACTTAGTCATGATGATACTGAAAGTTATTATTTGTAATAGAATATTATCCTTCTGAATCACTTTTTCCAGCCCAAACACTTTTGTCTCCGATGTAAAGTAGACCCCGCCACATTGTACCCCAAATATTGCCTTCCTGCTATATCGTGGTACAGTAATCCCCCACCTATTGCTGGGGTTAGGGACCTGACCTGACCCGCGATAATTGAAAATCCATGATATGCAGATGCTGGGTTGGGTCGGGACTGGGGGGGGGGGTTCTCTGGGGCCTCCCACACTTACCTGAGGCTTGGTGCTGCCCTGAATGGGCCTTCAGTGGGCCTCCTGGGCTTCTCAGAGGCCCCAGAAGTGGGTTCCAGTGATCCAGAAGTCACTTACAGTTTTCTAGAGGTCACTTCCGGTTCATTGGAAAGCACTTTTGGGGCCTCCGACAGGTGCAGGAAGCCAATTGGAGGCCCGTCTGGGGCACCACCAGGCCTGGGGTAAGTGCAGGAGGCCTCAAACAGGCCCAAGCAGCTTACTCCAGGGAGCTTTGCCTTTCAGATACTGCAGTCCTGCAATATACTGGGACCGCAGTAGATGAACCATGAAATGACTGGGGACCACTGTATCCACCACCTCTGCACCGCTTTGGTGATGGCAGCCCTTGTGGAGGCCTCTGGACCTGGCCACACCCCCAGCAGGGGCCTCCCAGCCCAGCCGTGGAAGCCTCTGGCCCTCTTGGAGTCCTCCGGAGCTGGTGGAGGTCTTAACCACAGAAGCCTCCCTACCTAGCCATGGCCCCAGCGGAGACCTCCAGACTTGACTGCGGAAGCCTCTGACTTTCATGGTGGCTTCCGGTCCCGGTAAAGGTCCCAGCTGCAGAGGTGTTCAGACCAAGCTGCGGCTCCAGCGGAGGCCACCTGACTTGTTATGCGGACGCCGTCACCGCCCCCTTGGTGATAGTGTCCACATATTACATATTCTCATTTATCGCGGGAGGTTAAGAAACCTGTGATAAACGGGACTACTGTATCACATCAACACAGACAAATGAAAGTTTTGTTTCTCGTGTACCTTGCTCCTACTCTGTCATTCCTACTCTTCCAAGACTGGAAGAACTGGGAAAGCTAAAGGGCTAAATTAGTCTTTGTACACTGATAATAATAGAAGCATAACAGCAAAGTTTTATATTGGAAAGAAGCCCGTTAAGCATCTTCCTGGGGCGAGGGGGGCTGTCAACCAGCTGGTTCTCTGCTTAAAAACAGTAAAATGACAGATTTTTAACTATAGCCATTTCTGGCCTGACTGGCAATTCTACTTCTGTAAAAAAGATTGCAACTCTTACTTCTAACTGTGCTGTGTTTCTAAAGGGACAAAAGAAATACCAGGTTAATCTAAAGAGTAATTCAGGACCTATTCATGTGCTGCTCATAAACAAAGAATCCAGTTCCTCCAAGCCAGTCGTATTTCCAGTACCGCCACCCGATGATCTTCTGCAACCTCCATGCCAGTCTGCAGTTCCATTGACTCCCGCTAAACACAGCGTAGATCCCCCGAGGCCACAAGAATCTGGAGAACCTGCTCAGGAACAATCCCTTCCACAGACACCAGTCACAGGAACACCAACAGGTGGGTACAGAAAAGCCTTCTCACTGGAATAATCCCGAAAAGCATATGAGTTTTTAAGCAATACAGTGGCCCCTCATATAACAAATGGTTTGTATAACATAAAAACTGTACAACATAAAAATTTCTGGAGATAGGGGAAATTTGCTTAACAGAATTCGCCTATGGGGTGAATCCGTACAACATAAAAATGGTCGTGATTAGGGATTACTCTGTTTTCAATGTATTCCTATGGGAAATTTGTACAAAGGAAAATTTGCTCCACCGAATTTCATTTGGAATGAAATAATTCCTTTGTACAAGGTACCACTGTATGTAGAAATAGGCATTCAGCATTTTTGATTGGGACTTGACTCTGCCTATTACGCCCTTCTCTCATTTCATCCTGACATTTCAATAATTTGCATAATTATGACTTACTTGGTAACCTGGTGGAAGGGCTGTGAGTGTGCCCATTTTATCACACCCTTCCTTGCCATGTGGCACCTCCTTAGGATGTAATCATCGACCCTCTTCATTTTCCATCTCAGCTAGGTAACAGCTGAGATGGTGGTTGCAGTACACTACTGCCTCAAGTAAAGTACTGAGCACAAGTAGCTCATTTCAGATCGTTGGAATTCCCTCAAAATCTTGGCCCAAAGAACCATGGTTTTCCTATTTAAGACAACTGAAAAACTATAGGGACCTAGAAATGTCTAGTTTCCAGTGCTTGTCACTTTTGTGACAGCTGGCATAAGCAGTGGCTTTAAGTGATTGCTGTTAAAACTAACAATATTACCCACATACTAAGAATCTTCAGCATAATTGAAATTGTCACTGGTCCAGAAGCCCTAGCTGGCATAAAAATGTGGCAGTAGCTCAGACGCGAGGCAGATCTAGAAATTCCTCAGGACTATCTCTGAGCATCTAGTTAACTACAGTGGTACGTCAACTTACGAAGGAAATCATTGGAAATGGAGTTCTGAAAAAACTCAAGTTACGAAAGGAAATGCATTTCCAATGATTACCGTTCAGTACAAATATCTGCCCCACACATGCTGCGCATAGCATTTCCAGAACCAGGGCATCGGTTTCCAGTGATTTCCTTTCATAGTGGAAACCGATTCCCCAGTTCCGGAAATGCTACACACAGCATGCACGGGGCGGTGCTTCCTATTGAAAAGCTCTGTTTGACAGGTCCGGTCTGAGCCAATAAGTTGTTTTCAAACATTAATTTTTATGTTGTTACAGACATCAGTTTACAAGAGATCTCAACTCCAGAAACTCTTTATGGCAGCATTCCAGATTCTGAGCTGTATGACAGCCTTGTGACTGAAACCACACCTAGCTCAAATACCTCCCAGTACCTTCCACTGGATGTTAACAGTATTCTCAAGCCCAACACATTTGATATAGCAAAGATGGATGAGCCTGGAGGTAAAATATGTCTTTTGATGTTAACTTTGAGGGAGGGTATGCCATTATCCTTACATATAAAACAGAAAAGGTGAGGGCAGCTAGTACTGTTCTTTAATATTTTAATATTTAGTGGCTGGATGTGCCTGTGTGGGTCTTATCAATGTGCTTTTGCCGTATCTAAAGGCACAACTTTTAATCTGGAACTTCTGTTTAAAAAGCAGCAAAGCATGGCGTTTATACACTGCCCCATAGCACCAAGCAATCTAGGTACAGTACTCAAGTTACCTACCTCAGAAGGATGGAGGGCTGAGTGAACCTCAAACCAGCAACCTGGGATTGAAAGCAGGGCTTGAACAGATTGGGTCTGCAGTACCGCAGCTTAACTACAGCACCATGTGTCTCCTATAGTTTACTTGAAGATACTTTTGTACTCTGTACCTTGTAAGTTGGTATTTTTATAGCCACATTAAAAAGCAGTTTTTACAGTTACGTTATCAAAAATAGCCCCATAAATTATTTGAAGTGAAGAAGAAATTTCAGGATCTTTAAGTAATTGCAGCCAGCTTAAATGTTTACTGGATCACTTGCAAGAATCAATTTACCTGCATCAGAGCCATGCATCTCCCTCATTTGTCAGCCAACATCTCTCTGAACAGGAAAATGTACCATTGTGTTTACAGGCATAATTAACAGTGATATCATTGATGAACTGATGTCCTCGGATGGTAAGTTTCTTTTATTTTGTCTTGTTGCAGACTCAAATTTCCCCGCTGTAGATATATTTATTTGTTGAAAATGAGAATGGTTTGGATTCAGCATCTGCTTTCTGAAGGCCGGTGCACTCAGATTGTGGATGTTGTGTGTTTGGGATTCCCCAGCCCCACCCCACCCTTTACACACACAGCTTACTCATTGAGCAAAATTTTCCATCACCTATGTAGCATTTCCAGTGAACTGGAAGAGAGGGCCAGAGAAGCCAGTTTTCAGCAGTCTTGCATGCACAGGCCTAAAGCTTGTGGTATAAATATTTATATCCAACTTGTGATATAAATATTGGAAAACACCAATGCAACTACTACTTCTGGGTATTTTTGACAGCAGTGAACATTCATATGTTTTCTTCTAAAATGAAGATGACTTTTTCACAAAATAGAGCACAAACGTTTGGCTTGTTTCCATCATGGTTTGCTGAAAAACAGCATGTAACCCTTTTTATTCCAGTACATTTACATTGGCTGGGACGAGGAAGTACCCCAACAGCAAAAGCAGCAATTCATTATGAATTTTTAAGACCGAGTGCCCAAACGGCGATTCAAAACCCACTAATTTTTCTTGAAGTGCCAATACAGCAAACTAACCTGAATACGGGTTGTGAAGGGATGATGTCAGGTGCCCACAGAAAGGGCTCCGAGTGCCACCTTTGGCACCTGTGCCACAGGTTCGCCAACACTGTTATATACCCTAGTCCAAGGGTTGGCAGTGTGCATGCTCTGGTAGCCCACCAAGTGTCATTTTAAAATTTACAGAATTTTTTTTTGGGGGGGACACAACAATTTATATCGCAAAAACTTGGGAAAGTATCATTGGGGGGGCAGTGTGGCTCTGAGTTTTTGAGACTGCCCATCCCTGTCCTAGTTTCTTGATCCTAGTCATAAGTCATACCGTGTGAAATAAATTCTACGTTGCTTTATCAGGATAACAATATTGAAATCATTTATGGGGAGGGGGCTGCATCTGTAACATTCCACTTGAGAAATACTTCCTTCAAGCTCATGACTGGTTGGCTGGAAACAATGGGAGGTGTGTTTTGGGCAATGACCAGTTTGAAAGAGTCTGTTTCAGAAGTATACTTGCTCCTTCACCACATCCCAGAATTTGTTATTCTGTAGAAACAGCAGTCTGCATGGGGGCACCCAAGTGCAATATAAGCAGGAATATTCTTGGTCTTCACGTATTCTTACAATGCCTCTATTCCTGTAGTAATTCCATCATCGAGATTCCAGCTGTGTCTTGGTAGGTTTTAGACCTATTTCAACCTTTGCACCTGGAAGATGAAAACATTTTTAGACACGGAGTAAATGTGTTACATAGTGTAACACCTATTTTTATTAGTAAAGATTTACATGAACTACACACATTCAACACATGGCATGCTATGGCTTAACTCTCATTTCATAGCACAGAGCTGCTAGGTTGCTCCTCCTGTGTGTTGACCTGAAAGTATCCTACATAAATTGGACCTTGCACAAAATGAAAGTTCTGGTTGGAGATCAAAGTGCAGCACTTCAACGGTAACAGAGGTGTGAGTCTGAGGTGGCCTAAAGCTTATTTATAGTGCAAACTTCAGTTCGATATTGAGACTATAAGTGTGTAAACATTTCCTTCTATTGAAGAGAATTGTATTACGATGCATTTACTTTATCTTGCCGATTCATTTGAGATTGGCTGGGCAGGCTCCCCAACACCAGCTTTTCCCTTGTGGTGCAAGGCACCCTGCGGAAGGTGGGCTTATAAGAACAGCCTTGCTGGAATAGACCACAGCCCATCTAGTCCAGCATTCTGTCTCACGCAGTGGCTCACCAGTTGCTTCAGGGTATTCACAAGCAGATGTCTTCTCCTGCTTATGATTCCCTGCAAATGGTATTAAGAGATATCCTGTCTATCTCTCCAGACTGGAGGTTGTCCTTAGGCATCCATAATGATAGCCACTGATACCCTTGTTCTCCATGAACTTGTGCAATCCTTTCTTAAAGCTGTCAAGGCTGACGGCTATCACCCCTTCTTCTGGCAGGGAGTTCCACAGACCAGTGATCCTCTAGATGAAAAAGTACTGTCTCTTATTTGTTTGAGATCTAGCACCCAAAGGTTTCGTGGAGTGCCCCCTAGTTCTACAAGTGCATCGCAAAAAAGACATCACCAAGAAAGTGGGAAAACCTTTTCCACTTTGGCGGCAGCGGTGGCTTTTTGAGATGCAAGTCCACCTCCCGCAGGGTGCTCAGGGCCACAGGGGGAAAGCTGGTGTTGGCTGGGCGGGCGCCCCAATGCCATGTCATGAGCGGCCCAGGCTGAATGAGGATCACTGCGTCCCTGCTTCACCCACTGTGGTAAGCAAAGTCGGGTGGCTGCTTGCGAAGCCTTAAAGTGTGGAAAAGGCTGTGGCGGCAAGCAAAGTCGGGTGACTGGTTGTAAAGGAGCCTGCTGGCTGAAGCAAAACCGACAATCCTCCCCCTGCTGTGATGTCTTTGGATCCATGCCACCCGCCTCCTTTTCAGAGCTGAAGGCATCACGGGCGGGAGAGGCCATATCTCAAGTTTTTCATATCTTAAGCCATTCGTATCTCAAGGTACCACTCTTCTGTAGCTGAATGACCTCAAAATTAATGGCATGCTTTTCTGCAGTTTTCCCCCTTCTACGACTATCTCCTACCCCCGGAGATGACTACAGCTTCAACTTGGATGATAATGAAGGAGTCTGTGATCTCTTCGATGTGCAGATACTGAACTACTAGATTTGATGCAGCTGGATTGCTTCACCTACCTCTAACTATGTAATGCTGTAGTACTAATTTTGTAATGCAAATATTTAAAATAATGAATGTAAAATTTTATAATTTACCAACACTGGGTATGTATCTTCCTCTTAGTTACTGTGAACATTCTTCTGAACTTTAATGGAAGTGGCCTTTTAGTGCAATTTAGCCAAGGAGGTGGTGGAGGGAGGGTCGATGTTCAAATGTTATAGCAACCTAAGTTACTTGAAGGCCATGAATCTCGTTATTTGTTCTTTGGAAACCAAAGTTTCCTAATTTTTTCTGTTTTTACTAAAACTATATAGATATACTTCAGAGAAACAGCTGCATTGAATTTCAAATCTGGTATTTTGGGAACATTCTGTAGTCATTCTAAAATGTTGGCCATGTCTAAACTTCCACTGCCAGATGTAAAATGAAGGATATTATCGAGATTATGCTTCATTTTTCAGTGAACCAAGAATTATTTTTTGTGGAGTGCCTTCTTTATTAGCACTTTAAGTTTTCTTTTTTAAAAACTTCTGGCATTCCATCTTCCTAGTCTTAGGAAAGCACTGTTTGTATTTTGTATTAAAGAGTGCCAACGCTTGTACATTTACAAATAAAATAAAAACTGTACCAACAACTGCTTTTCGCTGACATACCAGAAGTGTGACATTAGCCGTTTTATCCTACAACTGAGACAGTAAGTTAGCAGCAGCATCCACATTGGCTGGTTCTTCTTCCAGGGGCTTGGGAATCTGGAGGAAAATATTATAACTTTAGATACTGAAAATATTATAAGAGCTCTCTGCAGGCCCTACTGGCCCTGGCCATGTTTGCAGGGGCTCCTTCCATCCCTGAATCCATGGATGACACCAAGGATAGCTCAACACAAATGAGGTTTATTGCCAATAGGATGGGAGAGACCGACAAACCACTCATAGCAACCTTTAAAACAGTTCCCTGCTTTTCCCTCAGGTTTAAGTTCAAATCTGAGTTCAAGTCATCCTCAGCATCATGAGGCCCTTGAGCTAATTTACCCACAGTGGGAGTTGCTGGATAGACCAATAACTTGATGTCCTCACATTTAGAGTACTGATGGCAGTCTCCGATTCCCAAATGTCAGGAACAAAGTCTTGTTCTTCAAAACACTTGATCAAACACTGAAGCCTAAATATAGTATACAATAAGGGATTCTGCTTAGGGTGTTTTACTTTAGCTGTTTTATTTGGCAAGAATGCAAGCAGTATGCATATTGAAAAACCATGCTAGAAAATCTCGGTACAAGTGAAGTTATTTCTACTTTAAATACTACCTGAGTATGCTGTATTTCTGGATGCTCAGCAAAATTAACCAATCCAATTACCAAACCACTAGGGACCTTTTCCCTATCCACAGTGAAGAAAGTGTTTGATGTTTTTAATTTCCTCTGTAATATTGCACAAAAGTTCTCAAACTTTTGGCTAGTTTAAAGACACAAGTGCTTAGTGGCACAATGGTTAAATGCCTGTACTGCAGCTAAAACTGTGCTCACGACCTGGGGTTCAATTCCAGGTAGCATGCTCATGGTTGACTCGGCCTTCCATCATTCCAAGGTCGGTAAAATGAGTACCCAGCTTGCTGGGGGGGTGGGGAATGCATCGCCTGCATACTGTAATTAAAAAACTGTAAAACTGCCCAGAGACTACTTGAAGTGGTATGGGGTGGCACATAAGCAGAACACTTTGCTTTTGGGTGTAGATCAATACTGCATTTTTTTTAAAATGCAGATCAATTGTTTGTTTTCAGAGGAGGGAGGCTTTATAAAAGAATTACCTGATGCTTCTTTGAAGAGTCTGATGAAATAGGTTTGGACAACTGCTTAACTTCTTTCTGTACTTCTGTAAATACCTTATTTACCATGTTGACCTTCTCATCATTCACAATATTGATCTTTGGAGAAAGAAAGAAAACAAGTCATTTATATTTCAAGAAAAGGCACAGTATTCTCTATGCAATAGCTGTAATAACTTATTCTGAACAGGGCACATACCACATACCACAATCACTATGAATAGAGAACATTCTTCATTTAGTCAGTTAACACAAAATGTTGCAAAGATTTGGTAAGAAAAGGTGCGAGTTATCAAAATAAGCCCACTCAAGAACAACTTAGGTTGTTTCTTAGGCTGAGGAACAACAATCCTGATCTCATGTATTCATTTCTCAGAAACAGAGGTAATATTTGTAATTGTTGAAAGCCCTATTAATCAGCAGCATGCATCTTCTCCACTTGTAAATATCTTGTGTCATGGATGGGGGGGTGCTTTGAGACTGAAAAGCCCACAACTATGCACACAACTCCAGTACTGCACATACACTTTTTGAGAGTTGACACTGCCATTAGGATTAATGGATGTTAGGCAATATGAAAACAAGGTACTGTACATGTTTTTCCTACTTTTGAGAGAAAATGTTAGTAGCTGTATGCTCACTGATCGGGAAACTGATCACAAGTCTGGCAAAGAAGAAGTTCACAAACTAAATGTGCAAAAAGATAACTGGTTTAGATTTACTGCCTCTCTCTTGAGCACATTCAGCTGAAGGTAAAAAATATGTATCTACACACATCACCATGCATTGATGTGAGAACGGGACAGTAAAGAATGGTGATGGAAAAAATTATTCATTTGAAATATGGTACTAAAGATACCCTGGACTGCCAGAAAGACAAGCGGGTCCTAGATCAACTGAAGCCTGAATTATCTCGAGAGGCAAAAACAATGAAACAGGCTGTCCTACTTTGGACACATCATGAGAAGGCAAGACACAAATAACACTTCACATGAGGAGCCCTACACAAGCAGAACTGCATGTACAGGTTGTGCATAAAACTGAATACTGCAATTTTCTGTGCCCTCCCCTTCTCTTTTTACTGTACGTGCCAAAGTTAGAACTGGTTAGTTTAACCTGCATAGGATAATCACCTAAGAGTTCATTAAGAAATATGGTATTATGATAAAAAACCACATAAAAAGAAATAATAATACTTACCTTTTTTAGACTGGTTGTCACTGGCTTGGCTTTACTTTTAGCCTTCATTATTTTTTTGTTGGCCACATGGAATACATTCATCTGTTTTTTACTTTTTGCCTTATTTTTCCCCATTGCCTAGAATACTACAGAAAATAAAATGTCATTTTTGTTAACTATAAGTACAATTAATTTTAAGAATTTAGTGGTATGTTTTGATGTATAAACAAACACTAATATTAAACAGCATTTAAAATCTTTTCTGTAAATAAGATAGCAAACACCCTTATTTTGGAATATGTCCCTTAGATGAAGAGGCACATATTCCTAAATAAAAATGCATCAAATAGATTCAGAAGCTCAAATCATAAGTTTCTTAGGATCAAACTAGAGGACAGGGAGCATGTCAGAAGACGTTATTTTCATGCAAAAAAGCACAATATATGCTTTTCCCCATTCTGCAACTTGCAACTCAGGAATCTGTTTCCTCACTCGTTACTTGCAGGTAAACATGGGAATAATTTGCATGTCTGTTAAGTAAGGCAACTCTGATTCATGATCAAGACTGGAACCACTGATCCATTAACCGCACCACCCACCAGAAGATGTACTGTATACTATTGTATAACATTGATTTTCCCAGTACCTCATTCCTGAGACTACAAACATCAGTCATATGCCCAGCCTTAAATAGCTCCTGTTCCAGGAAGATTGCAGCCCTGAACCAGTCTGGAGCATTATTCTTGGGGAACATAACCACGTTACTTGTTGATCCAAGGCAGCCTACACACCTCTTTCTCCATGCTGTAACCTCACAACTATGCCTATTTCTACTCCCTGTTCTTCACTTTAAATACTGTCCCCTAATAAATAAGTGACCGTTGCATATTCATTGTTTTTACTTGCTTGCTTGCTTTATTCAGTTATTTATTATATTTGTATCATGCCTCTGGCCTAAAAGGCCACTCTGGGGGGCTAACAACAGTAACATAAAAAAGTACAATAAACTAATAAAACTGCAAAAACCATAATTAGCACCACGAACAATACAATCCAGTTAGGTAAGCCGACTCTGGCCCTTTGAAAGGAGAAAGGGGGGGGGATAAAAATATTTTAGAAACATAAAATAAGCGTACCCGATACCAAGATGCATAAGACCTATCCACTCGACCCACACCACCACAGTCTCTCATAAGTTTAAATAGGCTGGAAGGGACTGATCACTCCAAGGTCATGATGAGATTTCATGCCCCAATGAATTCTACGGTCCGTATGTACTAACTAAAAGATATCCAGCGTGTTGGCAAAAGGAGGGGGGATAGAGACAAAATATTGTAACGTTTCCTCTTTTCCCTCGGCTGAGCCAAAAGAACACGGCTCCTCCTTTGGAAATCACTGGTGAACAAATGATGTACGCACGCACACACTGGCTTACATGCTCTGCAGCCTGATGCCCCGGATCCTGATCCTCTCTCGACGACGGCCTCGCCTCCCACTCTCTTGCGCAGGTGATCCCGCACCAAACCTGCCCCACACGCCGCGCACCCAGAACCAGCAATTCCCCCACGTGTCCCGGCGCAGGCCTCCTTTCGTCATCCGCATGCGCCAGGAAGCGCGCGCGGGGTGCAGTCGGGGGTCGTTCCTGGATGGAAAGGTTTCGCACTGCCCTTTGGCGAAGGGCGCGGGGTCTGAACTGGAGCAGGCGCGGGTGGGCGGCGGGGGAGGCTGTGGTTCCTGCTGCTGCGCGTTCAGGCGGCGTCCTGAACTCCTCCACGCCTTGTGTGTTCAAGGCTACACGTGTATTGCACGCTGTATTGACGCTTACGGTGTAAGTCGCCTCCGACATATGGCGACCCTGTCTCCAAAGTCTCCCGTCGTTTTATAAGAGGGAGTAAATGAATGCCTGCCAGTGAGTGCAACCGCACCGGCTTCTAGGTGATCGTGTCGTGCAGGGTATTCTTAGCCTTCTTGATACAGTGCAATAAGAACAAAAACAAACAGACTAAAAACAGTTTTTATCCAAGAGCCATAACCATCGTAAATGCTGCAACCAAATAGGGCAACTTTTGGGAACTGTGATGGAGGGATACGAGTGCTTTTAATTCTTTTTATCTTTTAAATGTATTTTTCTTTCTAATTTTAGTTTTGTTTTCACCTGGGGTAGCTTTCAATTTGTTTTGCTATGTACAATGACAGTAAAGTAACTATTATATTCTATTCTACTCTATTCTGTTTGCTAATTGCAAGATTGACTCGCACAGCCTTGGAAAAAAGGCGATCCATTTATGGCCAGATAAAATTCCCTGCCCTCTCCCATTGACTAGACCCAGGTCCCTCCACTTCTCTGCAATACCCAGCTGAATGAGAAGTTCTGCAGGACTGGAAAGTTTATCTGTTTGTGAGTTTGTAGTGCCCCCTCCCCTTCAACTGTTTTGGATTAACAGTATTGCTGCTCCTATTCAACAAGCCTTGTTGCTTTCAGCAGATGTGCTCTAAGCAGGTCTAGTGATGGGTTGGACTGAGTCCAGGTCGCCTCCAAAGCAAGGATCTTTTAAGAACAGGATATCAGATGGATCAAAGCATATATTATGGCCAGATCAAGAGGGACAGAATTCAAGAGAAGCTTCTGCTGCAACACCTTTTGTCAATGCTAAGGCTTATTGAAGTCCACTGGGCAATTTCAACTGAACCACTTAACTCCACACATGGAGTTCTTCAAAATTAGTTCTGAACAGAAGTGGGCATAGTTGTATAAAAGAGTGAACACTCAGGGATTGTTTAACACATTCGTTTATTTCTCATTTTATATCTGGAGGAGCTCAACATGACCCTGGACATGGAGTCACGAAGAGTCGATCACGACTGTAACGACGTAACACACACACACACTGTTTTTAAAAGAATCCTGTAAGGTAGCTTAGTTCAAGATATGAGACGAGTCCAAGGTTTTCCACTGAGTAACTTCCATGGCAATGTTGTTATTAGGATCAATTCTAGTCTCACAGTTTTTTGCAAACTTGTGTGAGTTCTCGAGAATGTTTCATGAGGCTAGGTGGCATATTAAAAAAAACAGGAGGAGAAAACAGGGATGTCCAAACATTTTGCCAGATGTTATGGCAATGAGGTCTACGGTTGAATTTTGTTCCAAAATGGGGATTTCAGACTGAATGAAGCATTGAAGAATGCACTGTTTCAGACTGCACAAAGTACTGAATACTGGGATCAATAGGAAAGAGTGGGCCTCCAGACACAGATAAGTTGCAAATCTGAGATCTGTCTCTTGGCTTGAAACAAGCCACACAGGTTCCCGAAGTTACATAAAGCAGAAATGTGGAGAAGCATCACAACCCTTGTGTAAGCAACACGAGATTAAATTTTAAGACTTGAGTTACAATAGCAGCAGATGCAACCACAACGGAGTCCAAATTGTAATTATTTCTAAATAACTGAAGTCCAGTTGTCATGACTCCACTCCCTGCTAACCTCACCTGGATGACTGAGGATCTCCCCATACAACTAAAAGAAACCTATTTGTGATTGCAATATCAGCATCACACTACAGGTGGCAGTGTACTCATGTTTTGATATTTAAGGTGAGAGTGGTTGGAGCAAACCAAACCTGGTGATCCCAACATCTTGTTTCAAACAGGATGCAGCCACAAAGAAGACATGGAAGCAGTAACCTTTCTGCATTCCTGCCTTCTTCTGAAAACCAGTACAGTGGTACCTCTACCTGTGAGTTTAATCCATTCTGAATGCATGTTCTTAAATCGAACAACTCTTAAGTAGAGCAGCCCTATCTAAAAACTGAAAAAAATGAATAAAAAGTGGGGGGAAATTAAGTAGAGCAGACGGCATCTAAAATTTATAAGGCAGCAGTTAAAACGCCAATGGTTTTTCAGACTTAAGTTGAATTGCTCTTAAGTCGAGCCGCTCGTAAGTAGAGGTATTGCTGTATTTTGTTGGCACACTGTCACATATGGAGGTTCCATTTAGCTATAGCTCTTTGGTGGTTTTAAAGGCTGGTCTGTATTCCATGCATTAACATATTTACCTCTTAAGCCCACAGGAGAGAGACTAACACATGAATGCATAGATTCTTGAGATGTTACATATGTACTAGTTCAGTGATGGTGAACCTATGGCACGGGTGCCAAAGGTGGCACTCAGAGCCCTTTCTGTGGGCACCCGACATCGCCCCTTCATAGCCACCTGTATACAGGTTAAATTACTGTATTGGCACTTTGCAAAAAAAAAAAAAATAGTGGGTTTTGAACTGCAGTTTGGGCACACGGTCTCTAAAAGGTTCGCCATCACTGTACTAGATGCATACATGTACCGGTCACACACACTTCAGCCTGTCATGAAAATATGTATTTTTGACCTAGCTATCTTGACCAGGATTTTTGGCAGCATTAAAAACCAAAGGTGGGAAAGAGAATATTTGAATAAGTCACAATTAACCATGCCCGTGGCATGGGTTTCAATTTGCCTGGAGGCATGCTCAGTGCCTTGCCCAGTTGTTAGGTATCATCTTAACACCAATTACATACAGGATAACTTTACATTCACATTCTTTCTATTCATTTTCAGAGGAATGCAGGCTTTGCATAGTTATCTTGAGACAGAATCTCTTTGGTGATCTTTTATGTGACTCCATGATTTCCAAATCAGCAAAGGGTTTCCATTTATTTATTTATTTATTTATTTATTTATTTATTTATTTATTTATTTATTTATTTATT
>JAHTLZ010000204.1:29085735-29108217 GCA_023846285.1 Phrynocephalus versicolor | reverse complement strand
ATTTATTTATTTATTTATTTATTTATTTATTTATTTATTTATTTATTACACATCTTATTTCCTACCAGCCTCTCATGTCAGTCTTTGATGAAATATTCTAATCTGACACACAATACAATGATGTGTAGATACAATATCAGATTATACATGTCTAATGAAAGACTGTACTAATTTGTTGCTGTTTTCATGTTATTTCAATAAGGAATGTTTTAAAAACAGCCACCATGTGGGGACTACACTAACAGCAAGTTATACTTGGCTGGTGGTCATCACGATTCTACCCTGTATTCATCTGATTGCTAAGAAGTATTTAATTCCTTTCCAAATTGTCATTGTCACTTCAGTGCTAAAGATACAGCAACAACGCTACTGAGATGGGGAAATGTTTGACTGCAAGGAAGGCTTCCTTCCATCTGTCACTATTGTGACAAAACAGAGTTCCCTGAGTTCACATGTTATACCTATCATTTATTTTCTGCATCACACATTTATATCTTATGTGAATTTCTTTTAGATTAGTAATCTCTACAACCAACCTGTAAGGTAGATGTGCATAATTATCTTCATGTTCCAGCCAACCAAAACCTGAATGTGAGAAACAGCAATTTCCCTTTGGTTACCTAATAACAGAGATGAAATTTGAAGTGGATACAGCCTGGCTCCCTTCTCTATCTTTGACATCGCGATCCTATACACAATTCCTGAAATAGCCCCACTTAGGGCGCTTTTACACAACCTCTAAAATCCGGTGTCAATTTAAATTCGGACAGAGATTGTGGGGGTTTGTCGCTCTTCCTGTGTTCCCACCCCCTCCGCACTCCATTGTTCCTGTCTGCGTGAGGGGAGAGAGAGAAAAAGGGAGAAAAAAATGCAGGCTCACCTCTGTAGCAGCCCCAGCAGCCCCGTTGTCGTGATTCCTGCCTCTTAAAGGGGCGGTGGGGACAAAACAAACAAACAGAAGGTGAGGGAGCCCGGCATTCACAGCTTTACAATGCGCATCGGAAGATTTTTACCTCCTGGAGGCCAGGTACTTGAAAGGTGCGCTCGGACACGCTTAGGTGGGCGTGGTCGTACTTAATTTTTTTTTTAAAGTCCGGAGCTGGTGGGAAAACTTTTTTAAGCTCCGGATCTGAGAGCCCTTTGCCTCGGATTTTAGGGGTCGTGTAAAAGCATCCTAGTTTGCGAAAAGACATTGCAGAGGTACATTAGGGAAACATTTGCCAAACAAAATACAATACAAAACACCCTAAGTTTGTGTGAAATTGCTGAAGGCAAGTGTGTTCTGTAGAGACCAAGGCATTGTGAACTGAAATCAGCAGCTTATTTACAACACTGTGGCATTTTATGCCACTAGCTCTACATCAGTTCACTGTTAGGCCTGTGCACAGAAAATACATCCCCCCAACATACATGCCATGTGTGACAATAGGGAGGGATGAAACCGTTATCTTTCTGGCCAGTATTTTCCTCATTATCTTTCAGTTCTCATGCATCCCTTTTGTGCCCAACCTTCTGGGTATTCTCAACAATCCTAATTTTCTTGTTGTCTTGGTACTGTTGAGCAGATAAAACAAGATACAGCAATAGGTATTTATTTATTTATTTATTTATTTATAGTCCATCTTTTTCTCCATAGGGGACTCCAGGTGGCTCACAGTAACTAAGACTATAAAACAATCAACAGTTTTAAAATACGTTAGAAATATATAAAAAACAATTCAAAATGCATCAGTATTAAAACTAAGATTAAAATTGATTCTTTAAAAAAATCTAAGTTATTAAACAAAGCATTCCTGAGATACTTACGGTACTTAGTTGTACACCTTTATTTTACACATGCACCATGTATGCTGCTGTCTTTCTAAGACCTGCTCTGTAGCACACTCTTATCTAACTGCACAAGTGAATGAGCAGAGTGGGGATATTCTTGATAAATCATCTTTCCCTTTGAGTAAGATTTCAGCTGATTTCTTCCCATGATTCTGTTGGATCTTTTCTGTTCAAACTTGGGAAACCCACGAACATATTTGTAACTGCCATATTTCATATAGCTATAACACTTGAAATGCTAGACAGAAATCTACCGGCTATTAGGTAACTTTGTTTAATGCCAATAGACACTTGAAAAAAAATACAGTGGTACCTTGTATAAAGGAATTAATTCGTTCCAAATGAAATTATGTTAAGCAAATTTTCCTTTATACAAATTTCCCATAGGAATGCATTGAAAACGGAGTAATTCCATTTTTATGTTGTACAGATTCGCCCCATAGGCGATTATGTTAAGAAAAGTTCCCCTATCTCCATAATTTTTTTATGTTGTACAGATTTTATGTTACACAAACTGTTTGTTATAAGAGGGTCTACTGTATTAGCTGTGCTGTTATACTGTTGCTCCCACCTTGCCAGCCCACAGCAGACAATGCTGGGAGGTGCATCCCAACAACCAGTGGAGGGCCACAGTTTTTCCTGCTCCTGTTCCAAGAACTTAGGAGTACATAGTTTGATCTTTATTGTTCACATGGCTTGCACCATTCCCATGCCTCAATTCCGCAAAATAGTTTGTCATGATGTCATATAGCCCACTAGGGGGCTTTTTTAGGGGCTTGCTCTAGCCATACTAAAAAGTGAAATAGGATAGTAAATGGAAAGTGCAAGTTTTGTATCCATGCAAGCAGGGCCTGCTTTAACGAAAACCTTACTTGTGAAGTGACATCCTGATCCCTGCTTGCACCAGCAGAAGAAACGTCCAAATGCATGTGCTAAGGTCCGTTTTAAAGAGGACCCATGAAACGACGAGTAGGGCTGTTGACTCCAGAACTTTTGGGAGGTCACTCATTCGTAGCGATTTGGGCAGCGCATGACAGAAACAATTATGCACACCTCTAACTTGGAAGTATTAACAGGCATTCCAACTGAAAATGCATCTGGAAGGCAGCTCATCCACCTCCACTGATCTTGATTATCTTGTGACAAGTGTTTGGGAGCACATCAACCTTTCACACAGATGAGAAGGGCAGCTTGATAGGTCCTTGTCCTTCTCAAACTGGAAGATGGCTTTGGGGGCTTTAAACTAAAGATGGGTAACCATCAGGCTTGTAGCTTGCCTTGTTTTTTGCTGGAACCCTGTGGACCACCAGCTGAAGCTAAGGCAAGCCAGCAGCCCAAGAAGGTGGTCACAGATTATGGAAGAAGTTGCCTCTGAGCAATTGCATGTGCCCATCTCAGGATGTTGTTTTCAGCAGGAGAGCTGGGATCTCCATACAGATCAGTTTTCAAGCAAACCTGAAATTCCTATACCTCCCAAGTTTTCTTACCTAATTTGGTATGTGTGTGTGTGGGGGGGGGGGGTTGCTGCTGTAACCACTGGTAGTCAGAAACCTTTCCTGGTTTTTCCTGGGGCTTCCTTATCATCCAGAAAGCTCCAGTAGATCCATATTTAGCTTCTCCAGACCTGCTCCAAAAGGTGTAACAGATCCATGAGAATAAAGATGAGTTCCTTAACAGTTGCCCAAATCTAATGTGCTTCTGAAACAGACATCAATGTGTGAACTCCCTCTCCTCCTCCCCCCCTACAATGTCCAGCTAACCAATCCAATCTAAGGGTAAAATTGTTCCCAACTCAGAGGATAACTGTTAGCCCGTAAGCAAACAAAATCTATTGGTTGTTTCCATGCTAAGTAAATAGTATAGTACCTGTTGCCTTTGTCGCTTGGAATCGCGTGGCTAACAGTTTTGCCTGGTCGATCTAGATCAGTGGTTCTCAACCTGTGGGTCCCCAGATGTTCCTGGACTGCAACTCCCAGAAGCATCCACCACTCACTGCCTGGAAGGGGTTTCTGGGAGTTGCAGTCCAGGAATATCTGGAGACCCACAGGTTGAGAACCACTGATCTAGATGGTCACTGTAGCGGGACTTAAGGTGGAGGATTAAGATTTCTCCTGCACGTTTTATTAGGGGGTGAGAGGTGCCCTTCTCACCCAAAGTGCCCAGGATGAGTCTCACAAGGCAGTTTGGGTGAAAGCCCAACTATAAAGCGGGTTGCGGAAGCAAACCCCTCCTCGATCTCTCAAGAAACAGGACTGACTCGCTTTTCCAAGGGGCGCCCGTCGTGCGGCCAGGGTGGGGTGGGGGGCGCGGCTGCTACTAAAGCGTCCCTAGCGACCGGATCCGGCAACTGCAGGCTGCGGCGAGGATAAGAAGGCGCCGCTGGGGCTGCGGAGGGCGCGATCCTTCCTTGCCCGAAGGCGCGGACCGTCGCTTTTTTCCACGCTCCTCTTGGGTTCCCCGCGCCAGGCGTTCGCACCTCCTCTGGTGCCCATCTCTCGTTAGTTGACCGGCCATGCTGCACTGGGGATACGAGGAGGACAACGGTGAGGGGGGAGAGCTCCGGCTGGCTCTCAGGGGGGATCTAGGAGCAGGACGGACGGGAGGCAGCCAGTGAGGGAGGGATGCGCCCCGACGGGGAGGAGAAGCAGCATCGGGGGGTAGCCCACCCGCCTTGCCTTCGCTTGATCCTTCTGCTTCATTATATTTGTCTTTATTTTTAGGCAGGTAAGGGCGACCTGCAGACTTCTGGAAAATGGACGTAACGTTTTGCGTGGTGGGAGCGCTTGCTTTACTTTCCCGGGCGTTTCTCTCTTTTCTCTTTTTCTCTTTTTTCTTTATTTTTTAGGAAGCAGGATCTGTGTGAAAACACTTCCACCACACGTGGAGCGCGATCCTTTTTCATGCGCATTTTGTCGGAAGCGAGCGGTGCGCCCTCGCCCAGTCAGTCCGCCTAGACTAGAGGTTGCACAGCCTTTTGGAAAACTACGGCGCAACTTTATTTGTTCTTGCCTCGCCTTTTGCCTCGGAGATCTGCCTTGCTTTACAATTTCTCTAGAAACAAAGTGGCAGAGGGATCGCATTCATTAGCGGCATACGCTTTCTACAACCAGTTTTCTTCATAAGCGTTACTCTGTTTTCTGAGGAGGTTAAAAGTCAGCCTGTTATACAAGAAGTTTTAAAATAGAATAAAATTTGCTTCCTTACACAAATCATTCTCTGAGGCTGCAAATTATAAGACATGTTAATTTGGCCCAATGTGATTTAACTTCTGATTTAAAGCAGCCTGGTTTTCAGCATTGTTGGGTGCATTTCAGCTTCAAGAAGATAAAATACTGATTAGTACTCTTGCCAAACTAGGGAAACAGTTCTCCCCTTTTCCACAGTGGAATGTTTTAGAACATTTATTTATTTATTTATTTATTTATTTATTTATTTGTTTGTTTGTTTGTTTGTTTGTTTATTTATTTGTTTGTTTATTTATTATATTTCAATACTGCCCCTCTAGCTACCAGGTTACTCTGGGCAGTTTACAACAAGTAAACAACAAACATAAATAATAACTAATTACACTAATTAGAAACAATATGAACAAAAAACAATGCAAAACTATTAATTAATAGTAGGCAGAAGCAGTACCAATAAATCAGGACAGGGATATAAATGCAGGAAGGCCTGTTTAAATGGCCAGGTCTTTAGTGTGCATTTAATACCCAAGTGTTATCAGGTGGTAAATAATTCTACAGGCGAGAAAGGCAGGTCCCTGGCTTTTGTTTTCCAGCCCTCCCTTGGTGTCAGGGCCCTCCATCACTCTGCAATGGTTTGGGCAGTTCTCTGTGGCAGAAGATGGTCTATCAGATATCAGATAATGAGGTCTTAAACTGTAAGTTAGCCCACTCAATCAATGGAACTTATGGAGGTGCTTCTTCTTCAAGTGCCATGTCCTCATAGAACGTTGGCGATCAGTAGCCTGAACTGGTTTCTGTCTAAAGCTACTATAAATAGAGCAGTTGTGCTCACTGTAGATCATTGGCTTAATTCTTAAGCCAGAATGTTCTTCTAAGCCCCGGGCCATGCTTCCCATCATGTACTGTGGTTAAAATGAGGTACAGGGCTGCTATGTGGTAGTTTAATGTATCTTGACTGCTTTTTCTTTCTTCTGTACTACAGTATTAACTAAGTCCACAGTTTGTGCCTTTTGTCCCCTTTCTATCAGAGATTCCATAGCTACCTAAAATCTTTTAAATGGATTCTAGGGTGGTGGAAACGCTAGGACCTTTTAAAATGTGTTAAAAAGTACATTTTGCAGTGCCTCCTGCACCTTGCATCATGTGTGAACATTGTTCATGTCAGAATGCAGAAGATAAGCCAAACACATGATCTACTTAATATAAATGTTTACTTTTACATGAGAGGCTGATGGGAGGGCTCCAGAACACCTTGGAAACAATAGCATCTTTAAAAAAATAGATTTTTGGTGGTGGCATAAAACTAAAATTCCAGATTTCTAAAATGGAATTCCATCAAACTAAAATTACAGCCTTCTAAAATGGAATTCCACTTTAATATTGAGTACCATAGGTGTATCTGCACATGTGTCTGAGTGTATCTGTACATATATACAGCTACATTTTCTTAGACTAAATTTATATGCTGAGGGTAAATACTAAGCAAGAAATAAAAAAGCAAGATGCAGATGTGCACACATCTGAGTTAACTTGACAGGAATCACCTTCATTGATTTTAGTTGTATACATGACCCGTTCAGGGAATGCAGAAGTAGCTTTTTTGGATTTTGTCTCCCGAATCCATATATAACTTTTCCAAACCCAACTACAGTACTGTGATCCAAAAGAAAGGGGTAGCAAAAAGTGTCTGGGGCCAGGATAATTGAGCATTCTACAACCTATGCACAAATATAGGTCCCACAGTCTGAACTCTGATGAATATAATTGTTGCCTGGGGTGGGAATCACCAGGTTGGATGCCCCCAGCAGCACTCACACATCTTTATTCTAGGGATCAATGTTTACCTGTATAAATCAAAGTTTTAAGTGTGTTGCAGCAGAATGAGAGGAGTGAGTGCATTAAAAAAGTAACACTTTGTGGTAAGGTTCAGGTTCCCAATGCTCCTATCTACTTCCAACACTTGCATCTTAACTGCTTGGATCTTCCTTTGTGTACCAGTCAATATTCTATTGCTATTCTGTGCTAAAGGGTAGAGCCATTGAATCAATTACCAAGTGGTGAGGAACATGTACATAAATCTCAAGGAGTGAATGGGTCTACTTTACTTGGGGATAGCAATAGGATACTGGCCATTTTTTGTGGGGCTAAGACTTAAGAAGTTGGAAGTTGGAAGGGTGTATATTACTTTTCTTTACAACTGTGGCCCCATAGCCTCTAGTTACTCAGTTAAACGGTTTAGCAGGTAAGATGCTTCAGCACTTGCCTTAAAGTTGTGCATTGTGTTATGGTTGACTAATCTCCGTACAACAGCTGGGTGGATGACGTTTGCTTAGCAAGCCGTGCATCAGAGATAACGTAATGGAATACTGTCTTCTGCTGCTAGTAGAGGAGCCCCACATGCGCTGTTGTATGTCTGTAATATCTGAGAGGTTGATAAGGTACTGCCTTTGCAGATGGCAAGCGCAGTGACTGCTCAGCGGCTTTTGTTTGGCATGGCAGAGGTTAAATGTGCTTACAGGATACATGGGTGGCCCATTTCATAGGGTGTGATCAGTCAGAGAAGCAGAGTCCCATTGGATGGCACTGAAAATAATATGATCTGCTTTAACAAAACCCAACATTATTAGGCACATTTATACAGTCCTTATGGCTCCATCCCAGCCTCAAAAAGAAATTGCACTGACAGCAGCCCTGCCAGTGGGCCTAAAAAGGACCAGATAAGCAAAGAGCAGAGTTGGTCTATTACACAGTTTCCTGTATGCTCTCTGGTAGTTAAAATGTCTGTAGATGCTGGTTTTAGTTCATGAACTGCAGAGCTGAGATTAAACATTACTTGTAGTGAACATTACTTTGCAAATGCTTTCTTGGTATCCTGTGCTAAAGCAGTGACACAAACAAGGTGGCTGTTCAGAGTAATTAGTACTTAAACTGTATAGTTGGTCTGTTATAGGGTTATAACTTGACATAACATGTAAGATGTGGAATGCAGTTCATAAGATAATCACAGTGGGACAGAAACAGAGTTGACGTAGAATGAACTGTGCATCTTAGATAACTTGGCGAGATGAGAGACAGTGTTTTTCGTCCTCAGAATTGCAGGCATGGATAAGGCCAAGAGACTGTACAGTTGTTGGTCACTTTTGGAAAGCTACAGCCATCTGAAGCCATGGAACAATAATATTCTCCCACATTATTCTGCCCTTGTAATGCTTACTACAGCAAAATGCAGAAGGACTCTTAGATACCAGAAATATACAAGTATATAATGCTTTAAGCTGTATAAATCCTCAGTATTGTGATTCTTTCAGTGAAATAGATGGTGGTTTAAAATGCTATATGTATTTCATTTCTGCTCTGAGCAAAGGCAGGAGATGCATGCGGTACTTTCCAATTTGAAATCTACTACTGTATACTGAAATGAAAATATGTTGATATCATCCCTCTGTTTCTGATCAAGGATGGCTTTTCATCGTGTCTTGGTTCTAAGGTCTTCCTTTGGAACTGGCATTCAAGGAAAATAACATCTTGAATCAGAAAGTGTGAAAGCCTCCAATTGTTTCTCTCATAGTGGTGTGTTTTACTGGGGTTATAGCTTTGTGTTTTTGGAAGATTTCAGTGTGTGAGGTGATGGGGAGGTGCTTTGATTCATGCCATAGGTAAAAGATAAATCCAGGCTACTTCTAAGCAGTGCATTGGGCTGCATAATTATTAGCTAAGTAAAGGCTGGTAGATCCGATAGTACATTTGAGGGAACAGATGCACTGTGCTTGATTTATTTTACTTCATTTAATTTATTTTGTAATGAATTCAATTTAAGAAATAAACTGCTAACTTATACATTGAAAATAAATTATTATTCTTAAGGAGTAATTTATTCTGCATGGGTAATGGTTGGTATTTATGTAAATAGTATATAAATTTATTTTAAATAAGTCATAATGGATGTACAGTACTATATTTTTAAGAATATTCACATTCAGAAAAATGCAAGATATAATAATGTTTCAGAAAATTATTAAATATTGTGCTTTATTCATTTAATTTATATCCCAGCTTCTCAGTACTGGGACCCACAGTGGTCACCTGATACATCTTCTACTCAATGATAAATTGTACAATGTATATATTTTAATTCTGCTCAAACTGCACCAGGTGTATATAATTATGACGGTATCTGCCTATATTAGCTTTAATTAGCATATGCATTTTTACAGAAACTTTCCTTTTTGGTAGTGAGTGTTCTTCATGTCTTTCATTTTAGTGATGCCCTCTGTGTAGTCAATTTAGCAGTGCAGTTTCTACAAAGCATGTGCAATGTTCAATATCCCTGCCTGCCTGTCTGTCTTGAGGATTCCCTGTGTGGTGTAATAGATAGAGGGATGGAGAACATAGTTCAAATCCCCACTCAGCCATGGAAACTCAATGGGGTGTGAAAGTAGTAAATCACTCTTTAAATATCTCACTTATTTTGAAAGCCCTTTTAGGGTTCCTAGAAGTTGGTTCTGACATGATGGCATACAACCACCACTACCTATGATTTGCCATATTTAGAAACACAGACTTTATCCCACTAATATGTATGTGTGTGTTTGTGTGTTAGCCATAGTGCAATGGTATATAGTGCATGTTTTATGTGCAGAAGGTCCCACCCTGACTCCATTGAATCTCCAGTTAAGATCAAAGAAGATCCCTCTGGGAAATCCTCTCTTTTTATAATATTGAGCTTGGTAGATTAATGGTCTGACTCAGTATAAAGTAACTCCCTATCTTCTAAGGACTGAACCATAATGAAGCATTTTTAATATATGGGTTACAAAATGATCAGTTGATAGGTGGATGTTCTCTGAATCTGTTGCATGTGTGTGTTAATTTCAGGTGCCTGCTACATTCCTTATGACCAGAATGCCTGGAAGTAGGCAGAAAATGACCAACTCTAGTGTTCTAACCCTCATCTTTTGGTATTTAATTCATTAGAATTCAGATTTATGCATTTAGAAAGCAATGTTTTAGGTAAAAGACAACTAGGTGGTGTACTTTCCACCCTTTTAAATGTGAACATTTTAAATAATCTGAATAATGTCTTAATAAGACAAATAAGAAAATCGAGGTAGGTTCTTGTGCTTACTTTCTTATAAAACAATTCCTTTTTTCTCTCTCTGACTGATTGCGGTGTATTTTAACAATATTTTTTTCTGCTGCACTGCATTCTAGGACCTTCTCACTGGAATGAATTTTTCCCCATTGCTAATGGGGACCGTCAATCTCCTATTGATATCCGAACTCAGCAAGCCAAATATGACCCGACTCTTCGTCCTCTCTGCCCTAATTATGATCCTACTTCTGCTAAAGTCATCCTCAACAACGGACACTCTACCAGTGTGGAATTTGATGACACTGAGAATAAATCAGGTTTGTTTCTTTGCTGATTTACATCTGTTTCCCTGTGGCCTTTCCCTAAGGAGAGTTTTCAGTTTTAACTTGAAGGTGACCGTACTCTGAAACATAACACAGCCAGTTTCCAGAAAAGATCCATTGTATTTTGCCTTCGGTATGTTGCAATTCAAGATGACATTAATTCTCACTTGCACCTATCTTACAAAGCCTGAGTTTACATGCGCTGTGTGCATCTTGGCCGGATGTGATTCTGCCTCATCCAATGTAGAAAGCTGAAGACTGCCCCCCAAAAAGCATCGCTAAAAATATTAAAACACTCTTGCCAAAATCTCAGCCTTCTCTCATTCTTCAGTACAGTCGAAGCCTTTGTGCATTTGTAGATCTCATTCCCTGGGAACAGATCAAATTTCTCATCTCCTTTTTGTCTGTAGTCATTCAGTTATGACCCAGTCCCAAGCTTACTTTCCCAAAATCAGATTATAATGCAGGGAAAACTGAAATGGTAAATTGAGCAATTACCTGCCTCATTCCTCACCGACACGAATGAGGTTGCCAATAACCAAGAGTTTCTACATGTTTATGGACCTAGAGGCTGTTGAATATAGTAAGGAGAGGTCTTAAATTCAAAAACCCATATACTCTAGCATAAACTGGCAGAGTCTGGCATGACATCAGCCTGAATTTAAAAAATTCTATGATACATAATGGAATACTTTGATATAAATGGAGCTTACCTGTATTACCATTAATTTTCAGTGGCTACTAGCAACATTAGTCTTTTAGGAGGTAATGATTTCTCGCTGCTTTTGAAGATGTTGGTAGTGTGGTTGTGCAACTCCTCATGCATAGTGGCGCTGTCAGCAGTAGTGACAAATGTTTGCTGATTAAGTGCTTATATTGGCAGTTTGGCGATGCATGCAGTGTAAGAGTCTGTGTTTTCCCTCTTTATAGTTCTGAGAGGGGGTCCACTCAATGGAAATTACAGGCTGCGGCAAGTTCATTTCCACTGGGGTCCCAGTGATGACCTAGGCTCTGAGCATGCAGTGGATGGAGCAACATTTGCCGGAGAGGTAAAGTATTCCACTGAACTGTATAGAAGTATTTGTTGATGACTTCCTTTTGGGTGCACTCCTCAGCCTGTTTGGGTTTTCTTCCCTAAGCTGTGGTGTGATTTTAGTAATGAAATTATATGTTTACAGTTGTAAAATTCCTTATGCATTTAGCAATGCAGAAAGGAAAGAGTGCTTGTTGGTTTAATTCGAAGTCACCCGATAATGTGCTAACACAAGATTTATTTGGACACATATCACATTTAATGCACGATGATGAGCTTGAATAGCCAGAAGTACTGAGTGGGTTGATGCTTTTTTTATCCTTGTAGTTTAATCTTGTAGAATAATCAAGTAAAGTGGGGTTACTTCAATGCAAAACAGTTTTTCTGTTACTGTGACAAAACCTATGTGCATACAATTTATGCCCCACCACGTGTACAAAAGAAGATCTAGCAAATGACCAAGATGACAATTGAAGTACCCCGCTTCTGGTCAATCAGTCTAGTTATCTTAACATTTTCATTTTTTCTTAATTTTGCTGATATTTTGTATATACCCACAATTTTAAACCATGCAATGCTCTGATCCAAATAAAGAAAGAAATATCTTGTAGTTTTGAGATATTAAATTAGCTTTCAATTTCCATTTTGCCTTGCACCTTATTTACAAATGTCCTTTCTTAGAACAAATCTCACTTGATGTTGCTGGATGACAGGAATCCGAAAACTGTGGCCCTCCAGATGATGTTGAACTAAGACAGTGTTGGCGAACCTATGGCACGGGTGCCAAAGGTGGCATTCGGAGCCCTTTCAGTGGGCACCCAGCATTGCCCCTTCATAGCCACATATATTAGGGTTAAATTGCTGTATTGGCACTTTGTGAATAATTAGTGGGGTTTGAATCGCAGTTTGGGCACTCAGTCTCTAAAAGGTTCGCCATCACTGAACTAAGACATCCAACAACCTTGCCTGGCTAGGGTCGATTGGATTTGACTACGACAGAGTTTGGAGAGACACAGTTTCTCCCATCCTGCTCCACCCCATGATCCAGATAACACATATTTGGATCAAGTCAGGGGTTTCATTGTCGAAACAGAATACCAAATATTCCAGCTTAAGTTTGCAAAATGCCAGTCCTACTCAAAATGTTCTTTCTCCCTCATATTTTTCAAATCTTAAGTGGCTTCCAGTTGAATGTTTTTTGGGGGTGGACTTTTGATGTCTTTCTATTGATGAAATGGAATAGTATTTTGAAATTGACCATTATTTTGAAATGAAAAAAAATGTGCTTGCATGTAAAGCAAGTGCTGAGGGCTGTGAGGGAAGCAATTTCCTTATCCAAATAGAGAAAGGTGTCAAAAATGTGGAGTGGTTAAAATCAGTGGGGGAAATTAGTTTTTTGGGGAAATTGATTTTTGCAGTGTTTAAAGACTTATGTTTTCCACAGGAACGAGGTGAGATGGAATATAACGAATTAATAAGAGGTGCTTAGAAAACAATATGTTCCAAAACATATGTATAACTGGAAAAACAGTTCCATCTAAGAAACCAAATTGAAAGAGACAACAAGTAGGATTTTTTAGCCAGTCTAAAAAAGTTTCCCACAGCTGGTTTTAAAAATCTTCAAGAAAAAAAAGATTTTTTTCGTTTGTTTGCTTTTTGTTTTTGGAAAGAGAACGCTATAATTGAGAGAAAGAGAGAGAGAGAGAGAGAGAGAGAGGATGATGAAAGTAGACAGACCTGCCAAGGATCAGAAGCTAGATCGCAATTTTCAGTGTAGTTCTGTGATGAAGAAGGCTCTTTGTCTCAAAAAATGCACCTCTGCCAAATTGGCATATGCAAGAAGAAAGAGCTGCTCTGCCAACCCATGAAGACAACATGGCCTCCCCCAGCAGATGTTTTCCACAGGCCAATGGATCCAAAATCCCATTGAGCTGGGGCGGCCTATCCCCTGGAACCAGGTCTCTCCATCAGTGCCGATGATGATGATGATGGTGGTGATGGTGATGATGATGATGATGAGGCATAAAAGAAACAGGCCTTATTTCTCCAACAAGCCTTGGTGCAACAGCGGTGGTAAGACAAGATACATACATCCTTTAAAAGAGAAGTCACACAAGCCACTTATGAATGGGCCTCCCCCAAACTGTTTCACATTTTCTTGTTTCTTGTTTTCCAATAATCCACAATAAAATCCTCTCCTTCCAAAAGAATTTGTTTTCCTTTCTCTAACATTCATTACGCCTTAAAAGTTACACAGCACACCTTAAATTTCAGAATGCAGAATGATTGGATGACTTGAACCAGTCAGGACTCATTTATCTTTGTACTGTACTTACATAGCACCTTTTCTGCCAAGAATTTTTAAGCCCTCAGTTCAGCGTGTATAATAGGAAGGTTCCTGTCAAAGGGAGAACAAGGGTGGGGCCACAGCCTAATGGGAGGGCCTGGGCCAAAAATGGATTATTTCTGTTTGTGTTTGTAAATGTGGCCAAGACTAGGATTGGCTAGAACCGATCTTCCAAACTTTGGACCAACGTGCATGGAGCTTCCAAAGGATTTCATTGGCATCAAGATGGCTGTGAGCTGCTTGTTAAAAAGAAAAGAAACTACCCCCCCCCGCCCACAAACTCCCTTCAGATGTTACACAAAGTGGTCCACCTACAGTAAACGGGTAATTGACAGTACTTGCTCTCTTGCTTTTTTCAGCTTCATGTGGTCCACTGGAATGCAGATAAATATCCCACTTTTGTAGAGGCTGCCCGCCAGCCAGATGGATTGGCAGTCTTGGCTGTTTTCTTAAAGGTAAGAGGGAAGTTAAAATATAATCCCCATTCCTTGTGCAGTGAAGTCCCAGCCCACATTACGTTGTCATCTGACCTAAAGCACAAGTTGCAACCGCAAATTTCATTTCCCCAGAAACAAACACATCTGGCTGTTGAATTTACTTCAATACTGCTGATGGGCCAGCGTGTTCCATGCTACTTGAGATTGTAATCTGGTTTAGAGGATTCAGGGTAGGTCGTGTGGCAGACATCACTCTGCCCCAATAGAGGGGAGGTGCTAAGAAGCTTGGGAGGAATGTGGGGCACTGCTAGAGCAGTCAGAACTTGAAGTAGTTGTGTCATTTTACTGATTAATAGGGCTGATCTTGTTATGGTGAGAAGCTTGGGCCATACTATGGTTTAAAGTGCTATTTCTGTGCTTGCTTATACACCAAATGTAAGCATAGTTTTTTTGTAAAATAAAAATGATAAAGTATCTGTGGGATGGTTTAGCATGTGGCATTTATTATCCAGTGAACTGGATAATAACCAGCTCACTGGATAATAACCATTTATTAACCCCCAGTTCCCTTTGGGAAATGGGAATGGTATACAAATGCATAAATAAATAAATAAATAAATAAACTAATGGAAGATTTCTCTTCATGGAGGCTCTGCATTCTAAATTTAATCCTATAATAATTCACTGTGGAGTTCTATGTTTATCTACTTGGAAGTAAGCCTCACTGAAGGTTGGGTGACTTACTCCCTGATGTATATGCACAGTATTGCCAGTTCTACAGGAGGGGCCTAGTAGTGGTATTCTTCAAGTGCCATGTCCTTGTAGAATGTTGGCGATCAGTAGCCTGAACTGGTTTCTATCTAAAGCTCTTTTAAATAGAGCAGCTGTACTCACTGTGGACCACTGGCTTAAATTCTTAAACCAGAATGTTCTTCTATGCCCCGGGTCATGCTTCCTGTATATTCCTTGAAGGCTAGCCTACAGCAGATGGTATTTCTTATTGCGCATTATGTGTCCGAAATATTGCAATTTCATTTTCTTTATGATAGTGAGGATTTTTAGCTTTTTATTCATGTGCTGTAATGCAGCCACATTAGTGACTCTGGCTGTCCAAAGTATCTTTAGAATTCATCTGTACATCCACATTTCGAATGCTTCTGGCTTCTTGCATAATATGTCTGTAAGAGTCTAAGTTTCAAGACCATAGAGAAGTATACTGAATACATAGGATCAAAGTATTTGAGTACGAAGTCTGATAAGTCCTGGTTTGTCAAGACTTTTCTCATTTGCTGGAAGGAATTTCTAGCTTGTTCAATTCTACAATGGATTTTTCATGAAAGATACCAGTTATCCTTGACATAGCACCCCAAGTGTTTATAAGATGATACTCTCTCAATTATATCACTTCCGATCTTGAGAAGGTTCTATGAACCATTTTGTACACAATGCTGGCGAACATTTTCTTTTGTCTATTCCACAAATTTAGATCAAGTGTTTTGTTGCTCATCACTGTTATTTTAATAGTTGTTATTTTTTGTGCAAATGTTCACATAGGGTATTGTTTATATCCTTATTTTTATATGGTACTTACGGTAAGCCTTCCGTGATACTTGCAACATTTATATATATAAATGTTGATATCTGAGCAAGGTAAATCACATGACCTTTGTATTTACAGTTGGGTGAATGTAATTCGCAGCTGAAGAAAATCACAGACCATTTGGATACCATTAAAGTTAAGGTAATATAATTCTAAATGCATGGATACATCATGTTCCTGATTCCATCTAGAGCAGATACATTGAATCAAATGATGAATGGCAACGCAGCATTTGTATAAACTCCCCATTGCTTCAATAGATTTATTCTAGTTGGCACTAGGAATTGGGTTTAAGCTTAAACATGTTTCAGTGACCACAATCCAGGACGTACTTATGACTAGGAAGAACTATGGAAATTCTTCTCCCTATTACTAATGTCTTGTTTTTAGCTACAGGAGGCAAACCTATGTGTGCTTTTCCTTGGAGCACAAAGGTATGGGTTATCCACTGCATGGATGGCGTGCATGAATGAAGAAGCCCTTGAGTGTTTGGTGTTGTGAACATGAGACTTTTTGATCAAGATGCTAAATCTGCATGTTCATTTTCCCCTCTCCTTTGCAATCTGCTCTAACACTCAGCTTTGCATGACAGTTGTTGTGAAGAGATAAGAGAGCCTTGTTTACTTAGCAAAGGGTCAGTGCTACTTCCAAGAGGCCCAGCTTCAGAAGACTGCCTGCTGCAGCAAAGGAACTGATCCCTGTGATGATGATGGTGGTGGTGATGGTGATGGGAATGGTGACGCTGACTGTGATGGTGACGGTGATGTTGATGATGATGTTGATGATGATGATGATTGATAATCTTAGAACTGCAGAGCTGGAAGTGACCCTGTGGATCATCTAGATTAGTCCTGGACAAAGACGCACACTAGGGAATTGAATTCCCAACCTCTGGCTCCATAATCAGATACCTAAACCACTGAGAAATCCAGTGATGGATGAGCAGCAACTTGCATGGGGTTCGCCATGAGGATTCTCCCAGAGCATTTGCAAGTTCCCTTTCCTGTTTCTTTCTTTCTTTCTTTTTTAAATTTCCTTTAGGGCAAACAGCGCAGGTTCACCAACTTTGATCCTTCTTGTCTGCTGCCTCGTTCTCTGGACTACTGGACGTACCTTGGCTCCCTCACTGTTCCTCCTCTTCTTGAAAGTGTCATCTGGATCGTGCTTCGGGAACCAATAAATGTTTGCTCTGAACAGGTACTGTATGCTTCCCCCTGGCCATGTTGCATAGGTGACTCATAGAGTTAGAGGACACCTTATTTAGATCATCTAGTATGACCTTGTGTTTGTGGGTTTTTTTTTTAAATTTTAAATGAGACATTTAAGTCTCTATTCTAACATGAAGAGAACGCCAGCCACAAAAGCCCAACAATATTGAAACTTTAGGCCTAGCTTGATTTCTGCTTCTCCCTGTTGTGAGAGATGCCCAGAATAGTGACTGACATAAAGATCTAAATGCAGTTTGGGCAAAGTCAGGATATCTTAAAGTTGCAGTGCAGTTTTGGAACAGTTTCCAGCATTAAGTTGACCTTTGCAAATGTTTGTGGGTGCTGCATGCTTACCAAAGTGGTGGTTCGTCTTGGTTTGCTCAGCAGTCCTCCCCCCCGTACGCATAGACATTAAACCTACGTGTGTGGTGTGTGTGTGTGTGTGTGTGTGTGTGTGTGTCTACACACACACACACAGGCTGGCCACATATATGCAAGTGTGGGCCAGACTCCTGTTATCAGTGTAGTTGGAACTGTTGTTAATTACAGAAGAGTAGAGCAGTAGCCATAGCAGTAAAAGTCAGAAGACAGATAGTTTGGGCCTCTTTCTTTTCTCAAACATTTAAGTTTATTTAAACAAAAAACACACCAGACAAAAACAATAAAAATTGAAATCCTCCAAATTCACATGCACACCAAGAGCATCAGATGGCATTATCAAATTAAATGAACACATCTCTCCACAGAAGGTAACTAGGGATGGGCTATTCGTTTTGGAAGCTACAGGTTCCGAAACAACACACGGGAGCCCATCTGGTGTTTGGAAGCCTCCAAAACTCCATCAGCCAATCCCTTACCTTGCTCTGTGCCTGCATGGGGCTCAGCTCCAATGAGGAAGAAGTCTCCAACATCATTGTTCCTTTTCCCTGGCACTGGCCAATCAGGAGCTGTGCAGAGAAATGCATCATCCTGCCTCCCTGTCTGATTGGCCAGCACCAGGGAGAAGGAACGATGATGTTGGAGGCTTCTTCCTCATTGGAGTTGAGCCGCATTCTGACAGTGTTCATTAACACAGTGTCAGAACAGAGGCACCCTCAGTCTTTTGCCCCTGATTAGAATGTGATAATTTCTCCTCGTTCATGGAAGTCTGGGGGATTTGGCTTCACTGTTGTGTTTCTTCACTGAATCTTATATGTCTGTCATCCACAGCTGGCCAAGTTTCGCAACCTACTTTCCACTGGTGAGGGAGAAGCTGCCTTCTGCCTGCTGAAAAACTTCAGGCCACCACAGCCTTTAAGGGGCCGAGAAGTGAGAAGAAATTAAAGAAGAGGAAAAGGAAGAATAATTCACAGCCCTAGCTGAGCTTATTTAGGGATTTTAAATATAGCCCCTTTTTTATAAAATTTACAATACCTTGAATTTTTTTTTAAAAAGATAGGAATATTGTAGTGTGTACATAGTCCAATCAGCCATAAGCTTTTTCAATCCTGAGAATTTTGATGTGAAGATTTAATGACACGGTGAACTTCCCCCAGTGAACCCAGTGGGTTGTAACATGCTCAAGGTTTTGGGGGCTGTGCTATTTTTAGTGGAGAAATTCATATTTTTTGCTCAACTATGGGTTTCAGTGGTTTTAATTTCTCTCTCTCTGTTGCTCTCTTTCTTACTTTTTAATGATGCAAAATAGATAGGACAATGCAAAGAGCAGAATTGGTGAGGTTAGGTACTGTTGGATTGTTTTATGTTTAAGATAGAGTAAATTGTAGGAAAATAGGTGTTCATGATGGTAGCAGTAGAGTTAATGTCATGTGAACGAACCCTCTTTGAATGCATTATAATGTTTAAGTCATACTAGGTTAGGCTGATCTTCATTATGGCATCTTATCTAATTGAAGGAAGGACTGACAAGTTTGCCAAGAGCTAGCATTTAGATAGTAAATGCAATTTAGGTGTGATAGAGATAGTGAGATCGTTAAACAATCTTCACCTATCTCAAAGTCTGCCTTTCCCCCCTTTTAGTGGGGACAGTAGCTTGAAATGGAACCAAACTGACAACAGCAAACAAGAAGGATCAGTCACCTCTAGAGTCCATAGCTGCATTCTCCTGATGGAAAACATTTAGCTGCATTGGGGAGAAGCAAGACTTAGAGCTGATGGGGGGGGGTGGCGAGAGGGGAGAGGAAGATGTGTAGGTGGCACCAGCCCTCATAGTGTGGATTGTAGAATTGTCTCCTCCTTCTCTCATACTTGCAGCTAATATAATGGAGAAGAGTGGTGCGTGACTAAAGGAGACATAGGATCATAAGATCCATGCATATCTCCCCTTTATTTGTAGGTTGGACTGATGGTAGACTTCAGTGGAGCATGGGAAGATAGATAAAATATGTATATTAAGTTGTGTTAAAGTGAACATAGTACAAATAATACTACTACCAGTCTGTGTGTGTGTGTCGGAAAGAGAGGGATGAATATATATATCTCCTTCTGTTTAGTTCATAATACTTTGAGGAAGAGACTGTAAAAATTCTATAGAAATTTGCATTGGGTTAGGAAGCAGCGATATTATTGGAATGTTTTGGTGTTAGAGTTAGGGAAAGGAAGAAGTTATATTTTAAGTTATCAGCAGCACACTGGGTTTGGTTAATTTATATTTATGACTTATATCAAATAAAGGCAAGTTATATGAACAGCTGATGTGTTGTATGTAGTATATTTTGATTTATTTATTTTTTACAAATGAGGAATGAAGAGCTTGTTGCCTTTTGTCTGGAAACTCAGCTAGACCTGTGAATTTGTTTTTCTTACACTGTACACGAAGACAGTTGAAGACTGGCTCTCTTTGTATCAAACAAACAAACAGCACTTTGACTGTATGGCATATGTATGGAAAGAAACTCTGCTGGAGCAAATAGGATGATATGTTTTTGCAAGCATATTCTGCTTGAGTGTTAAAATCGTTCTTTGGATCAGGTTTAAGGGCACGTTTTAAAAATTCATTGTGCAAAGTTGAAGATATGTTGGTAACTTGTAGTAGATCTTATTTCAGCACCTTTGTGTTTCTGTCCCAAATTGAGGCCAGAAGTAAATGAGGAGTACCATGCCTGAAATGCTTGTCTTCTAAAAAATGGTTTTAAAAAACCCAGTTCAGCTCCATCTCAGTTCATTCAAGGCTAAAATGACACATGCACTCTTTACTAGACTGAAGCAAATTGGAGATACTCAGAATGGTTCTGTGACTAAAGAATAAAGGGGCTATTTCTCCTAAGTGCTTGCGGATCATGATGTTTCCTTATGATTTCTGTATGATGTCAAGAAGTCTTTGTGGCTGATTACCCCACAAGCAGCTTGAGGATAAATTGCCCCTCCTTTCATTGACTACCTTGCCCGTGAATAAATACTTAGGATGCCAACTCCTGAACGATGCAGTGCCCCCCCCATATATCAGGATGTGATACTCACACAGCCACATTTCTCAGGCCACCTCACATGTTGCAATGTGCCACAAAGTCACTTGTGAGTTTTTGAGATAATGCGAAATGTACGAAGAATGGTTTGCCATTGTGTTATTCCCGTGCCTGTGAGTTTCCAAGGGCAAATGAGAATTTGAACTCCAGTCTCCTGAGTCCTAATCCAACATTCTGTCTACTGCACTATATTCTTATGCACTGGTTCTCAGATCCATTTTTTGTAACTATAGTTTGTTATGGCATCTGATTTCGGTGGAATATGATAAGCATGAATCTCCAGGCCTTGGTTTGATATTAAAATGTATGTAAACCATTGCTGGAGGTGAGAAAAATCTCCCAGAATGGGTATCATAACAAACTGGCAATTGGAAAGCCAGAAATGAAAATGAGGGAGGGGCATAAAATCTAATGCACGTTCTTTAATTCAGGGCTTGGAGGGTTACAAATTGAAATCAGAATGATTATGATAAATACAAATTTCCACTGATTTCTTACCATTTGAGATTATTGTGGTTTTGGTCTATGATTTGCATGAAAGGATCCTAAATGTTGTGCCAGATATTTCTGTTACAAGCATTGTTCTGCAGTATGAACTGTACAGGTCAACTATGTGAAGATTTATTTTCTTGCAAGCTTTATTCTTTGACACAGTAAAGAGCCAATCTTCAGGCGAAAAAAGTACTATCAAATTTGCACTAGGTTACTGAAGCAGCTGTTTGTTTTTCATTCTTTCCAACCAGTAGGTGTCCCTGCAAACAAAGTTCAATTACTTAAGAACAATTGAGGAAATTGTATGGTTAATTATCATGACTTGAAGTCACTAACCAGTGGTCTAAATTTGATTATCACAATGGCATGGAAAGTTAAAATCTGATTAAAGTGTGTTCTCGAAGGCTTCCACCGCTAGGATGTGATAGCTGTTGTGAGTTTTTCGGGCTGTTTGGCCGTGTTCTGGAATCACAGAGAGAACTCCTAGCTTCCTGAGCTCCTTGCCCTCCGAAGATGCCGTCCACAGAGTCTGGCGAAGTGTCAGGAAGAACAACTTCCAGAACACAGCCCGAAAAATTCACAACAGCTATCTGATAAAAGTGTTTGGCTCCTTTGTGGGTACAACAAATGGCTCATTATATCACACGAATAGAGATGGGCACGAAATGAAATTTTAGTTCGGTTTGTTATTCGTTTTGTTACATAACAAAACAAATAACGAACCCCAGAATGAATTTAGAATGAACTGAACTGAACCGGGGGGGGGGGGAATGGTTCGGTTTGGTTCATTTTGTTAAAGGTGGCGATGTCTCCTACCTGGTGCTGGACGGTCTTTGGTCTTCCTGGCTGCAGGGAAAAAGCCGACTAGCCCGCACTACAGCCTGCGCTATAAAACTAGCATAACATAAAATAAAGGAGCGCCGACCGGACCCCAGGAGTGGCCGGGTCGGCACGCTAAAATCAAGAAAAATATATTAAATATATATATATATCTATAAAGTGCCGACTGGGTCCCAGGGGCCACGCGGTCGGCGCTTGGGGGGAAAATATTTTTAAAAAGGAGTGCTGACCGGGCCCCAGGTGTGGTCTGGTTGGCACCCTAAAATAAAACAAACAAACAAAAAAACCCAGCACTGACTGGGCCCAAGGTGCTGCGCAGTCGGCGCTTGGGGGGGGGAGCTGGCCCGTGCTACAGCTGTGGTGTGGCCGGAACCCGGAAGTAATAAAATAAAAATAAAATAAAGGAGCACCAACCCGGTCCAAGGGGTGGCTGGGGTGGCCCCGCGGTCGGCGCTTGAATTTAAAAAAAAAAAAATTAAAAAGGAATGCCGACTGGGCCCCAGGGGTGGCCTGGCCAGCACCCTAAAATCAATAGATGATAGATAGATAGATAGATAGATAGATAGATAGATAGATAGATAGATTAGATAGATAGATAGATAGATAGATAGATAGATAGATAGATAGATAG
>JAHTLZ010000204.1:29058769-29085725 GCA_023846285.1 Phrynocephalus versicolor | reverse complement strand
ATAGATAGATAGATAGATAGATAGATAGATAGATAGATAGATAGATATTAAAAAACACAACCGCGCCCCAGGGGTCACACGGTCAGTGCTTGGGGGGAAGCCAGCCCGCGCGACCGCTGTAGCATGGCTGGAACTCGGAAGTAAAAACATTAAATTAAATTAAATTAAAAATAAAATAAAGGAGCTCCAACCCAGCCCCAGGGGTGGCAATTCGGTGCTCTAAAACCAAGAAACAAAAATATAAAAGAAGCACCCATCTGGCCCCAGGGGCCACACGGTGGGTGCTTGAAAACAAAAGCTGAGAGGGGAAAAAAGCCCCTGCTGCAGTGGCCAGGATCTGCCGCCGCCACTGCCACCACAGAGCTGCCGCTGCCGCCAGTAAGAACCTGAACCGGTTCGGGTTCGTATGATTTTTTAAAAAATTCGTATGAACCCAAACCTGAACCAAAGCAAGGGTGACCTTCAGATTGTTTGACTAAGACCAAATTTGTTTGGAATCACCCACAGGAGGATTGGAATCATGAGCCTTTAAAAAAACCCTCCCCCAATTCATCCAAAACCACTCACTCAAGGCTTCTCTTGTTTCCTGTCAGCCTTGTAAAACTGACTATATTTGTCAATTTCATCTGGGTTCCAGCAGGGCTTTGAAATGTGACAAGAAGTTTTATTTATTCATTCATTTCTTTATTTAGTATATTGTCTACCTAGTAACAAAGGACTACTCTGGGTGGTTAACAGCAATAAAGAGAATAAAAATAAATAGCCCTCAACAGCAATACGTTTAAGGAAATGTCAAACAACTCATATTAAAACACATGGGTCGGCAAGTAAATCAAAGATGGAGGATGATACCAAAGGCCTCTTTGAAAGCTCAGCTTTCACCCATTTCCTAAAGGTCCAAAAGGAGGGAGTGCAGTGGACATCAACAGACAGTGCATTCCAGAATGCTGCAGCCACCACCAAGAAGTCCCTGTTGATGGTGGTAGTTCTCCAGGCCTCTCTAGGAGTGACCAGGTGATCCAAGTAGATGGTCTTAAAGAGAAACCCTCCAAACAGGTAAAGTTATTAAAACCACAAGAGTCTGCTGTGCTGGGGAAAACACTCCCATTAGGGATGGGTTTTTTTTAAAAAAATTCTTGAACTACATACAATAGTTCATAATTCCTCTTCTGGGGAGTTCTACCTGACTTAAGATACAGTTACACTATGAAAATGAATTGGATGCTGAAACTGAATATTTGAAATCAACTGAAGTAACATGGAAGTTGCCTAGTTTTGGAGCTAGGGAGTGCATCCTGGGACTAGACTCAATCCACTGGATTTGGGGATTTGTTGCCAGCCACCCTCTATCTTCCTGTTTTCCTCAGCAATCTGTATGTGCACTGAGCAGGTGGATGGGCAGCATCATGCTGAAGGAAGCTTTTCCTGCTGGACTGTCCCTGTGGCCTCGGGAAAGGTGGAGCACCTGATCCCATAAGGTGTTGGGGGGAAAAGATGCAACTACCACTTCAGCCAGCTTGTGAGGAATGGGAGGAAGTGCCATATACTTTACAGTGGTACCCCAACTTAAGACGTGCCCGACATGTGAGAAAACCGACTTACGAGTGGAAATCGCTGCCGGTTTTCCTTGGCATGTTATGAGCGAAAGATAGGATTCTTTTGACTTACGAAGGAACTCTATCTTAATGTCTTCGAGCAAATGAGGCAAGCAGCGGTGGCCTGATTTTTTTGGGGGGGAAGGAGCAGGTTTTTAAAAATGTCTTCGAGGCAAGCAGCAGTGGTAGAGCTATTCTGCGACCGCTGCTTTCCTCGAAGACATTTTAAACGACCCACACTTTCCCCGTCAGCATGCCCGATTGGGGAAAGGAAGCAGTGGGTTATTTAAAATGTCTTTGAGCCACAGAGGAAGCTTTTCCTCAGTGGCAAAAAGACATTTTGAAGGACCCATTGCTTCCCCCTCCATATCGGGCGCATCGGGGGAGAAGTGGCAGGTCGTTTAAAATGTCTTTGAGCCACTAAGGAAGTGCTTCTTCGATGGCTCAAAGACATTTTAAACAAGTTGTGTTTCCCCCTGCAACACGCCTGATTGGGGGGAGGGAGAAGCAGTGGCTTGTTTAAAATGTCTTTTAGCCACCAGGACAAGCGCTTGTCTCACTTCCTTTCTCAGTGTGTCCAGTGCCTTGTTTAACAATCTGCCCAGGCTTTTAATACTTCCACGTCCTCTTCACTTCCTTCAGCAGAGAACTTTTTGAAACCGTTCTTTTTGGCTGCCATTGTATGAGAAAGAACTGGCTATCAAAGGAGTTTGTGTAATAATCTGCTTTATTTATACATTTAAGAGCCAAATTAAGTGGGTATAAAGAGGCACTCAAGATGGATGATTTCTCAGACAGCCATTTGATTAATTCATCCTTATCAATTTAGAAATGCATTCCCCCATTTCCAGCTAGAGGTTCTTCAAGCAGTGCCATAAATAGATATTGTGGGCCTTTCTCTTTCTTTTTCTTCAGTGGGGTTGAATTCCTTCATTCCTGTTGTAATGAGAACAAACTTTGCTGCTATCTTCAATCTGATGGATGGTGACTTTCAAACTAGGGTAACAAAAGATGGTGTCTGGATTAGGAGCAAACACCCAGGACATGCTCACCTCCTTCTAAACACCTGGAGGGTTTGCAAGATGACAGGGTGAGAAACTATTGGAACCAGCTCCACCTCAAATCTGCAAACTAGTACAGTATTTTGGGGTTGCACTGTCATCATCATCACCTTGTAACATGCTCAAAGCAGGTCATAACACAAGAGCAGAAGAAAACTGCATCAATACGGTATTGCAGGAGTGCCTATTTACAATTATGATGAACCAAAAAAGTGTGTGATTATTATCATTATTTTTTTAATGAAAGAAACAGGCAATACCAACCCATAATCAGTATTTATTAATAATACATAAATATGGACCAAGAATGGAAATATTTATGTAAAAATACTCTAAAATAAATAAATAATAAAATAATTTGTCATTTTCCTCACTTTCATATCTTGCATTTATTCCTCCGAATCCTGTTGTATTTTTATAAATCTTGCTGGCAAATTCCTGCAAATTAGCATAAGCATTTGCTGTTGTGCACAAATAAGCTGCCCAATTCACTGCCTAACAGCCAATGGCTAGGCTAATTTCTTAATTTAGGGCAACTTCCTAATAAGATTTATGCCAACTGTGCTATGCTTGAAGGAGCATTTTATAATATTTTGACCTGTGCATTTTGTTTTCCAGTTGGACACTGAAATATAAAGATATGCTGCATTGGCAGGCCTGATTGCTGAGGTACATGCAGTGGTATCTTGTATAAAGGAATTAATTCGTTCCAAATGAAATTATGTTAAGCAACATTTCCTTTATACAAATTTCCCATAGAAATGCATTGAAAACATAGTAATCCCTAATTGCGACCATTTTTATGTTGTACAGATTTGCCCCATAGACTATTCTGTTAAGCAAATTTCCCCTATCCCCAGAATTTTTTATGTTGTACAGATTTTATTTTATACAAACCGTTTGTTATATGAGGGTCCACTGTATATGAGAAAATTCTGTTATGGGAGAGAAATGGGTTAATTACATAGATGTCCCCCCCCCATTACAATTTAGTTCGATTTTCATTCTCTCTCTCTCTCTCTCTCTCTCTCTCTCTCACACACACACACACACACACACACACACACACACACACACACACACACACACACACACACACACACACACACACACACACACACACACACACACACACACACACAAACACACCTCTCCACTGGCAGCTAGTCCACTACAATGTATTTGGTATAAAGGTAAGCCATGTGTCATAAGACATTTCCATACTGGAGTAGCCGCTGTCCACAAGTTATACATATCAAGATATTGAAGGGACCCATGATATTTTACTACCTGAGGGAAAGGACAAGATGGTGCTTCCCTCCATTCTATGTACAAGAATGGTGTGGTAGCTGAATATTTCTTAATAGTACTGTATTGTAATCTTAGAACTGCAGAACTGGAAGGGACCCTACAGACCATTTAATCCAAATCCTTTCAGTGAGGCACAGAGAGGAATTGAACTCCCAACCTCTGGTTCAGCAGCTAGGTCCTTAAACCACTGAGTTATCCTAGGGGTAAGGTGCTATGTTCTACCACCTCTGAGGGCCAGAAGCTAGCCACAAAATACTAGGTACAGGTCAGGATTTGAATTTGCCGAGAGAGTACAGGCCTGAAAGCTTAAGAAAGCAGTTTGGGGTTGCCACTGCTGTTTCCCAGCATCTGAGTTAATGGTCTCACTCGGACAAATACCAGCATCAGCCCTGAGGGAAAGGGACTCTAAGGGCCTTTTCACACGACCCCTAAGATCCGCTGGCCACTTAAATTCAGACCAGAGATCTTAGGGGTTCTTTGCTCTTCCTTCCTCCCCACCACTCCGCACTTCCCTGCTCCTGTCTGCGTGAGGGGAGGGAGGAAGAAAGAGAGGGAAAAATGCAGTTCACCTCGGAAGCTTCCCGGAGCTCCGTCATGTTGATTCCTTCTCTTCTGTTTGCTTTTTTTCCCTCCCTCCCCTTCTCTTAAAGGGGCAGGAGGCAAAAAAAACCACAAACAGAAGCCAGGAGAGCCCCGCACTGACCAGATTAAATCCGGACCTGGGGATTTTCACCCTCCTCGAGCAGGTACAAGAAAAGTGCGCTGGGACGCGCTTAGGTGGGCGGGGTTGCACTTAATTTCCTGCAAACTCCAGAGCTGGTGGGGAAACACTTGTAAGCTCCGGAGCTTGCAGCCATTTGCTGCGGAATTTAGGGGTCGTGTACAAAGGCTATAAGCTGCATTAGAGAAGACAACTTTCTGTGCACTCAGCTGAAAAGGCAAAACAAAATGGCTCCTCCCCACAGTTGTCCCTGGAACTGCAAGAGAGACAGGGGCGGGGGAGGGCAATCGAATATCTGCACCACAGAGCTAAGGCAATGTTACATTGTTTTAATTGACACCTGCCTCTGGTGGCATCCTCAGGTGTGTAGTTTGGTGAGGCACTTTGAACTCTGTGTGGGACAGCATTGGCACACTTCCTTGTGCACCCTGGCATCCCAACAGAGGACACAGCTAAAGTGGTATGGAACTGCTTCAGCAGAACATTGTAGAGCCACTCCATACCCCTTGGAACAACCCATGTTTAAATTTCAGCAGAGCATTTACTGCCCAGGACATGCATAGTAAAAAAGCGGAAAGGAAAATAATCTGCTTTAAATCTTAGAAGCGTCAGAGCTAAAGGAGAGCTAACGTCATGCATGACCAATATCCTCAGCAACAGAAGGGAAGGTGGTGCATGGCAGTGCATGATACAGCAAACCTCGAGAAAATTCAGAACACTGAGTCCCAGGACTTATTTTCTGGCACCATATCCAGGATATGCAGTAAACACTCAAGGCAGGGCTGTTGATCCTGATACCGTGAAGGGGGCCCATGCTTCCAAGTATGTGAAAGGTGAAAAGCTTTGTCACTACTGTAAATTACAAGCATATTTTGGAAAAGTCCCTTTCTTGGCCATGCTAGCTAGGGGACTCTGGCAATTGTCCAAAAAGAATGTTCCCAAGTGCAGCTTTCTCATCTTGGAACATTATACCAGGAGTTCCTGCACTTTATGTGAAACCAATACTAAAAAGGTTACTCCAGATACAGGCTATGTTGCAAGAAATTCGAGATCATCCATTCTTACACCTAAATAAACCAGGATTCAGCATTCAAAACATATTATTGCTTGAATGGTAATCATGTATTACGCAGGCTGTACATTAACGTGTACTGTAATGGCTGTCTAGAGATTTGTCTAGAGATGTGCAAAGTTTTATTGGAATGTATAAGCATGTCTTCTTTTTTCCCTGGTTCCCTGTGTTGCACTCAAAAATGCTTTCAAATGTTCTGAAACGAATTTTTGAAAGTGCTTCAATGGGAGGAAATTCTATGGATTTCTTGCGATAATTCCATAAGGATGTTACCATCTGTGTAAAACTGTTGACAAGCTCTAATGGAACATAAACACTTTATACTTACAGGAAACCCTGATGGCAAATGAGAGGCATTCAAGCAGTTTTTAATTATTTTCTCCCAGAAACAAACCCACAACACAAATGAGAACAACCTATTCTTCTTTAATAAGGAAGCAATAAGTCATTTTAGGTGGAAGAGAACAGGGCTGTGCCCCTTTCAGATGCAGCTAAACCACAATCCCCAGCACCTTAGAGGAGAGGGCTGATGGAAGTTGTAGTCCTACAACATTTGGAAAGCCAGTATGTCTAGTCCTTAAATAAAGTGATTGTTAAGCCTAACAAGCAGCACTTTCTTTATGATTTCAGTCAACTGGCTTTTATCCAAGTTATCTAGAGGGTAAATAAACACACAATATATGACATGGAGTACTATTTCCTGCCCACAATCTAATTCAGGATTCATGGGATAGAAAAGCATCCCCAACTATGTAATTTTTTTTATCTGCAGAAAGTTTATATTGGCATATTTATGTACAGAAGTAATTGGATGATCTGCCCAGCTGTAAATACAAGGATAGAATTGCTGAGCAGCACACTGGTTGTCTGAGTTTATTCAAAAATTAATGCCTCTAAGTGCAGAGCACTACACAGATTTAATAGGAACCAAATCTAATAAGTCTCAAAAGGAGGTCGGGCATAGATAGTTTAGCTATGACACCTGCTTGTCCGTTTCAGATTACGGGCACGCAAAGTGTAGCTGCTGCCGATCTCTAAACGTCATGATCACACTGTCTGTGTACTTCCAAGGTTCTCCATTGTCTGAACATGCTTGCAATATGAGATGCAATCATTTCACACTTAATGGCTCATTGAGCGGGCTCTTTTTGCTCACGTCTGCAAGGTGCTGAGTAATTTCTTATTTTATAAGAAACAGAGTCTTTAAAATATGCTCTTTTGCTCTCAGTATTCACAGCGCCAGCAATGTTGAGAGGTGGGGTCGACTTTTCTGCTTTGGTAACCTTACTAGAGTGACACATAGACCCTTTAGGTTACCAGCATTCTGTGTTGGGATGACCTTTAGCAAAGCCTGCAGGTTTGTTTGTTCAATGGTGTTATTCTTTTAATAGGCTTGACGGTGGCAGTGGATACTTTGTGTCTGGAGAAGCAGCTTGTGATCCATGAAGGCCTGGTGCTGAAATAAATGACTTTGTCACTAAGCTGCTGCAATACTTATTAGCTGCCAGTGTTTTTGTTTTGTTTTGTATTTTTGTTTTGTTTTGTGGTAGCAAATCTTTTTTAATCCATCTTGCTGTGAGATATTTGTTCATTTCAAGTTATGACGACAATATCTGGTTCTCCATTTCAAGAAGGAGTTGCAGAGTGTGGTTAGAATCCTATCAAGAGCATTAAGAAAAGTCATGTAAGCATTCCTGTACTGTGGCGTGCGCGCACGCGCACACACACTAATTATGTGACCAATCACATAATAGGTTTCTTGACCCATCTTACAATGAGTGGCCCTCAAAAACTGACTGGAGCCTGGGATGGGGAGATACTTGCATGGAGTGCCTTCTGTGGTTGCATAAGGCAATGGGATCCTGATCTAAATATAAATTTAAAGTGTCAAAAGCAATTGCAAGAAGTATGAAACTTGGACGTGCTGGTTTAGACTAGAGCAGTGGACCCCAGCATCCAGTCTCCAGATACAGTACTTTTGGACTTCGTTTCTGAGAAGCCATAACCAGCACAAATGACAGTCCGGAGGTGTGGGAGTTGTAGACCACCAACATGTAGGAAGCCAAAGTTGGGAGCCATAGCATTAGAGTTTAGAATTGTCATATCAATACCTCATTCAGTATCCTAACATGACCGTATGTAAGCCATATCTCAGTGTGCTTACTCAGATTTGGCTACTCTGGAAATCTTCAGCTCTCATTTAAAAATAAAGGCCATCTTAAATTGGGATTGTCAGCTATGGTGGTTGCCCTCTTTAATACAATCTGGAGAAACGTGGGAAAGAAACATCAATCCTCACTAGCATTGCCAGTAAGAGATCATGGTAACTGCAGTCCAAGGACATGTGAAGGCAAGCATGTTCCCCATTTATGCTGTAACATAAGAGGAATACAGAAGCAGTTGTATTTGCATTTGAAGAAGTGGGTTGTAGCCTACAAAAGCTTGGGTCGAAAAAAAAAAGGCATTAAACTTTAAGCTGCCAACAAGTTTTTGATGGTTTTGCTTTAACGCACTAACATAAAATCTGCTCTAGAAATTATAATTTTCAAAATGAGTGCTCTGGTGTTAATAGCTTTTACCAGGGACGTTACAGTGAAGAGATGATACATGGCTCTTTTAAGGATCAGCCCTACCCTACTGCAAGTTGACAGCTTCCTCAGATAGCAGAGTTAAAGTGTCATCAATGAGTGTTATCTCTCTTATGGTATAGTTTTTCCTATTTTAGTTTTGCTGTCGTGAGACGTATTGGTGGCATTTTCTACCTCAGGTGGCAAAACAATTTGGCTACCTATTGCTACAGCAGGACACAATTTTCTGTTCTGCCTCAAGGCAGAAGACCTCTCCAGCAGGCTTGCTGTTTTTATACCTCCAAACAAACTTGACATTCCATTTTCCACAACAATGGAAGAATTCTGAAGAGTGCAGGAAAACAAGCTTGGAGAATGAAGTCCTAAGAATATATTCAAACTGTAACTGAGGTTTTCCAAAGATTACTTAAGGGTGGGATGTGCCCCATATTTGCCACAGATACAGCAAATTATCCTGCTTCCAGGGATAAACAGATGAATCTGGGGAATGTAGAAATAAGTATTTAAGACAGCAGGCATGGAGAGAGAAAGTCTTCCTTTCTTATTCTTTCACAGAATATTGACTCCTGCACAGGACAGGTTCTGTTCCTTGAAAAACACGTATCCAGAGTCTTCTTAGGTATTTCCCTTTCTCATCATGCTTTGGCTGTTTGGGAAACCATAAAGGGGTTCAGACACCTAACATTTCCCAGTATGTCTGCATATCAGTTTTCCTCTTGTACCTTTCTTTCTGAAACAAATTATATTTTATAAGATTCACCTGTGATAAGTGGATGCCATAGAATAAGCCTGCCCCTCTGCCTTCTCACCTTTGTCTCACATTTTGAGAGCACCTATGCCAATCGTGACTCTTGAAGATGTCCATATATTCTTGTACTGTATATTTGCAGATAAACTTGCCAGTCTCTAAAGCAGTGTTCCTAGCATCCTGTCTTACTCGGCTTGGCACTGAATAACTTGACAGCGTGTCAGTTGATTGTGTGGTTTTCCAAGTCAAAATATGTTCCTTAAAATTTGGCCCTGTTCAACAGGTTTTTTTAAAAAAAAATGCATATTACAATTGTGGATGAATGGATTATATGTATAGTTTTTCTTTTAAACTGAATGTTGGCACAAACTCTTTGCAGATGTTTGTGAAGATTCTCAATCATCCAGGCAAGTTTATCTGGAAGTTGAGTCATGGCAACTGGACTTCTTTTTCTTGAGAGATTGAAACATTTCACTGCTCATCCAAATGGCTTCATCTGTCTGAAGAAAGCTAGTTGTGAGTCCTCCATTTTATAGTTCACTTTGACCTCTTGTCACCCTGGTCTGAAATAGGCTCATAAGATGAAAAATGGCCTGAATAGGCCCGTTAGGTAGACAACAGTCTCAATAGCCTTAAGGTGAACAATGGCCTAAGGTGCTGAAACCCATAAAGTATGGGTCGTTAGCTATGGCCTTGGTGGTGGAGGTATGAAGTATTTTTGATTTGTCTGGGTATTGTTGAAATCACTGCCTGATACGTGGCAGACAGACTGTGCCTGAGCTCCCCATCTCTGTTGAGAGAGGGGTTTTCAGTGCTCACATGAATGGCTTCTCTGATCCCTCTCTCAAACAACCTATCTTCTCTGTCTAATATGTGTACATCCTTGTCTTTGAATGAGTGCCCTTTGTCCTTCAAGTGGAGGTGTACCGCTGATTCTGATCCTGAGCTGTTGCCCCTCCTATGTTGGCCATTCTTCAGTTTAATGGCTGTTTAGTTTCTCCAATGTAGAGGTCTGCACACTCCTCACTGCATTGGACCACATATACTATATTGCTCCTTTTGTGTTTTGGTATCGGGTCCTTTGATGGTTGAGTCTCTGCCTTAGTGTGTTTGTGGGTTTGAAACAAACAGGGATGTGGTGTTTGTCAAAAATCCTTTCAAGATTCTCAGACACTCCAGCCATGTAGGGAATGACCAGGTTCTTCTGTCGACTCTGGGGCTCAGGCTGATCCATTGTTCTTCTGGGTTGGGACACTGCTTTGCTGAAGGCCCACTTTGGATCTCCACAGGCCTTAAGTGCTGTCTTCAGGTGTATATTTGCAGATAAACTTCATTGTACATTCATATCGGCCCGGCAACATTTAAGTTCTGATATGCAACTTGAAGATTAAGTCTGCCTGGTTATTGACAAGCTGCACTTTTACTCCCCTTGAATTGTATCTGCTGTGTGGTTCATTTGATGGTTTCTAGTGAGATCTGTTTCAAAACAAAGTTTCTTCCCAGAGAATCCCAATGTCCTTTGAAACAAGCATGTATTTTAGACCTAAAGTTGGCCTCAGACCTTACCATTGGAACTCAATCAAATTAATTTTAAATTAGCTGTTGTTACATAAGGTAGCCGAGAATCAGCACTGCAAATTAGCTTGTTCTGTTCTGTGATTGTGAGACAAACATCGGCTTCCACTTCAGGTATGATGGCTCAGTTATGAAGGTCTGCCAGAATCACATCTCAGGAACACTAATGGGATTTCAGCATCTAACACAGTTGGCTTGTGACTCTCTACGGGTGATGAGCTGTCTCTAGTTTCCAATATATCTGTAACAAGTGGTTTGACATTAAGCGAACAAGATTCCTACTTGTGTTGATTATTGCCAAGAATAATATACTGCCAAGAACATTAGCACGAAGCCACAGTAACAATAAAGTGGAATTTTGTCATAATATTCTTTGTAAAACTACATAAGGATTGGTGGTTGGCAGAGGGATAAATGTGTGTGTATGTTTACCTGCACAACATCTTTAATCTATCAGCTCCCAAGCACCCATCTTGCTGCTTAATGCTGCAAGTGCTGGTATAATTCCCTTCTTTTTGCCTGGACATCACCATTCCTAGTAAACCGGCCTCAACTATCATGAGACACTTGGGCTGTGAGAAGCTACCGTCTCATGAAACTGTTCAGATCTCCTGGTATGCTGGCATTACACGTCTTTCTCTCGCCCTTGAGGAGTCATTTATGGCTTTTTTGTTTTTGTTTTACTAAGACAGAAATTTAGTCTGTGTTTATTTCAGCCTTCTTTGCAATGTCACCTGTTTAGCTGAGATAAAAACCAAGTGAATTGCAGACAGTCTAAGTAATAACTACATCAACAATCGAAATATTTATTTCTTCCTGTTGTTGTTATGTGCTGTCAAGACAGAACTGACTTAGCTGGGGAATCAAATCCAGATCTCCTGAGTCCTAGTCATTTATTCTACCCATTACAACACCCCAGATACACAAATATTAACTTGAAAAATGAAAAAAAGGGGGGGGGAATAAATATTTATTGCCATCTAATTTTGATAGCATCAAAAAACCCTCCCAATATAAAAAAAGGACGGTTACTAACTTCCCTAGTGCATCACATTTGTTTTCTAAGACAGATGGTCTTCTTTGCCTAGCAATTGTGACATGAGAAGAGCCTGCAGTGTTATTAGTATGAATGATATCAAAAAGAAAAAGAAAAAAGAAATGATGTAGGCATGCTGGTGAGAGATGAACAGGCTTAATGTAATAATTTCAAATGTCACAGATTCTTTTTATATCTCAACTTGCAAAACATACAAACTCAGATCTAGTATCTTTCATTACTACACAGTATTCCTGCCTGCTGCTACAGTATCTGTGCTAGGCAGATGTGCCTGAATGACGTGAGCGACAAGAGATACAGCCATGGACTTGTCATTCGTATTATTGCCAGTGATGAATTTGTCATCATCTATATATACGGCTGCATGAAGAAAATGTCCTCTCCTAACATTATCTCAGAATTTCAGAACTGCTAAACTGGAAGGGACCCGATGGATCAGTGAATCCATCCCCCATCAAGGAAGCAGCACCCAGACGACCAAACCACTGAGCCACTTCAATCATGTTGCATTAATATAAAGTACCCTAAAATTCATAATAAGCAAAAGTTTAATTCTGCAGCAGAAGAGAGCTACAAGTCTTCTCATCTCCCCTGCATTACCCTTTATGTGAGCTTAATGATGCTAACACAGCTAAACAGCTATATATATTTCTTTATATATTCAAATCAGCGTAGAGGTTTTTCAAAGCAGCAGCAGCAGCAAACATTTCACAGATACTTTGTTGGGTGACAGTGTCATAGGTGCTACCGAATCAGGAATTTCTCCACTTGTTTTCTGAAAATTTCCTCAAGAATTCCGTCCCTGCCCTGATCTGTAGCGAGGCTAACAAATGAGGCCACAGTATTCTGAAATATTACCTGTTTTGAGCTTCTTCATCTTTATTTACAATTCCCCCCTTTCTCAGTAACTTCTGTATCAAAAAAGCAAAACTATTTTATTGTCTTCTCCATTAAAGGGGCAATCCAGAGAAAGTTTGCAAATGGAGTACCATAACTTGAATTCTTTAAGGTTTGAAGATTCTGACTATTTGTTGCATTTATGATGGTCAATGAAGAATAGTTTCTGCTGCATGGAGAGGGCAACTTAATGTTAATAAACTACTTCATGAAGAGGCAAGAGATTTTATTTAGACCACTTGAGGTTCATTAACAATTTTTTAAACAAATTGCTGAGGAAGATGTCAAAAGAAACATAAATCTTATGCTAACAGGCAGACAGGTGCAAACGAGAACCAGGCTGGGAAAGAATGATGCAGTGTGTTTTACTCTATCAGCTTCTGTAAGGCAAGCTAGGTTTGCTGCTTCATCCAGTATCAAGTCCTGAATGATCTGGGTCTTCGGGCGTTTATACACGACCCCTAAACTCCGCCACAAATGGCTGCAAGCTCCGGAGCTTTAAAATGTTTCCCCACCAGCTCCAGAGTTTGCAGACAATTAAGTGCGACCCTGCCCACCTAAGCGCGACCCAGCGCACTTTTCTTGTACCTGCTCTTGGGAGGTGAAAAATATTTGATGCGGATGTGCTGGGCTCTCCTCGCTTCTTTTTGTTTTTGTTTTTTAACTCCTGCCCCTTCAAGAGGAACCAGGAAGTGACCGGGGCTCCCCCGGCAGCTTCCACCAGCACCGGGAGGTAAGGCTTTATTCTTTTGTCCCTTTTTTCCCTCCCTCCCCTCACGCAGCCAGCAGCCAGGAAGTACAGAGGGGTGGAGACGCACGAAGAGCGACAAACCCCTAAGATCTCTGGTCCGAATTTAAGGGGCCAGCGGATCTTAGGGGTTGTGTAAAAAGGCTCTTAGTTGCAGCAGACCTGGCGTTCAACAGCACCAAGGACAGAGTGGAGGGTCGATCAAGCTGGTTACCTTGTATTTCGCAGGGGAGGGCAGAACCAGAACAGGGTACAGCTTTCAGACATCTGTACTCCATTCTCAAAGATCTCAAAGGTGGAGCCCCTGCGGCATACCTACCTCTGCCAGTAATAATTCTGATAGACATCACCCCCATGCTGTGGCTATTGCTTTCTCGCACTCCCTGGATGTAATCCATAATAGAAATAAAAGAAAAGAGGAGAGAAAAAACAGGCAACAAAAACTTCAAAAAGGGAACCAGAATAATGAGAGGTGGGGGCAAGGGGCTAGTAAGATGTCATACAAATAAGGCCACAAATATAGTAAAAATGTCCTCAGAAATTGAACCGTACATTACAATGCGGCAATTATAATGGAAAAATCACAGCCAGGTCCTGTAACAGTTTGAGAGATGTTAGTTTGATATGACCAAAAGTATCCTCTTTCTGGACGGATCATAGAACAAAGAGCCCGATAACCTTTTCTTTACCTATGTTACTTTTTGTATCTGTTTCTTGCTTAGCCTTTAGTATTGGTCAAGCGCCCACATTTCACTCTTCCTCTCTCACCAGATGCCCCTCTTAGGAATGTACTGTAGCTCCATGGCCAAAGGCTTAGATAGCCAGAACATAAAAGACAGCAGGGGAGCCATAGCATATACTGGAAGGGGGATCAGGGACAATAGAAATGCCCCATCTCTATAGGAGTACCAGTGAGTTTGCTTCCCTCACATTTTCAGCCAATTAGATGTAGGTCCCATATAGTAAGCAAATATTATCCAATGAGGTTGTATGACCTTATGACTCTTTGTTGTATAGCCAAGCTATATCCCAATTCATGAATTACAAACAAAAGCAATCTAAATTTGCTGCATGTGAACTAAGCAAGTTAGAAGAAACAGATACTCTTTTCCTTTTAAAAGACACATTGCATACAGATACAGAACCAGCACATTAGTGAAACCAACAGTTAAGCACCGCCAGCATAATAATGATCAGAAGAGGATGCTTGACACAATTTTATTAATAGGAACTGCCCTCTGCTGCTTAAGAGGGAGAATGCATGTGGATTGTAGCTATATTGCAGCATATTAAAATATACTACTGACCTTACCAACTTACCTGCCAAATCTGTTTCACAATCTGAATTTTCTAAAATAAGAGACTACAAATGAATTAATGTGAATTGATTTCTTGGGTTGTTTATGCTGCAGAGTTTTGAATTTCTGGTAAAATCCTCTTTTTGCTTTACAGTAGAAGAACAGAGATCCGCAGAGGAGAATAGCTACAATTTCCCCACAGTCCACCCTTTTCTCATTGACTGGCACTTAAAGTCTCAGTAACTCACTTTGAAAATATAAAAAAGTTCTTTTTACTTACTGTGGCTTGAATTTACAGACTTGTGTATACTGCTTTCTTTACTGCACACATATTAGCAACCAACTGAGCAGATCAACAGCAACAAAGAACAGCCATCAAATAATGAAAGACAGTGACAAAAGGTATACTAACTGCTTTTATCTTTAAACCCAGTATTGTCTTTTAATTATGTAAATTGCCCCTTTAACATACAGTGGACCCTTGTATAACAAACAGCTTGTATAACATAAAATTTGTACAATATAAAAAATTCCGGAGATAGGGGAAATTTGCTTAACATAATTGCCTATGAGGAGAATCTGTACAACATAAAAATGGGATCACTCCATTTTCAATGCATTCCTATGCGAATTTGTATAAAGGAAAATTTGCTTAACATAATTTCATTTGGAACGAATTAATTCCTTTATACAAGGTACCACTGTATAGGGTAAAATAATTTAGGCAAATAAAATTTAAAAAGAACAATCAGCACAGAAGCAATGCTCTTTAAATTTCAAAAGCTGGAAGGAATAATTGGTTAGTACTGCATGAATAGAAAATCACCCCAGCCCAGAAAAAAGTTATCCTAGTTACTCAAACAACAGAAAGAATGTGAGGTTGTGAATAAAGTTTGCAGCGGCACAGTAATCCAGATCTATCCATTCATGTATGCACACTCATCTGAAATGATATATCCATGTGTATGGCTTCAGAGAAGGGTTGTTTTTCACTTTTTAAGTTATGCTTATATGACTGCCATCAAACCAAGGTATCTTGTAAATTTATGCACCATTAGAAAGAAGCACTCCAGACTTGCTTGCTGGATATTTTGTGGAGAATCTGCATACATTAATTTAAATATCTGTGAGCAACTAGTTTATTTTCTCTCTCTTTTTGATGCATTATTGATTTCAGTAGCATTTCTAACTACTTCATGGATACTCTTTCTGGTCTCAGAAATCACTCAACTCAAGGAGCATGGCAATGAAGTAATAATGGAGTACAAGTAACCGTCTGTGTTTTTCTTTGCCGCTGGGGCTTACTTAAAATCTAATAATTTACACCTTGGCAGCAACATAGTGGGAATCACCAACTGTCAAAAAGTAAAAATAGCTACTTGGATGGGTCATCATTCACAATCCCCTCCCCCCATGTTAGCTCACTGCTGCTAATTGGGCTGTATAAACCACCCTTCTGGTTATAGCAGAATTGGAGATGAGGATTCTCCCTGTTGTCACCAGCACCCTGAGTTGAACCAAAAATGGACCAGCAGTCAGTGATGCTATTGTAATAACTGAGTTTGTGATAAGGGTTTCTTGAGGTGTCATAAGGGGTTCTTGCTCCAAAACCACCCAGGGCTTGCACGTGAATGCAAGCATCTGTCTAAATGGAGTAACACACTTTGAGGCAATCTTCTTTAGCCCAATCCTGTTTGGTATAATTTGACTGTCTACTCACACTCTTTGGCAGCTAAATAAAACATTAGTGGTTTTTCAGTGAAGGTTTGGCTCTGCCTCAAGTGCTGAGTGCCTCTTGGCCTTTAAAAACAGGTTTAAAACAGTGTGCATCTTCATCCTTATAACAACCTTGTGGTCTTTCTCCCAAGTGGCAGGAAATGATGTGCGGTTTTCAGCATATCTTTCATGCATATCAATATGAAACGGACAGGACTGAGCTCCCCTGAAAGAGGAATGGGGACAGTCTGCCCCAGGTTAGGAAAGTTACTGTTGTTGGAAAGAATCTTCCATTATTTCCTTGGAAAACATAGCCCAAATGTCTCTCCCCCCCATTAGCATGGCTGGGGAGTTGGTGTGTGTGTGTGTGTGTGTGTTTTAAAAGTTCCATGGTCTTGCTGGCAATACTGATCTTAGATGAAGAGTAGGTCTGAAGGGACTCAGCTTTCGGTATTCCCGTGAGCTGCCAGCAGCCCTGAATTGGCTAAAGGTGGAAGCAGGAACACTGTATTAAATGGAGATTGTCCTCAGTCCATGCAACAGGTTATCCATGTCACCTTGCATTTTGAAACTAGCAGAATATCCAAAGTCACCTTTTCACCCTTCTTCTCCATGCTGGTTGCTAGAATTTTGGACTTCTTTACGTTCCTCTGCCACAAGAGGGTGCTAATAATTCAATTGTCAAAGACATTCTGCTCCTTTTGTTGTTGTAAAACCCTTAACAGGACAGTGACGGTAGGTTTGGGGCATTCCTAGAGTCACTTCTGTCTTCTCAGAATGATGTAGTCAGTCCTGACTTTTGTCCATTATAAAGGAACACTAAACAGTGTACGCCATGATGGGAGAGCTTCTTGATTGCTGTTGGCAGTCCCGCTTCTCGGTTGTTACATGACGTCAAGTTGCCTCTGACCGATGGTGACTCTATGAATGTCTTCGACAGGCCTGTTCAGCTCTTAAAAACTCAAACCTGTGCTCAGGCGAGGACATTGCTGCTTGCTTGTCTGGTGGGCCGCTCGATTGCAGCAGCTGGGACATACATGTTGGCAGCATCAGCAGTGGCGGGGGTTGCCTCAGCCATTGGAGATGTTTATGTCCCTACCCCTGCTGTGGTCCCCAGGTACTGCTCCCCAGGTGTCCACAGAACACGCAAGACCTGTGGAAGAGGAAGTGTCACTTTGTCCAACGGAGGCCTTATTGAGCTTTAAAATGTGCACGCACGCACGCACGCACACGCGCGCGCGCGCGCACACACACACACACACATGCATGCGTGAAACACCAAAATGGTGTTCATTTCATAATTCATTCCCCAGTCCATTTTATTTCAGTAAATATGAAACATATTTTTAATTATTTTATTTATTTTATGGATTGGGGGGAAAGGAGGTGTTTTTAACCTTTTTTTTCTTTGCTGATGCCGAAGCACCAATCAGCTGTAGTGTGGGCTTGGGGCTCAGCCAAAAAAAAGAAAGAAAGAAAGAAAGAAAGAAAGAAAAAAGTTTTTAAAAACCCTGCTTCCCCCCCCATGCCATAGGTGTGTGTGGGGGGGGAAGGAGTGCTTATTTATTTATTTTTTATTTTTTGCCTGAGCCCCAAGCACCCATAAGCTGTAGTGCAGGCTTGGGGCCGGCAAAACAAATGTTTAAAAATCTCCCCGTCCCCCAGCATCCATACAGGTGATCGGCACTTGGGGCTCAGCAAAAAAGGCAACACAGTTTGGGAAATGTAGTAAAATCAATGAACATCAGAGCTAATATAGGAGTCTTTCTGGAAAACAGAATTCCTGAACTCTCCCAGCAAAAGGACTCATTGGCTGGGCAGAAGGTTCAATCCAATCCATGCCTTTTCCAAACTGTGATACAAACATGGAAATGCTTAGTTATCAGTAACATCCAATTAGTACTGTAGACATTTGTGGCATGGAATTAACTGAAGCTTTTCAATACGCAGGTTTTAAAATATGCATTACCCTAACTATTGGTTTTCTTTTCATAGCTAAATAATTCTGTGAATTGCTGTGCAACTTTTTTTCACTTGTGCTCAAAATGTGATGATCCAGTTTGGAGTTTGACACAATTTTTGGGACATATGCTAGGAAACAGAAGTTGTGGTTAAGCAATGATGGTCTGAAAAATAATCATAGTTTACTCTATACATAATAAAATTCCAGCACAGAGGTTACTTTTAGGTAGGAGTTTGCACTAATCTTTTCCAACAGAGAGGGCCCACTGGGGACATAGTTACTCCTTTTCTCTGGTAAGGAAGATGCACATTGCACCATGATTGGAACTTAGTGTGAGATACTTTCAGGAATGAATGAAAAAAATGGTACAGGGCTGCTATACTAGCTCATGTTGCTGCTTTGTGCTGTGCTGTGGGTGTGGAAGAAACATAACATGGTAGAACAGGAACAAGTATACTTTATGCCACAGGGACTTTTAATTTTAATGCAAACACCTGGTTTCGCAGTCTTAAACTGACATGCAAAATACCCTTTGCAATACAGATGTTTCAGAGGTTTGCATCACCAGTTTAAAAATCCATAGAAAGGTTGATGTATCCATATATTTTCTGGTTTTCGAGAAGATCTGCTGTAGAGCCTCCCAAATATACCAATCTGCTTTCAAAGTTCTCATTGGGCCTTCCTTGAAAGCATTTTGTCTAATAAGAAGGGTGTTCTCCAACAAGGCTCAGTGACACTTATTTGTTGCAAGAGAGAATTTGTTAAAGGGTGACTTTTTAAAGCTATCCTTGTTGAACTGGAGAACATTTCACATCAGTTACTTCTTGAGACTTAATTCTGCAAACATTTATTTTGAGTAGGACTGAATCTCTCTTTTAGCAAAGGTCTGCTCTGCAAAGAGAGCATAGTCAATGCATTTGTTTTCTAGAAGAGCACAGCCTTGTGCGTGGGCAGTGGTGGCAGCGACCAGACCTCTGGATTTATGGCCAAGCAAATGCTGCTGGTCCAGGGATCAAGGCATGCAAGTGTTTGCCCAGCAATGTGTGCATGTTCTATAATTAAGACGGTGAGTTCATGCAGCTGTAGGAAAAGGTACAAGGGTGTAAGTCTGGGGAGAATACCACCCATGCTTAAAGTCTTATAATACTGCTGCAGATATATGAAAAAAAAATCCATGGCTAACAAAGTCATTGTTTTGGAACACACAGAGAGAGAACAGAAGACCTGTAAAAACAGTAGGTGAAGAAACAAGCAGATGACCAGCTGGGCAAAAATAAACATGGATGGAGGCTGATCCATGAAGGGTCACTGGTGGGTATTTAACATGCCCACCTAAAGAAAAATAAATGTTCTTGCCACACCTGGTGGCAATCAAAATGAATGTATACTGCACAGGCTTTGCATGCACAGAACACTTGTTTTGTATTTGTGGACACATATTGCATTATGTTCAGGATCAGGAATGGACCTCCCTAATCTAGCTATGTGAGGTCCAGCTGCTTCTGGATGCTATTGTCAAACTGAGCACTCAAGGAAATGAGTCTCAATCATGACAGTAGTTGATTGCTAAATAGCTATGGCAATCTACATTTGCATCCTAATGGAAACTGGCTTTTGTTTTGGGTCATTTGGTCCCTCACCTCTAACTCCAAGTCATTTATATGTGTGTGTGTTCTGTGCCATCAAGCCAGAATCAACTTAAAAAGGTAAAAGATAAGGGTCCCCCCTCTGCACATGTGTACTAGTTGTGTCCAACTCTAGGGGTGGTGCTTATCTCCATTTTCAAGCCAAAGAGCCAGTGTTGTGCAAGTAATAACTCTAATGGGGCTTTCAAGGTAAGTGAGGTATTTAAGGAATGGTTTTACCTCTTCTCCCCCCACTGATTTTCCATGGCCAAATGGGAACTTGAACTCTGTTCTCCAGAATACTAGTCCATCACTCTATCCATTACATAACACAGTAATAAATCATTCATAAAATCACAAATCAATGGTTCTCATACAAAGACCCATGTTTTACGCTTCACTGTTGTGAAAACTGATCCTCTGTTTCCTCTTCTTCAACTAGCCTCCATTCCATTAGGATCTTCTTTTTTACTCTATGAATGCTATTTTTGCTCAGAACTCTTTGATGAGTCTTTGTCAAAAGTGTTTTGGGAGTCCAAATTAAAGATTAAGGTAAAGGTAAAGGTTCCCCCTGCACATGCATATTAGTCATGTCTGACTCTAGGGGTGGCGTTCATCTCTGTTTCCAAACCAAAGAGCCAGTGTTGTGCAAGTCCACCACCATGTGGCTGGCATAGCTGAACGCATTTATGCGCAGGGAACACTGTTTACCTTCCCACTTTTTATGGCGGTACCTGTTTATCTACTTGCATTCACATGCTTTTGAAGTGCTAGGTTGGCAGGAGCTGGGGTTAACAACGGGCACTCACTCCGCTGCATAGCAGCCAGGATTCAAACCGCCAAGCTCTAGCCCTAATTTTTCCAAAGAATTCTTTTTTTAAAAAAAATAAGACTTATTTTTGCAAGAGCTATATTATTTCTTTTTAAACAAGGACTGTCCTTCTACAGGATTTACTATGTTATATTGAATTATACTTTCTATCTGTGAACTTTTGTATATAACAATAAAAATGTGTATAACAAGAACATATTCAAACTTCGATGATTTCAGGTCACAGTTACAAAAACTGCAGCTATTAAAAAGATGACAATATAGATTTGTTTTAAATTAATTTAACATTAATTTTAATTAAACAAAAAGGTTTTTGAAGCTCATATAATATTAATTGCCCACAACAAACCAACACAGACGTTGCTATATATCATCCAATTACATTCATCTTATGCCAGAGTTTTCAAAGTATGTGAGATGTCCACCTCACCCACAACAAATTTTCATTGCTGAGCAGGGATTTGAACCCGGGTTTCCTGAGTCCTAGCCTGACACTCGATCCATTACAACACACAGGGTCATAATACAGATATGCATATGGTTAATTTTTCTAAGGTAACTTTAGCAGGTTGTATTTTGCTCCTGCTATTTACTAGCATGGGTTTTGGCTGAACAGTAAATTACTATAAATATTAGTCTGTCAGATCCTTATAAGCTTCACTGGATAGGTTGTTCAACAGCTGCAGTGCAATGCCAACCAACACTACATCCTGCTACCATTGTATGCATATTCTGTGTAGCAACTTAATACAGAATACATTAACCATCTCCAACTGCAGAGTTGAATTTTGAAAGTTTCTGAGGACAATGCAGTACATTTTTAGATTGATAGATAGTACAGGAAACTGTTCCATGTATTTTAATATGCATTGTAACCATAAATTGAACTGCTTATTTGCACCAGTTTTGGAGCCATTATGTAATTGTTTCTTTTCACAAATTTTGAAATCTGTAATTGGTGCTCTGAGAAATTGAGTTTGTGGTATCGTGTTTTCCAGGACTCTGCTTTGTTCTTTTTTCTGTATCACATTTGCATGAACCTAATGGAGAAGGGCGAGAAGGGCTTCTGAAGTCTTGAGATAAAGTGTCGTGAATGATGACCATAAGACTTATTTTTCTTTCTCCTTTCAGTCTGGGCCAGATAGCATGGAAGAAGTTCCAAATGCATCGTCATAGTCATTAATAGACTGGAAATGAAAGAACAAAAGGAAACCAAACCCAATCCTATCCACTTATTAGTAGGAAGGTGGAGCTAAGGTGTATTCCCTATACAACCTGACTTGATATATGTACTGAACTCAACAGCCAATGTGGTGGTAGTGGCTAGAATACTGGCCTAAGACATAGGCAGCCTGGGTTCAAATGACCAGCCTTGAGCTCATTGGAAGAAAGGATATAATACATAAATAATAAAACTGCATGACCTTCTGTGCCCAAAGACAACTGGAAGCAGCTGGATTTGAGGGGGAGGAAGTGGCCAAGTGACATTAATGGAGGAAGCAAGGGCCTTGCCTGGTGTCACCCAGACTGTGGATTCATCCAGATTCTCTCTCTCTCTCTCTCTCCCTCCCTCTCTCCCTCCCTCCCTCTCTCTCTCTCTCTCTCTCTCTCTCTCTCTCTCTCTCTCTGCAACTATAAAGGCTCCAGAGATTCCCTCTGTGGTTACCTCCAGGCTGATATTAAAAGGCTAGAGCTCTCTATGATAAGAAACTCTATTTTCAGCTACTGAAGGGTTATGAGCCAAAGGCAACTTCCCTTGGACAGAAACAGCCTGATCACCATGATTCTCATCCTTGAGTTCATCACCAACTTTGTTGTTGTTGTGAATTTTGAAGTAAAGGCACTCATCCTGATAGTCCCCAAGAAGACTCCAGAAGTGCAGGGAGCAGTGTTGATCTGTGCACATATATCACTGGGCACATTTGCACTCTTTTCCTTTCCCAGCTCTCACACACATGGATCTAAGAGCAGAATACATGATAGTCCACTTATTTAGGTCAGCTGACAGTCGCCTAATAGTCAGCTGACAAAGTTCTTGCATGTTTGACTTTGACTGGAGTGATCCAGCACTGAATATGAAATGGGAAGCGAGAGCTGCAGTTGGTCCACAAATGGCTTGTTCAGAATTTTCCAGAGGTATCTTTCTGCGGCACCAGATAGAAAGCTTCATTTCCACTTTCCACCACCACCAGGAGCTGGCCTTTGATACAGAAAACAGGCCACAACTGGCTATCTAAGTCAAAGCTCACCACAATTTATTGTTGCTGGGATCTTCACTTTTCCATAGCTAGGTTGGATTGATCCCAAGCTCAAAGGAAGCACAGAAATTAGAGTGGATGACACAGGGGTGTTTTGAGTATGTGGGCTGCTCAAGCTAACCCTAGGCCACTACAACCTACCTCCTCACCAAAGGCAAACGGAACATTCACAGAGTGGTGCAGCCTTAGAGTGTTAGACGATGACTCATAAAACCTGGATTAAAAACCCCCTAGTTGGCTGTGAAACTTGGCAGCAGCAGTTTTCCCAGGTTTAAGCCATTCCCTTTCCCATTCCACAGCTCCCAAAGGCTTCGTAGAATGAAGGGGATCCCTAGGGAATCTCTGGAGCCTTTGCAGTTGCAGGCATGGGAAGCTTTTAGCTTCCCAAAATGGCCATGCCATGGTTGTGGCTGATGACATCACCTGAGATTTACAGAGTAACTTCCACCAGCAGGATTCTAGCCATCGGTTATGGTATATTATAGACATTATTGCAAAACGTACAATCTAATTAAGTAGGGGGGTGGACTTCATGGCCTTATAGTCTCTTTCTAACTCCATTAGATAGAAAGGTTATGGTTGAAAATTACTTTGAAATGTGCTGATTCTAGAAATCTGGAATCAAAAAGTCCCTGGTGAGAGGCCAGGATTATGAAATGATTTTTTATTCTGTGTTCGTCAGCAAGAGTAGTACTCTATGTGGAGGGACATGATGGCTATCATTCTCAATGAAATACTGCCTGTTTCAAAATGGAATGTTCTTGGAATGGCCCTTGGATGTGATAAGGGGAAGCTTTAGGTAGAGGATCAAAAGGTCATGAACCCAAATGGGATAATTTCTAAGAAGGCATTTTTCATGAGTACCCTGTGTGCTTTGCTTGAGCAGCTAAGCTAGAACAAGTGTTACAGAAGAGTAAAATATTTTATATATTTAGTAAAGGCTAAGAAACGGGAAGGCACACATTTAACAGAAAGTGTGTTACTCTGCAGAAGGCGTTACCATAGCCGCCTTCTGTGAACACTCTGGGCTATGCTGCTTGCCCAAGGCTACACAGGCTGGTGTTCTCGTCGACAGCACCAAGGGAAATCACATTTCCAACACTGGCTCTGCAGCCAAACATCAAACTCAATGAACGCACTTTCCATGTATACAGTTGCTCTGAAGGGCACCTCTTCAGGCCTTATTTCAGTTGTGGAGGTGAGTGGTGGGTGGGAAGAGAGAGCCACAGAAAACTCAGAAGAGGTTTCTTTGCCTGGGACACATACCATTTTAGCTCAGTCATAATAAAAAGAACATTTCAATGTCGTACAGGAGAAAACATGTCTTTATTCTGCTTTTTGTGTCACTTTCCCATGGCAAAGTAACACCAACACAACAAAACTAGCCGGTTTGAGAACATAGTACAGTATCATGTAGCTGCATTGTGGTTGCAGAATCCAAGAAAATAACTTTTCCAAGTTTTAATGTATTTAATGTTCCGACACTGAGATTAATGTTTAGTTTGTCCATTGTTTTTAAATGATACCTCATTTGAAGGACCACCTCCTTCCATATGAACCTACCTGGCAATTAAGATCGAGCCAGGGGGCCCTCTTGAAAGAGCCATCCCTCAAAGAGGTGAGAGGGATGGCTTGTAGACATAGGGCCTTCTTGGCAGCTGCCCCCAAGCTATGGAATGCCCTCCCAAGTGAGATCCACCTGGCGCCAACACTGTGATGACATTACAGCGCCAGGTAAAAACCTTCCTGTTCCAGAAGTTTTTTAATTGACACAACATAGACTGTGGGTCCTTTGATGGCAATTTTAGTGTAATGATTTTAGTGTAAGGTTTTTAATCATTGTTTTAATTATTTAATGATATGTGATGTTTTACTATTTTAAATCTTTGATTGTAAGCCACCCAGAGACCTTTGGGTAGTGGGCGGCATATAAGCTGTAAAATAAATAAATAAATAAATAAATAACCTTGTTTTCTATTAAAACAAATCACATTGAACCAATTTGAAACAATTAAACCAATTAAACCAAATCACATTAACCCAATCTGATTTCAAACATTTTGAAATGGTCCTACCAGATCATACTCCCTTAGTGTCACTGTATCAAACATTTTTTTTTCTTCAGTGGATTCCATTCCCCTCTGTTCTCACCTCACCTGACTGTTTGGGTTGTGTGAGGTAGCAAATGTTCCATGTCATCAAAGATGCCCATCAGAATGTAGTTTTCAAGGTCAACACAAGACAACAAGGCCAGTACCTTGCTAGGGAAGCGATGCCAGTCTTCTGGAATTTCAAAGCAGACACGTCCAGGGTTTATAAAAGCAAACCGCTTAGGTCAGATTGCCATTCTTGGATTATTCTGAGTCAGCCTTGCCAGAGTGTATAAGAGCAGAAAGCTCATCTCAGATTTTCATTCTTGAATCGAGACTTGGATAGTGCACATGTCATGCAAATGAATACCTATGACAAGTCACCTACTTACAGAGATTAGTTAGTTTCAGTGTATCAAATCTGGAAGCTGTGCCTTAAATAGATAAAAGATTTTTGTTGTATAAACCACAGGTTTATTAACCAATAGCTCACCTATATGAATTATGGAGAGACATGCTCCTTTCGAACAATTTTCCACCTTAAAAAAAATCTCAAGATAAAAAGTGATTGTTTTTGTTACTGTAAACTCTGCCGTTTTTTCATTACTATCATATTCACAGTTCAAATTGTATAGTTCAATGTTAGGGCTATGCGTTAGATATGAATAATCCTAAATTCTGAATCAAATTCAGACTAGATTAATAAGAGATGTGAATCAAAGTGGAACTCTCAAATGTGATTATGCATCAAATCAAAGTGAATTTACAGATTCTGCCTGGAACACAAATTGAGTTGAAGAAAGCATAATTTTTTTGTCTTCTTCCACAGAAAAAGAAAGTTTATTTTATAAACCAAAGTAATATACATGAAAGGTGTATTGTATTGAACCCCTGATGTTGTCAGGGGTTCAATACAATATAAAAGCTGACTGTATTCTCAAAGGCTTTCACGGCTGGGATCTGATAGATGTTGTGAGTTTTTCGGGCTGTTTGGCCGTGTTCTGGAAGTTTTTCTTCCTGGTGTTTTGCCAGACTCTGTGGCTGGCATCTTCAGAGGGCAAGGAGCTCAGGGAACTAGGAGTTCTCTCTACTGACCTTTTATAAGACTTAATCCCTCCTTAGTCTAATTCTGTCTCCAGTGCAAAATCAAAGAAATTCATAACTCCCCCAAACCCAAGTAACTGTTAAATATTGATGTAGTATATATGGTGTTCTTAATATTGAAGTGTTTTGCTGCTCTCGTGGTGTTATTTCTTAGAACTGCAGGTGATATTATTAATTAACAACTCCTAAACATTAGGAACTGATTTCACAAAACACAAAAAGACCTGACTGCAGCAAACATATAACATGCCTCTTAGTGTACTAAAAGGCACATCATGCCATGTTTTAGCTGAGGGAAATTTGAAAAATTGTTTTGGTTTTGCAATGCAAATCAGTAGGAAGCTTACAAAAGAACAGATATCCAGGGCATAAATCAGATTGGTGGGACACGATTCGCTCTGGACTAAATCAGGTTATATCTCAACACTCTGAATTTGCCTCCATGTTGGAAGACTGCTGCACAGCCTTGTTCAATAAAAGATGGAAGGAAGATAATTGCACAACGTAATGAAGAAGGGATTTTACAGATCAGCTGCTGTGTGCCATAATGATAATCCACAGCTATAACTGCCAAATATTAGTTTTATAGTTTCTTGTGCTGAATTTTCTAAAATATGAACATGGCATGAAAGTAAACAAATAGTTGTGTTTAATAATAATAATAATAATAATAATAATAATAATAATAATAATAATA
>JAHTLZ010000204.1:29034783-29049197 GCA_023846285.1 Phrynocephalus versicolor | reverse complement strand
CTATCTATCTATCTATCTATCTATCTATCTATCTATCTATCTATCTAATCTTCCAGTATGATCCACAGACAACAGGATAAGTTGTCTGTGGATCAAAATATTTTCCCACATTACTCTGCAGATACAAACAACTCAAAGCTTAATTATTTGATTTCCCTTTTTAAGCTACCAATATTTAATAATGTTATTATCAACACACTGTGGGGCCTTTCCAGTTGGTTCTCCCAGGCTGTGGCATTTCCTTCCAAAGGAGTCTACACTGGTCCCCTCCATGTCATCCTTCTACCAAAAGGCAAAGTCCTTTTTATTCAGAGCTGTAGGTAACTATTAATTGCCGAGAAAAGGGCTTAAATGGGCATCACAGGTATTTAGATTGATATATTTCTAACTGCATTTTACTTCAACTGTATTTTAGTAACATAACTCATTTAATCATATTCTAACATTCGAACTCAAGGGTTAACATCTCTATCTGTTTTTAACCTTGAATCTTCAGTTTGAGATAAACTGTGGAATGTAAATATAAATGGATGGATGGATGGATGGATGGATGGATGCCTTGGGAGTCTCAGAACAGATCTCTTAGGGTTGAGGTCTTAATAGGACTTCTCAGAAACAGTACACCAGTGTGGATCCTAATTTCTGGGATTTACTGGAATTCACTGCTTGCAGGCTTCTCACGGGTATCTGGCAGGCATGTGTGGCTACAGAATGGTGAACTACATTGGACTTCAGCCTGATTTGACTGATCCGACACAGCTCTTGCTATGTTCTTGCATTATCATTCCTTTATTAGGCCTGGCCTCATCACCAGGTGATACCAGGTAGAAGAAAAGGCTATTTACTGTATGTATAAAAAAACTGGAATGAGTTGCATGATTTTCTGGCTTCATTCACTATAATAGGAACATAATGGGGGGGGGACCCCTTAAGGAAATGAAACATGTGATCCTGCTTTTCAAAGACATTGAGTTTCTGTTTTCATCCTTTTGAAGATCTTTGGTTTCTGCATTTGAGTTTGTCAAAAAAGTTTGTCAAAGAAGATAGACAAAAATACTGGTAGCTATTAAAAGGACTATAAAATGACAGCTCTCAGAAGAATGGATTTAGATCTGATTGTGATGATTTCACAATCTTCCTAAAGACAAATTCTGCCAAGCATAGAATCATAAATAGAGTCATTTTCGGTACATGGAATGTGGGAAAATGACATTTGTCCTCTGCTTCAGGCAGCAAGACTGCTGGGACTGCCCCTACAAATGCCACAATCTGATGGGACCCACCAATACTGAACCACTGGTACAGATAATTCCTTATGCTGCAGCCACATATTGGCCTGGTTGAAATAAATGAGTCCAAACACTGCCCCTTAATCAAAAGTGCAAGATAAGTCAAATCAATAATAACATAGTGGGATCCTTCAATTCTAGCGCCCCATCCGATCTTGCCTGATTTTGGAAGCTAAGCAGGCTCGTCCCTGGTTAATACTTGGATGGGAGACCACCAGGGAATACCAGGTGCTGTAAGCGCCTGGAGTAGTACTCTTGGGACTTTCCATTCCTAGTATCTCACATGTGTATAAGAGAACAAGAGTCAGAATAGCCCTCCTTCACACAAAGTAAGTGTTGAGATCATCTGTCATCATCTCACTTCCCCCAATACTCTTCAGAAAGTCTAGCAGTTCAGTTTTTTCTCAAAAATGTGTGTTAATATATAAGAGAATAGTTCACCCACCTCATAAAATGCCAAAAATTAAGAACATAATAGTGGCAGAAATCATTACATTTTCAATTAACCATTGAAGCAAAACAAGCTGAGGAGCCATGTAGCCATTACAAAAACCAAAAACAAAAGTAGACCAGCTGATACCAGGTAGTTTCTTAGTTGAGTCCTCAACATATTTTCCATCTCGCCAAGGACTTTACATCTAAGAAATAACTCCTGGCAACTTCATCCTTTGCCATGTTTTCAACCTGTTGGTACACCTCTGAAGAAGATGGATTTTGACCTCGAAATATTAGCAGATTTTTGTTATTTTCCTAGTAGCCTAAAGGTATCACCTGTTCTATTTTTGTATTTAATTAGCCATGAAGGTGATGGGAATCACGTCCACCAACACAAAAAGTGAGTTTTAGATCAAACCCGGCCTCAACTAGGTATCTCTTCAGCCAAAACATGTCGAAATGGGGGAGGTCCTACTTTGGGAACATCCTGAGAAGGGAGAAGTCACTGGAATGACCGAGAAAAGACAGAGGTGCTGGAATGGATGAAGGCGGCAGGAAAACAGGAAGAGACACAATGTGAGATGGATTGACTCTCTCCAAAGGAAGCCACTGGCTTGCGATTGCACAAGTTGACCAGGGCTGTGGAAGACAGGACATTTTGGAGACTGTTCATTTGTGGAGTCGCCATAAGTGGAGGTTGGCTCCACACCCCATAACTACTTCCACCATCATATCTTAATTTTGTAAATCATTTGTGGGCTCATCATAAACTGAGGGCGACTCCACAGCCCACAGCTACCTCCACGATCATATCTTAATCTTGCCAGCATATACCATACATTCTGTCCACCCTTGTCAGGTCAGAGATCATTTACAAAGCAAACACTTGGCACACGCGCGTGTTTCGCAGCAGTTTAATGTTAGCTTCTAAATTGGAACTAAAAGTAGGAAACCACGCCGTTCCTATTACAGGAACGACGCCAGACGCTTCCGCGGCTTTCCCACTCCGCTTTCTCCTGCTGGTGCGCCTGCTTCGCGTCTGCAAAGCCGAGGTGGGCGGCCGGTTTCGTTCGATGGAGGCGTAGGTGTTTGTTTTTCCAGACCACCCCGGCCCCGCAACGCCTAAAAGGCTGAGATGTGACAATCGTCGGGATTAAAAGGCCTTAAAATACCTTGGCACGCAAAGGAGCGGTAGAGAAAGTGATGGGAGGTGGGAAGGACTTTCCCGAAGCACGATCAGGGCTCAGTCGAACAGAGAATCGATGCTCGCCTCCCAAGGGCAGAAGGAAACGCCTTCTCTCCAAACGTTGCCAGCCTCAAGACCGCAGGCGAGGCTATCGCGCGCCTCCTAAAATTTGGCCTGGAGCATCCTTGAGGCACTGGGAAAGGGGGTCCCTTCTAGGGGGCGAGCAAGACAACTCTGGACTCTGGAGCCCTCGAGGGAACCTCCTCTCCTGGCGCTCCTCTCTCCTCCCTCCCTCCCCCCCACCGACCCACCGACGAGAGCTTTGGTCGTTCCCCCTCCCCCTTCCCTCCCTCGGTTCGAGTCCGCCCCGAACCCTATAAATGGCTCTGGCGTTGACGGGTGGTGCCCACCCTGGTGCCCACCCCGGCGGGAAGAGGAGCCTGCGCTCACACTGAGCAGAGAGCATGACCCAGCATTCGTGGGGTTATTCCAAGGAAAACGGTGAGTAGGGCAGCTCTCGACGTCCCCCTCCCCCCGCCCGGGGTGGGGTGGGTGTTGTGGGGGAAGAATAACCGTGCCTACCTCCTCCCTTGCCCCGAGACCGGAGGAAGGAAGGGAGAGAGAGAGAGAGAAGCCTGCAGGGACCAGGTGCCCACTGCTGATCCTGCGCCCAGATCGAAGGGGGCAACGTCCTTCCTGGGCCATAGAGGATGTTCCAGGCGTGAGATTCAGGCCCACTAGTTTGTTCTGTGGGTGTTCTTTGTTTGGTTGCTTATTTAGGGAAAATGTTTACACAAGAGCCACTGTGATGTCATAAACAGAGTGTCTGGGACTCTGGTTCAAATCCTTCAGTTATGGAAGCCCAATAATAAACTAATGCTTGAACATCTATACCAGTGATGGTGAACCTTCAGCACTCCAGATGTTTAGGACCACAACTCCCAGGATTCCAAGCCTGCATTGCCAACAAAGGACTGTGGGAGTTGTCCAAAACACCTGGAGTGCCGAAGGTTCACCACCACTGTTCTGTACTATGGAAATCCTTCTTGCGGGGCTGGCCAGCCATTGGAAGCGATGTCTTGAAAGCAGATCTTTTGAGCCATCTCAAGTGATTTGCTCTTGCAAGGGCCCTGCATCAAACACAGATTTATTTATTTTTACCACACATCCAAACAGGAGTGGCTTTCCACACCAGATGTCCCTGAATTTGCCCCAGAGATCTGCATCTCTCATAATTCCCTAGCCAGCGCAAGCCACTAGGTATGATAGCTAGTGATTATTCTATTTATTAATTACAAAGTGTCCTTATCTTCCCTCCATTGAGCTGAAGATAGCATGCAAGCCAGATTGCTCAGAGTGCTCAGACCCCATGGTGATCCTGGGAGATTATTCAGTTTAAGGCAGTGAGATTGGACCACTGAGATTCTCGGTTCGTCTGGAACAGACCTGGGAAGAACCAGGTTCTTCCAGAAACCTAATTATTTCAACCACAGTTCTGCAATATGCTCTTTAAAAGTAGCTTTTCCAAGCTGTAGGTCCTCCACCACCTCTTCTTATTTTTGAACCAGAAATAAAAAAGTAGAGTAACTTCATCATGGCTTCTTCTGACTAGTAGAAAGAGGAATGCTCCATCTTGAAGTTCCTGTGGCATCCTATGAGATCTTAAGGACTGGTGCATTTTGTTTGAGATGTAAGCTGACCGGAGCCATGTTAAGTGCTTTGTCCTTCTCCGCTCCCTTCTTCTTCTTTCAAATGTTTTACAAATGATTGCTTCCATCATCCTTCCCTGGTGGCCAGGCTGGCAGAGCCAGTGAGAATTGGAGGCCAACCACATCTGGAAAGTCAGTTTCTCAGTCCAGGTCCTAGCAGTGGGTTTCTTGGGTCTTGGGGTGTGTGTGTGTCTTCCATTAATTAGTAAGGATGCTAAACACTGAATCTAGGGCCTTCTGTGTGTGCATTCTTGCAGAGCTAATAAACTTTCATTCTTTGCACCTGTACTTGGCTCCCCAATTTTGACGAATTTTGTGGCAACCTGCCACAACTCTCTCTTAGATCCTACAACATCAACAGACCAAGATTTCTGTAGCTTCAACCGAGAAGGTTCATCTTAGCCAATCAGGCCATGCATTTCTGTACCCATGTACATATATAGCATATGTGTGTGCATAATACACTAGTACAGTGTAGATGGATGATTGATATATTGCTGCTAATTTTATGACTGCTGCTGTTATTATTAGTATCTGCCGGTTATAAAAGGCTTGAGGTTTTCAAAGTGCAATGCAAATATTAGAAGGAAAGATGGCTGAGTACATAATTTGCCACCTGCAGATTGAAGAGCTTGGCTCACTGAAGCTGCTTCAACTAAATGTTCAGGGATCTACCTGCACTCTACAGCTGGTCCTTTTCAACGAGGTTCCCAACTTTCTTTGTACATTTCATGGGTCCCATTTCAGTTCACAAACCTCTTGGGATACACAATATAGCACTACAGATGCATCCTATGGATAATGTGCTATGTGCCAGCATGTTATACCAGTGTTAGAATAGGATTTGGAAGAACCAGGTTCCAGTTCCTGTTTAATGCATCCTACCTCAGAAGTATATTGTGTGGATGCAATATTTATTTATTTAAAATATTTCCCCTGCCTTTCTCCTTGAAAAGGACCCAAGGTGGCTTACAACTTTGAAAGACAATATTAAAAGCTGAAAATGATGAGTATAAAGAGGCAGCTTACATTTATTTATTTATGTATGAAGGAACTCCGGGCGGTGAACAACATCAATAAGTCAACAATAAAAAAATAAAAAAATTAATAATAACTATAATAAAGAAAAATATGCATCTGGCAAGAGGGTGAGATAAGAAAGGGGGGGAAAAGATTAAAATAAATTAAGAGTCGCCAAAAGCCTCGCGAAAGAGCCAGGTCTTCAAGCCTTTTTTGGAGGCTGGCAGGGACTCGGGAGGTGCAGCTCACTCGGGAGATGGTTCCAAAGTAAAGGACCAGCCACAGAGAAGGCTGGGTTGCGGCTTACCACTTTCCTAGCCTCTCTGGGCATGGCCACCCGAAGTGAGAGCACCTGCGACATTCTGGTAGGTTGGGCCTCAGTTGATCTCTGGAAGATTCACTCTGCCAGGTATTCAGGTCCTAAGCTGTGGAGCTGCCCAAGCCATCATTAAAAGGCAGTATTAAAGCTAAGAACACTAAGTATACAAATATTTAAAAAACCCAAAAGCCACTCTAAGAGCCTTTTCACACAACCCCTAAGATCCGCTGGCCACTTAAATTCGGACCAGAGATCTTGGGGGCTTGTCACTGTTCCTGTGTTCCCACCCCCGACGTATTCCTGGCTGCTGGCTGCGTGAGGGGAGGGAGGGGAAAAAAGGAAGAAAAGAACGTAGCTCACCTCCGTTCTGTCGTCTCGCTGTTGTCCCCACAGCATTCCATTCTCTTAAGTAGCTCTTAAAGGGGCGGGGGGGGGCAAAAAACAACAAACAGAAGCGAGGAGAGCCCGGCACTCTTAAGTTACATCCGCATCAGGAATTCTTCAGCCCTGGAGAGCAGGTACTTGAAAAGTGCGCTGGAACACGCTTAGGTGGGCGTGGTCGCACTTAATTTTCTGTAAACTCTGGAGATGGTGGGGAAACAATTTTAAGCTCCAGAGCTGGGAGCCATTTGCCGCGGAGTTTAGGGGTCGTGTGAAAAGGCTCTAAGAAATAGAAAACACAAGTGGTACTAAAAAGCCAGTAAAAGCAGTAATGCATAGTAATCCAACTAAAAATCACACAGAGGTAACTAGTTACTGAGGGAAGGCTTGCTTGAAGAGAAAGGTCTTTGCCTACTTGCAGAAGGAAAGCAAAGATGGGGCCAGTTTGGCCTCTCGTGAGAGGGAGATGTCTGGGAGCAGCAACATGGCCTTCTCTGGTGTTCCCATCAGATGTACCTGTGATGGTGGTGGGGCTAAGAGACAGGCCGCTCTTGATGATCTTAAACCCCAAGCTGGTTCATAATAGGAAAACACAGTCTTCCAGATAGCTTGGATCCAGGCCATTTAAGGTTTTATACGTCAAAACCACCATTTTGAATTGTGCCCAGAAACTAATGGGCAACCAGTGGAGCTGCTGCAACCGGGTGTGAGTGTGATCCCTGTAACCAGTCCCATGTTAGGAGAAGACACTGGATGTACAGTATATCCTGGGACTTAAAATGGGTTAAGAATACCATGTTTCTCGTTTGTTTGTTTCTAAAAGCTAGGTTCTTTCAGTAGACTTTTCATGCAGCCTTTATAAGTATCCTTTAAATTAAGCCTCTCTATGAGATTCCATACTGCAAATGCTTGACACATATTCCTTCTAGCGTTCAACAGCAAATGCAGAACAATAAGGAAAAACTGGGGTGACAGGCAGGGGCAGCACGTGATGCATCTAACGTATATTTCCTCCCAGGGCAATCCTGTGCATGTATATTCAAAAGCAACTCCTGTTGAGTTGACTCCTAGGGAAGTGTATGTTTATGATGTTTTGAGATTATGGCTGAGACTCCAAATTAAATGGAACTGCCTTTTCATTAATTTCTAATAAGGAACACGAATGCAGGGTAGGTGAACAAGATAATACACTGCAGAGACAACTCTTAAAGCCAACATTTGCATTGTCTCATAGCTCCACTCTGAGAAAGGATATCACACATTGTTTGCAGGTTTTATGATGTCTTTTCAGAACATGACAGACTTGCCTTGGCTTCTTTTTCTTTCTTTTTTAAGGGCCTGATCGCTGGCATGAATCTTACCCAACTGCCAGAGGGAATAATCAGTCACCCATTGCAATTCTTACTAAGAATGTCCACAGTGACCCTATTCTACTGCCATGGTTTACTGGTTATGATCCAGGTGCCTCCAAGACCATAAAGAATACTGGAAACACTTGCAGAATTGCATTTGATGATACTTATGACCGTGCAGGTACGTTTGAGTTTCTCTTCTATAAATCTTTGTGATAAGGAATGTGGACCCAGGAAAATTTACTCCCATCTGTCTTCAAGAAATAGTTGGAGGAAGAGGGATTTGAGCCTCTGTGTTGGCCAAAGTGTGCTTGGCCAACATTGCCTACCCAATTCAGAGTTAGTATTTGTGCGCTTTCGTCTGCCACAGTAGATGTTCCCCACTGTGGTATAGTGGATAAACTGTGTTGTTTATACACTGCACCATAGTGCTTATAAAGCACTCTCTGAATGGTTTACAATTTACTTATTCAGGATACATGTTGCCTCTCCCCCCACCCCCCATGGCCTCCACGTGAGTTGCCTACCAACTTGAGAAGGATGGTAGAATGAGTCAACCTTGAGCCAGCTTTCTGAGTTCGAATTCAGGTTATGAACAGAGTCTTGAATGTAGCACTGAAGTTTAACCATGGTGCCACCAGGCTCAGACTGGCCAAAGACTTGGGATCCTTTGGTTCAGTTCATGCTGAGACATGAAACTCACCACTTTGTGTGTGGGGTAATGGTAGACCATTCCTTGAATATCTCACATACCTTAAAAATCCTATTAGGGTTGCAGTAACTCAGAAAGAATAGGGGCGTGGTGGCTTAACAGTAGAGCGTTGAAGCTGTTGGCTGGAAAGTTGGCAGCTCAGCGGATCGAATCCCTGGTGCCATGCCACAGAGTGAGTTCCCGCTGTTAACCCCAGCTCTTGCCAACCTAGCAGTTTGAAAGCATGTAAATTCAAGTAGATAAATAGGTGCTGTCATAAAATATGGGAGGATAAACAGTGTTCTGTGCAGAAAGAAGCACAGATTGGTTGCTGATATCATAAATCACGTTTCAGATGACGATGGGGTCATTATAATCACCCACTATTTTCCTGCTTTTACTTGTGGGTGGCTGCTGCTTTTTATTCACTCATATAACTTTTTGCACAGTTCCAATGTTTAAAATGTTTAGCAAACTAATAATAAATAACAACTGTCTGCAACAGAATAAATTTAAGTCAAAGGCTTTTGCCATTCCTTGCTGGAACATCACCCATAAGGCATCTGATGTCATACTAATGGTGACAGAGCTCACACTAGCCATTGTATTGTGTTGTGGTTAACAGATAGTACACTGTCTTATTATAATATTTCTGCATAGTAGGATTGGACCCAGACCAAGCAGTCAGTAAACAGAAGGGTTCCTTCTGGGCATGAAGGGGACCAGATTTTAGCATTGGCCTCCTTGTACTCGATGAAGCTTACTCCCTAGGAAGTTTATTTAGGAATGCAGTCCAATAAAATTATTAGGGTTGAAATCTGTGTCTTATTAAATGTGTAGAAGGGAGTTCAGTTTTACCTTTCTTATTCCGAAATGAGTGCTCAAGGCATGGATTTGATCCAGTACAATAATGTAAAAAGAGGATTAAACTTATCCTTATGCCATTTCTTCCCACATTTACCTGCATTTGGGGGGTTAAAGAAAGGAAAAGTCCATAGAAATGCAATATGAATTGGGGCCCTTTGCTTGCAGACTCTGTGAGAAAAAAGTGACCTTAATGACTTCCATGTCCTCAGTTATATATTGGCCATTGGCAAACAGCAGTGTGGGAGACAGTGCTGTCTCATCTTTTACACTGCAGTAGTACCTGGGCTGGAACTGTAATGCTGAAAATGAATCATGGAGTAATGGCGACTAGTCAGTGGCGTTTTCCTTCCAGCTGTAATACAAAAGATATGGGCAAACCTACCACTTCCCTACATGTAAGCAGGATGCAATCGCAGGGCATGGGTAGAATTTTGACAGACCATAGAAAATTACCTTTCAGAATAATTAGTTTCATGAGATGCTAAAGCCTTCCATAACTGAGAAGGCTTTATGTGTGGCTTCAACTTTTCACTACTTTCAGTTCTTCTAAAAGGTAGTGTTGTCAAGTCCAAATGTTCACGATTTCATTGTACACATGTTGTGCATGGACAGTAAAAGTATTATTTTCAGCAGGTTTCCATTTAAAAACAAACTGATACATGTTTAGTTTGGGCCCTTCAAAGGCAAGCCAGAACTTAAGAAGTCTTTGTGTTTGTTTTTCTGAACACACTGCTAAAAGCCATCAATCTCCAGGGATGTTTGGAGCAATTGCTTTCATCCAGGCTCCAGAGGGATCTCTCCAAACTGGGGGAATGGGCTGCAAAATGGCAAATGCGTTTCAATGTAGGAAAATGTAAAGTAATGCATACTGGGGCAAAAAATCAAAACTTTATCAACTCATGGGCTCTGAGCTATCCGTGACGGATCAGGAAAGAGATCTTGGTGTGCTGGAAGGTGTCTACCCAGTGCGTGGCAGCGGTGAAGAAGCCCAATTCCATTCTAGGGATTATCAGAAAAGGGGATTGAAAATAAAACAACCAACATGATCATGACACTGTACAAGACGATAGTGAGGCCGCACCTGGAGTATTGTGTACCATTCTGGTCACCGCATCTCAAAAAAGACATAGTGGAACTGGAAAAGGTACAGAAGAGAGCGACTAAAATGATTACTGAGGAACAGCTAAAACATTTGGGGCTCTTTAGTCTGGAAAAAAGGTGCCTGGGAGGGATATGATTGAGACATACAAAATAACACAGGTCATGATTAAAGTGGAACTGCTCCAGTCCAGATATTTAAGGATTAGAACCTTGCATGCACATCTCTTTTATCTATAACAACATATCTCCATGCAATCATTTTATTGTGGGTCAGAGTATCCATACAGATAACCTACCCTTGGAAGCTGAAATTGATTAGTGTTCTTGAGATGTGATTCGGGCAGAACTTCATGGCTGAGGAGTCATATTTGTAAATGAAGCCTAAGTTCGTGTGTTGAAGGCCCTTCTCAAAACAAAGCAAGCTAATTTAAAGACTACATGAGTTAAGTTAAGCTTCCTGATGGGATAATCATCATTCTCAACCCTTAAGGAATGTTCTCTTCCAATGTTAGGTTTACTGTAACATAGTTTGATCAATATGTGTTCCTGCAGTGCAGCTATATGACCAGGTTTTACAGTGCTATGCAGTGACAATATAGATGCACTTAAATGCCTGCATTTGGCATGTTGGTTAGAACAGCAAGTCCCTGGCTGTTGGAATGCAACTTTCACCCCAGTGCGCGCTTGGTTTTTGATTCCACTGCAGAGCTACCACCAACTCTCCCTCCTATTGTCTCACTGTGTCTTCTTGTCCTCATTTGTCATATGGCTGTAGCAGAACATACGCAGCCTTCACAGAGGTCTCTGAGATCTTTACATAATTGCCTTTTGTCGATGGGGTGATTTATTTTTGTACGGGCACATTTGTACGCCAACCAGAATGAGAAGAATTACACCACGGAGAGGGAGAGACACTGCTTTATGCGGACAGGCATCTCCTGTGCCAACAAAAGAAAGAGAACTCCACACTAAGCTCTTCACCTTGTGCTTAACACATCTTTTATTCTTGGGTATCCCAGCACATAGGAAATCAATCACTGACAGGAGACCCACAGTGCTCTGGCACAAAAGGATTTAAGCAGCGCAGCGGCGTTAACGATGAAATTCCATGCTATTGCTGGAGGTCAACAAACTTGAATGTTGTTCAAAGAAAGGCCTTCTGGGATTGCCATCGGACATTGGGTTATATCAGCTTTCTGCCCCTGGAGACATGGGTTCCTTTCCATTTTTAGGCTGCAAATAAAGACAACGTTAGTACCTTGAGAGGCACAGGGGGTTGAACAGTGGGGCCAGGGTTACATAGGTCAGAAACGATGGTCCATTTGCAGGATACCATGCAAGGATACTTCCCAACAGCCATGCTCTTTCTGGACATTCAGTCTGCATGCTGGACTTTCGAACAGCAGAAGTCTTGTTTCTATTCAAAGCACTGTTCACCTATGCAAAGGAAGCTTCCTTTAGGGGGGAAATGTTCATCTTCAAAATGTAAGACATGTCATTATGTGTGCGCAGCTGACTGGACTGGCCCTAATGACAAACAACATGTGAAATGAGTTGGCCAAGCAAAGCTTTATTTATGTCTCGTCTGGTTAATGCACCATTATTGACATGACCACCTGTGCTATGTGGCTACTTATAAAACTCCATTGTAAAGCCATTGTTTGTAGCTTGTGCAAGAGTGAGCCTCATTGTTTTTCATTTCTGGAATGTCACCTGTCACCGTAAATCTGGCAACAGGTGTGGCTTTCCAAACCAAGGCATCAACGAGACTTGGTTTTCATACCTATATGTAAGCAGGGCTAAGATTCCCTGCCTGGTGAATTCTGTTTTTACCTGACTTCTGCTCCAAGGCAGAATCAATTCTCTTTACAGTGGCAGATCACTCCTCAGTCTAACCGTAAGCACGTTCGTTGGTTTTGCTGGAAATGGCAAACATCCAGTAGAGGTGCTTGTTCCCATCACTTCAGTCACACTGTTTCTCTTGACCACTGCATTCTTACATGAAGAAGGGTCAACAAAACACACTTACTGGTACCGTGGTTTTTGTGTGTGATAAAAATAGGGTTCTATGCATGGAAAAATTTGCTGATTGCACTCTCTCAAGAGGAATGCATGCATATTCGTCTCAGACCACCTGGGCCTGTTGTATATCAAGAAGATGTTTGTAATCTCTGTTTTATGAGAAGACGAATTGCATGTGTGGAGGAGGAAGTTACATCACTGTGTTCTACAGCGTTTATGATAAAGATTTTTTTTCTTCGCAGAGTGTGATTTTTTGTAGCTAGAAAAAAACTGTAGCTACAGAATAGATAGCACAGAGACCTACAGAGCACAATTAGCTTCAAATCTACCCAGAGCAGACCATCCCTTATTGATTCTAATGACATTTGCAGTCTCAGTAACTCACTTTGAGCAATTGGTATGGGAAAGAATAAAAGCTTTCCATTTAATCACAGCTCTGAACAGATCAAAACAGCATAATGTAGAAAAAAATGTCTGGTTACATGAACAGGCCTTTACAACTCATTAAGCACAGAAACTGAATACCGGGCTGGGGGACGGGACAGGGAAAGACTCTTAAGTAGAGAGGTGTGACTCTTCTGAAAATCAGAGTCAGATAGGGGAACAATTAGTTACTGCTTGATTGATTGTCACTAGAGATGGGCACGACTCAGGAAAAAAACTTCGTTTTCGTTTTCGTTTTCGGCAAGGGTCCGTTTCGTTTCGGTTCCGTTTTCGCGAAAAATCGAAAAAAATTAGTTGTTTCGTTTTTCGTTTTTTCGTTGTCGTTATACTGGTTTTTTTTGGGGGGGTAGCGGGCTCCTGGAGGCACCTCTGTGGGGTGGGTGCCTCCGCCGGCCCGCTATAAAGGGAGAGTGGGCTCCTGGAGGCACCCGTGGGTGCCTCCTATCCTCACCCAGTAGGAAGGGACAGCAGCAGCAGGCTCCAAGAGACCCCTCAACATGGGGGTCTCCCCTCCTCACCTGCTGCTGCTGCAAAATGGCATGCACAACCATATGGTTATGCATACCATTTGCAGGCAGTGAGACCAGTCCACTCACTGGTACGAACCTCCGTCAAGGAGAACCGTGAAGACTGGGTCGCACCTGCCATGTCCCACAAAGAAGGGAATCGTACTTGCGTGTAGTGCAATGCAAGTACATCTGGCTATGGGCTAAGGTGGGTTTAGTCCAAGGGCTAGGGTTAGGCTAATGACGGGTAAGGTTATGGTGGGCTAGTGGGTTGCACCTCTGGGTGCCTCTCTGACCCACTAAGAAGACAGTCTGTGACGTATGGGTAAGGAGTCAAGGATTAGGGTTAGCGGGTTAGGGGGCTAGGGCAAGTTTTAGGGGGCTTTTTGGCACATCCCAGAAGTCTCAGTGGCCAAGTGGCCATGCGATTGGTGAGATGGCTCCAAAAATTTGCATGGTCGTCCCCTCCCACATGGCTGGCCAGGCCACTGGGCCAGCCCATCATTGCACACTGCGCAGGTGTAAATAAAATAAAATAAAATAAAATCAATGGAGGACACAGGAGGAGAGGAGAGACATTTTGTTGCAAGAAAAAACCCACTGCTACTGTGAAAAATCTGGCAGTTCATACATTTCCGCATGTTTCTGTTGTGCTTGTGTGTTTTTGGACCACGATTTCAAAAACAATATTGCATTCGCCGCCCCATTTTCGATCCCCCGCCCGCACCGCATGGCATGGCGACGAGGCGACTCGAGTCCGGCTGCCCAGGACGGGGGGAGGCGGGACCCCCCTCCAGACCAGAAACCCCCCCTCCGGTAGGTGCCCTACTGAGTGAGTGCCCTTAGTCAAGCGGGCATTTTCCGCCTGCTTTTTGGCCCGGGAATGGGTGGGGGGAGAGTTTAAAAGTTTTTTCCTGCGCCATCCGTGCCGCTTGCGTTTGCGGCGGCCGTCGGCGTCTCGGCGAGAGTGGGCTTTTTGCGAGCCTGCGGCGAGTCCCACCACTGACCAGAGCAGCCCAGGACGGAGGGGGGGAAACCGGGACACCCCCCCTCCAGACCAGAAACCCCCCCTCCGGTAGGTGCCCTACTGAG
>JAHTLZ010000204.1:29007370-29034773 GCA_023846285.1 Phrynocephalus versicolor | reverse complement strand
GGCGACTCGAGTCCGGCTGCCCAGGACGGGGGGAGGCGGGACCCCCCTCCAGACCAGAAACCCCCCCTCCGGTAGGTGCCCTACTGAGTGAGTGCCCTTAGTCAAGCGGGCATTTTCCGCCTGCTTTTTGGCCCGGGAATGGGTGGGGGGGAGACCCGGGGGAGAGTTTAAAAAAGTTTTTTCCTGTGCCGCCCGTGCCGCTTGCTTGCGCTTTGGCGGCCGGCGGCGAGACTGGGCTTTTTGCGGCGGGCGAGTCCCACACCACACCAGAGCATCCCAGGACGGAGGAGGGGGGGAGGCCGGACGGGGACCTCCAGAAACCACCCCTCTGGTAGGTGCCCTGAGGCACGGCAGGCATTTTTCCGCCTGCTTTTTGGCCGGGAACCGGGCTTTTTAACTTTTAAAAACTTTTTTTTTCTGTGCCGCTTGGCATCGTGCGCGATCGCGCGATGCAAGTAACGAGCACGACAAATCAGACCAAATTGTTCGTTCGTCGGTTCGAGCTCGAAGTCTGGCGGAGTAATTCCCGTTTCCGTTTCCGTAGAGTAACGGAAACGAGTAACGGAAACAGAAACGGAAATACCGCTAAGTCGTGCCCATCTCTAATTGTCACCCCAGCCCAAAAACATCCTCCTAGCCCTTTGGGGGTCGAAGGACCATTTCACAGGAGTCACCATGAGCTAGTGAAAAAAAAGGCATAAACGGCTTGGGTCTGGAGGAGGAGTGGGAGGAAGGAGTGGGGGGGAAGAGTGAGTTACAGCTTGATAGTTTGGAGGGGATGTCAGTCAATGGCACCAGAGGCTGCGATTGGCTGAGGGTTCCTGTAAAGGGAAGTTCTCTATGGCACCTGTGGCAGTGGCCTGTTAAAGGGAGCTTGTGGCTTCTTCCAAGCAGGGCAAAGGGTCACCACAACATAAGGAACTGTATTAAAGGGTTGGGAACCACTATCCTAGCCAAAACCTCTTAAAGGCAGTATACGAATGTTGCTAAAACCCACAACATTTTTAAAGTATCGTAAATGGATTTCTCTACACTCGTCTTCTTCCCTCTCTGTGTTTGCTGTATGACTAGCAGCAACTATTCGGCAGACAAACAGTTCAAACCGAACTATGGTTTGGAAGCATTATGCAAGCCTACAAAAATGGTTTTCTCTGCCTCCCAGAACTGTTGGCCAGTGGCCAGAGAACAGTGCAGAAAGCTGCTCTCGTCGCCTGGAAGCATCATGACTTCAAATTACATGGTGCCCTAGTGGTGTGGAAAGCTATTTGTGCAAAATAGTTCTCTTCTCGTGGCATGATTGATTTCATTGCAGGAATGACATAGGGCAGTGATGGTGAACCTTTTAGAGTCCGAGTGCCCAAACTGCAATTCAAAACCCGCTAATTTTTTTGCAAAGTGCCAGTACAGTAATCTAACCTGTATACAGGTGGCTATGAAGGGTTGATGTCAGGTGCCCACAGAAAGGGCTCCGAGTGCCACCTTTGGCACCTGTGCCATAGGTTCGCCATCACTGACATAGGGACTCCACACAAATAGCTCTTCTCCCTTGTAATGAGAAGGAAGCTGTGCTCAACACTGAATTAGCTCACGCCGCACCACATAATGCTTCCCCTTTTCTTGTGCCTGAAGCACAACAGGGGTTTAAAACGCCTCGGTGTGGCAGGAAGAAAATCAGGGGAAGCGGTTCCGTTGCTGCTTTTTCTCCTCTGCCCTCCAGTTTGCTTGCAAGGTGGCTTGCTTCACACAACAAATGCCAAGGAATAGGGAATGGAAGTGAGGTATTGGAGAGAAGCAGGAGCTATAAATGCCACATGACCTGAACCATCACAGGCTAACGTGCTACCCTGAAAGGAAGTGGAGGATATTGCCTTGTCATCAGTGCTGGTTGCACAGCCAGTCTTGTCTGCTGTCCATGGAATGAGCATGGGAGGATGCTGTTGACTATTTGCCACGGGCAACAAAATGTTTTGGACTGATTTGTATGCAAAGGGAAATTTGGCTGCCAGTTCTATCTGGCTGGAGGAAGGAGCAGTGGTTTATAACTACACTCTAATGACGTTTTGTACTAAAGGCCTGTAAAAAGGAGAATGCGTAACTTCAGAACCCTGTTTGGTGACATAGACACACTGTTTGTGTTTTACACATACCTTTCTTGTCATGGTTTCTGGTTCTTTGTTAAACTAGAACGCAAGTCTTATTTATAATAACATAAGAACAGCCTTGCTGGAACAGGCCACAGCCCATCTAATCTAGCATTCTGTCTCACACAGCGGCTCACCATTTGCTTCAGGGTATTCCCAAGGAGAAGTCTTCACCTGCTTAAGATTCCCTGTAAATGGCATTGAGTGAGAGATATCCTGCCTATCTCTCCAATCTGGAGGCTCCCCTTAGGCATCCATATTGATAGGAACTTGTCTAATCCTTTCTTAAAGATGTCAAGGCTGACAGCTGTCACCACTTCTTCTGGCAGGGAGTTCCATAGACCAGTGATCCTCTGGATGAAAAAGTGCTTTCTCTTATTTGTTTGAGATCTAGTACCTAAAGGTTTCATGGAGTGCCCCCTAGTTCTTGTGTTGTGCCATAGGGAAAACAGTTTTTCCTTATCAACTTTGTCCATACCATGTATGATTTTATAAACTTCAATCAGGTCACATTTTAGGTGCCGTCATTCAAGAGTGAAGAGGCCCGCTGTTGCAGCCTCAGATAGTAAGGAAGGTGTTCCTTTTATAGACAGGAAGAGTTTGGATCTTGTGCAAAGGCCCAGCTTGATACTTGATACCCACAGAAGGACATCTAATTTATTCACAAATGGCACATCTGAATAATTATTGTTGTCAAACAAGATTGCCTGCTCACAATTGTTACCTGTCACCTGCTTGCATTTGCTCTTCTTCATGGTGACATGATATTCAACTAGGACTGGGAGATCCACCTTTAAACTCCCACTCAGCATTAAGCTGGTTGGGTGAGTTTGGGTCAGCCAGTCTTTCAGCCTAATCTGCCTCACCAAGTTGCTGGGAAAATAAAAAGCTCTTTTTGTATTCACTTCTCAATTCTGCAGAGGATGTTGTAGAGTTTTGAATTTTTAGTTAAATTCATGATTTATGTTTTTGTGCTTTCAATGTGCATTGGAGATGGCGTTTAATTTCATTGTACTAAAGTACAATGGCAATAAAGTTATTCTATTCTATTCTATTCTATTCTGTTCTGTTCTATAGCGGTACAGTAGAAGTGCAGGGATCCACAGAGCAGAAGAGTGTCAAGTTCCCCAGAGTAGTCCATCCCTTTTCTCATTAACTGGCACTTACAGCTTCAATAGCCCACTCTCTCATAGAAAGAATGAAAAGTTTCACTACTTACAATCAAACAGATCAAATAGGAAACTAACATATTTTGCTACTTTCAGCAGCAGACTTTAAGAGCCTCACTACTGTCAACGGACTAAACAGGGGAGGAAAGGTTGGGCAGAGAGGCATGGCTTTCTTTGAATTCAGAGGCAGGAGGGAACTATTGGTTACTGTGGATAGACTGTAAGTCACCTTAGCCCAGATAAGTGCCTCCAAGCCAAACCTACTAAAGGCACATGCAAGATTGCAAAAACTCCAAAAGAGGAAAGGTAGTCTTATTTTATTTCCTTCCTCTTAATGAGAACATTATATACATTTCTGTATACTGTATTTAGATCCGAATTTATAACTTTAACAATGTTGGGGTCAGGTCACAAGATTCCTAGAGGGGGAGCCACTGTATGGTCAGCAGGTCATCACCACTTTTTCTTCAATTGTCAATAATGTCTGTCACACAATAAGGAAGCATATAGAATCCTACTAGTAATACAGCAAGAAAGGAGTGTTAGTAAAAACAGTGCAGCAGACACTAGAGATGACTCCAGATTTGATGAAGTGTCTTCTGTCCATTGGCCGGACCCGTTGGCACTAGCATCAGGGCTCTGGTCAGCTCAGTCTATCCACTATTTCAAAATTGCACCATGCCTGCACCATAGTGTTGCTGCGAAGCATTATGAGAAATTTAAAATCTATTGAAGCATCAGGGCAGAAAAAAGGATATTGAACGGGAGACCCAGCAATCAATGGTGCAGCCTGTTCCCATCCAAAGATTCCAGATACTGCTTCCCAATGGCGGTTGCTTAGTTGTGACTAGGTACATAAATCCCTTCTTGACTTCTTAACTCTAATCTAGATATTTTATTGCAGTACTGAGGGCAGGACCCCTTGACGGAATTTACAGGCTGCGTCAGATTCGCATCCACTGGGGTTCTACAGATGATAAAGGCTCAGAACATGTTGTGGATCTAACAAGGCACGCTGGAGAGGTGAGTGTAAAGGTAGAACGGTTCATGCAGAAATCCTGTTTCCATTTTTGGACACAACCACACTCAAATCTTTCGCTGAAGTGATCCATATGCTCACTGCTTCTAGGCTTGTAAGCAAGCTCCTGAGCTCATGCAACAGGGTAACTGATAAGGAAGTGCTTAATGAGAATCCAGTGAGGTTAATGGGATTATTTTGTACTGATACTATCACAGTGGGCTGAGCTGGGATTGTGGCTAGTCAACACAACTAATTACTCTGGAAAATCATAACTAGCTTTTTTTTAAAGAAGGAAAATTTATAGTTTGTTGCTTTAGGAGACTATTCAGAGACAGAATAGGAAGAAAGAATTTTAAGTTTAATTACAAAAGCTCCTAGAGTTAGTTTCTGTGCATGAGGGTCTCTAGGTTACCATTATGGTGAGTAGAGATGGGCACAAAACGAACAATTTTTCGTTTCCGTTTCCGTTTTTTCATTTCATTATGTAATGAAACGACAAACGAATTTTGTCTCTAAAACGAACAGAAACACTGGAATTTTTGTCGTGCGTTTCATTTCCGTTACTGCAATATGAGTGAATTGCTTAAAATCCTAAAAAAAATCACAAAAAATTGAAATAAATGGTAACAAAATGGTAACGAAATGAACGAAAACAAAAACGATTTTTTGCAAAAATTCGCAAAAAAGGAAATGAACCGAAATGGACTCTCCAAACGACAAACGACAATCAAATGCCATTTTTCTGATTCGTGCCCATCTCTAATGGTGAGTCATTTTATACAGTACTTCTCTTTAACAAATGAAAATGAAAATTACATTGACATTGGAGAAGAAGGAAAGAAGAAAGTAGGGAGGGAACTGAGCCTAAGAATAGCAGTCTATATACCAGCAAATGGTTATTTGGAAGAGACAAATGGGGAGGAAGAAACCTGAACACATCTGGCTCTTTGTATGGCCAGCATCCTTGATTGACAGCTCCCAGAATCCCAGTGCTCCCTGGGTGGGTTCTGGGAACTGAAATGGTCACTTTTGCAAGGAGATCTTTCTTAGGAATGTTTGAAGGAGGAAAGTATAAGGGGGCACAGAGATCTAGAAAGCTGCTCAGAGCCGTTTCCAAATTAGAATCCTGTACAGTATTTCTGTATGCCTGCCAATGCTTCCATGCCCTCTGAAGCTCTGGACAAAGAGGGATGTGTAGAATGCATCAAACTTAAAAGGGCGCTACATGTGTTTATACGGACTGTGTAAATAGGTTTCATCCTTAAGTTTTCAGTGTATTTCCTATTTTCTATGGATGAACTCCAACTCATCCTTTATCATCCATTTCATGTACTGTACTATAATTACCCATTTCTTTTATTCCATTTCTAGTATTATACGTTAAAAATATGGCTACCAATCACTCTCCTTCTTTTCTAACTGTTTTCTACCTTCTCTGAACATATGAGTGGATTCTTATTTGACACTTGGTGATGAAACATGCAGGTGTCCAGTAAGGACAAGAATCCTACCAGCCTTCTAGCAAAGATCAGATCTGTTCCTTTCTGCCCTCTGATGGCATGTATATTGTCCCTCTCCCCCTTATTTTCAGATTCATTTGGTGCACTGGAATTCAAAATATAGTAATTATAATGATGCTGTAAGGAAAAGGGACGGAGTGGCTGTAGTGGCCCTTTTTATGAAGGTAAGCCCTGATCTAACAATTATACATATACAGTAGCAATACCTGAATACATCACACATTTGGCTCAAGCACTCATTGCACATCAGTCAAGATGAATGGAGCTTCTTCCATCACAACCATCATTGCCGCTATGCTGCTTGACTGGAGAGGAAAGTGGTCTCCTCACTGTAGGCAGGGGTGCCCCTACACATTTCCCTTTCCACCACTGCAAAATGCTGGCAGACGTGGTGGCACAGTAACTGGATCTCATTAGTGAGCTTTTTTGTTTTCTTTTACCCGATTCTGGGCATCCCTTTGAAGCCAAGATAGATATTGGAGGCTTTCAAACATATTGCCTAAACTCACAATAGCAGTAGGTTAGCTAGATGCTCCTCTCATCTGCTTTGGATCTAAGAGGACCCTAAGGACCTAGTGCTTCCCATCTTCCAGGAACACCTGGTTGTGTGGTGTCCTCACTTGCTTCTTCCTTCTCTGGAGGGGGCATGCTGGGATGCATGGGAAGGTACTGGCCCCCTCTGAGGGAGAATATCCCTCTTTGAAAGTGGGCACACTGAAGGTGGCTTGCATCAACAGAATGCCCTTGGAGCAACGATGACACCAGCAAGAGGCAACTGTTCGGCCAATGTTACGGAAGAGTGAGTGGTTTGCTATGTGTATTGAGCATCTCAGTGTAGCTAATGGCAGGACTGGCATTGGTATACCAGTGAAACACATACTGGGGGATAAACATTACTGGACTCGCTAGAACAGTGTTGGCGAGTCTATGGCACGGGTGCCAAAGTTGGCACGTGGAGCTCTTTCTGTGGGCATGTGGCATCGCTCCCTCACAGCCATGGGACTTCCCCCTCCACTTGTGCAGAGAGCCAGGGGAAGGGGAAGCAGCAGCTTGTGTCCTCGTTTGTAACCCCAGTTTACTCTCCAGCCACACCGCTTTTGGGATGCCCAGAGCAGCATAGCTGGAGAATAAACTGGGGCGACAAATGAGCCTACAAACTGTCACCACTCCCCCCTGGCTTTCCCTATGAAAGCAAGGATTGAAGGTCAGGTTGTTGAATTTTCTGCAGCCTTGCTGTGGCCGTGGTAAATTCAAAAGCCTGCATCTCTATCCCAAAGGGTAGTACCCTTGCTCTTTGATCATCACTTTCCCAAAGGGTAGCATCCTTTGGAAAAGTGAGGATCGAAGAGCAGGTTTTTGAATTTCCTGTGGGCACAGCCCCCTTACTGTGGCTGCAGGAAATTCACAAACCTGCTTTTCGATCCTCGCTTTCCCGAAGGGTAGCACCCAAAGCATTTGTAACCCAAGTTATTCAGGTTAAATTGCTGTATTGACACTTTGTGAAAAATAAGTGGGTTTTGAATCGCAGTTTGGGCACTCAGTCTCTAAAAGGTTTGTCATCACTTCCCTAGAATTTACTACTGAGTAGACACATATATAATAGTACTGCAGCCCATGCATAAAATTGCCAGTCAACCTAGACTCATACCCAGAATGCTATTCATCTTTCAGTTCAAGAGGTTGAAACACCAGAGGTTTGAAGTGCCTTAACAATTCACATAGTAACATAGGAAAATCACATATATTAACATACTTCATTGGAGAACTACAGGCTTACTTTATGTGCAGGTTAACGTTCCAATTTCCATGTTGTCATGAGGAAAGCATCTTCAAATACTCATCCTGTGCTCTGTCCATGACAGATAGGGAAAACCCCCAAGCCAGAACTGAAAAGGATTCTTGAAGAAATCGATGCTATCAAGACAAAGGTAACTAACTAGAAAAAAATCAGCTAACAATAAGATTTGTAACATCCTCTGTTTATTTAGATGAACTAGTACACTTTAGATGGTGAGTGAAATTTATGACAACCAGCACAGTGGACAAGAATTGGGACATCAGAACCAGAAGGATAGAAAAGCTGGCCACCTGGAACTAATTTCAGATTTCTACAAAAGAAAAATTGACACAAAACCAGTGGTTGAAGACTGTGAGAGGCTCAGTGATAGTAGAGTACATATAGGAATTCTTAGGCTGCCTTTATTCTAGATACAAGCTTGATTAAGGATTCACCCTTAGAATATACCTCCACTATCAACAGCAAGTCATCAGAAGGTGGAATTCCTTAATGTCTGCCATTGTCAGAATTTTTCACACATCCAGTGCTTTGTAAGCTGTCTTGGGTCCTTTTTCCAAGGAGAAAGGTGGGGTAAAAATACTCTAAAATAAAATAAAATAAATAAATAAATTTGCTCAGTTTTGTTGACCAATCATTGGAAGGTAAGCACACTCTTCATTCGCAAGGAAAATTGCTATGTCATGAAGGTCTGTCTGAAACTTGCTTCAGAGACATTAATAGATTTCAGCATTAAAGGGCATGCTGTCTGTAAAGTATAGTTTGGCCATTAAATTTGGCTGAGCAAAAAGCACCCCAGCTGACTTTCCATGCTTTGAAAAATATATTAAGATATTTTTTGTAGTTTGATCTAAACCATCAGAGCAGTGGCAGTTGCCCCATCATCTTCACACAATTCCTATAGTCATAAATTTGAACATCAGTCACTGGCTTACCAAGTGACTTGGAAGGATACCAAGTTTTTGTTAAGAGAATTGGGGGGGGGGGGTATCTGTAATGTGTTCCAAGTTGCTATTTGTTGAAACAAACTCTCTGACTTATTTTAATATATTATGGGTTGGTTACAGATTTGCTATACTGGGAACGGACCAAAGGGAAGTTCTCCATATACAGTTTGGCTTCTGGAAATTGCAGCTCAGTAGTATCTGAAGTGCTCAAGTCTTCCCAACTCTTGAGTAGCCCTACTGAATTTGACAGAGTGGTTCTACTCTTAAGTGTGGCAAGATCTGGAACAAATCTCAACATATTCAGTCTAAAGTTGGATTCTTAGGGAATTGATTAATTAATTCTTTTTCCCATACAAAGGAACCTGTATATGTTCATATATATTTTATTGACATAGATATTATTGGCATTTTTCCTCAAAGGAATGTGTTTGGTTAATTACAGTTTGGGAAGAGGACCAGGTGGTTGTTCTATGCTGAAAAAAAGTTATACTCCTACACAACTAGATTTTCTCTCTTTAACAGTAGCATTTCTTTTTTAATTACTTAAGGGAAAAGAGGTTCCTTTTCCAAACTTCGATCCATCCATTCTTTTCCCTCAAAATCGGGCCTACTTCACTTATTTTGGTTCCTTCACGACACCCCCTTGTGAAGAGTGTGTTACTTGGATTATTCTGAAAGAACCTATAATTGTCAGTTCGGACCAGGTAACTTGAGAAAACCATCCCTTCATTTTTGTTTCCTCACATTTGGATTTCACAAGAATATATGTGGGCAGTTTGCTTAATAGTTTTGCTCCATTAATCAGATGTTGAGTACTAATATGTGCGTGAATAATTCTCAATATTTTTCAAGCAGAAGAATCAGGACTTTGTGGAAGACCTGAAGATCATTTGATTATTCAAATAAATAACAATAAATAAAATAAATAAATTTGGGGCTTCAGTTTGGTCACTGTTTATTTGGTTATCTACTCAACTGAAGAACCCAAGCCAGTTTTCTAACTCAAAATCTGTTCTTAAATCAATTCTTCCCATATAAATGAACATGGGAGTTAATTCCAAAGAAAGTACTTCAGTGCCCGTAGATTCAAGATACTAATCTGATCTAATGTCAGTGTTCTCTGACATGAGAAAGGTCTGTTTGGTTTAGCACGTGCTTTTCTTAATCCTATATCTTGCATTTACAGTACCCATGATTTGTTTCTTAGGTAACTGGTAACTGGGAAGTAAACACAAGTTTACTTCCATATCTGATTGTTGTGACATCAACTCTGAGAAGCTGCTGATGCTGGAGGGAAAATGTATAGGGGACTATTAATGTCTAGTATGACCTTGAGCTGGTCCTAACATCATATTTATTTCACCTTTCTACAGATGCTAAAGTTTCGTAGCCTTTCTAGCAACACGGCAGAGCAACCCTTTTGCCCCTTGGTAGACAACTGGCGACCTCTCCAGCCACTGAATAACAGGATGGTGCGAACACAGTGTGAATAGAATTGTTGGGGCAATCCGTCATCTTGAGTTGTGAAGATCCTAAGATTCCACACTCATGTTGTATAATATCTGTACATCTTCTTCTGGATCTGTGCTGTTGAGCCAAACATTCTCAGCAGTGGAACAGGCCAGGTTAAAATGAATCTAACTTCTAGGAGTTAAAAAATAAATAAATAAATCACTCTGGGAAAATTATGGTTTCTGTATTAAAATGTCAGGTCATTGTATATAATCCTTGTTAATACAGACATTTTTGGAAGAACCTCATGAAAGACAAATATGATCTAATTTTCTAAGATTCCTCAGATTTATTTTCACCAAAAGAAGCCAGATTCTTCTGATATTTACATCCAAGCAAATGAAGAATGCTAGAAGGAAAGTGGGATGCATTTCTTTACAAGATTAATGTTTAAACATGGTTTCTGCTAGAATCACAAAAATGTACCAAGTGCAAAGATGTATCTTAGAGAACTCTGACCTCAAAGCATCTAAGATACAAATTTGACAATATAGTAGTTAGCTTACATTGATCTTCAAAAGCAGAGCTCTTTTAAGAAGTAAAAGTTGTCTGTTTATTCTAGTAAGAGCTTGCCTCACTGTGCATGTTTCAAATTAGCTTGCTTTTGTTTTGCAATTGGCCATAGGGAGGTAAACCCATACTTGCTCCGCAAATCTGATTGGGCCAGCACAGAACTTTCATGGATTTACATGCCTGGACGGAAAGTATTATGAAGTGAAATATGCATTTCATGTAACGTGTAATTTGTCCCCAAGATGCCAAGAGCCTCTCAGGCTATGCCTGCAATGTGAGGGAGACGTGGTGCCTTTGGTCCTTCTTTTAAGGGAGTTTTACGGCTGGCATCAGTTAGCAGCAATTTGAGATGTGTTTGTCTAGGGGCAGAAAACCTGTGGATCCAAAGGAAAATGCTAGAATATTTCTTGAGATACCCCTCTCCCCCTGCTCAGCACACACACACACACACACACACACAATCTCCAAAAAACAATATAGAAGAGAATAACATTATTTTCTCATATTGTGGTATAATATAATTTTATAATCTCATGCTACATTATTTGAATGACCCGGAATATTTTCAGGAATAGATACGTAATCTTAGTGTATCCTAAGCATACTGTTGTTCAGTGAAGATAATAATATTTGCTTTATTTAATTTTTAGATCTGTTGTAGCATGTGAAAAGTTATTTTTTATCTAATTGCATCATGTTGCAGTTATTAGCTTGTTGCGCTGCTAAGAGGGACGTGATGAAAGTTCATAACCAAAATGAAGTTTTGCTGAGATGAGTTTTGAAATCAGGGAATTTCCTAAATTCAGACAAATGTGAACAATAAGATTCCTGACACAGACATTTGTATCTCCTGCTTCATTGTGCTGTCAACTTTAGAATATTGCCTTCCAGCTGTGGAAATGTTCTTATATCTTTATTTTGGTTTTTCAATTTTTTAAAATAGTATCCCATTTCCTAAACATAGAGGGAAAGGGAAACCATATATGTCTACTAGCTCCAGCAGGCTCTCTGTCATGTGACCAGTTGCAGGACAGATCTTGCATTCACTGAGAGGATGAGCATGTGAATAGAGCCATGAATGCTTATGTTTTCCTTTCTGCTCCAAGTTTGGACAGCAAGATACTAGCCAATACCTGCTGGGATCCATGAAGTATTTAAGTGGCATTCATAAAAATGTAAACCTGCTTTCAAAAATCTCAAATCTGAAAAGCTTTTTCAAACATTTATGTGAAGATAACAGTTGGCTTTCTAAAAGCAATCTTAGATGGTTGACAAGGTTTGCGCTGGGCTGGCGCTTTGTAATAAGAGCGATTCAAATAGTATTGTATGGAGGAAAGGTACTGGCTTTTGTAAAAGAGCAAATAAAATGAAATAAATCTATTTATCTCTGAAGGAAAGTTTCCTGAATGCTGTTTGATGCTGTTAATTTTTGATGATCCTGGGAGAAGAGCCAGGTGAGATCACATGCATTATAGGTGGCTAGCCTTGCCACTAGTGTGGCCTTTTAAAAACTCTTTAAAAACAAAAGCTTGCATCAATCCCCTTTATTTGTTTAGAAAATTAAATGGGAGGAGGGAGAATTAAATATTACAGCCTTAAAGAGTACTAGATTATTGCCTATGAGAGCTTTTGTGGATCAAAATTCATCTTCTCACACTATGAGCCATGGAAACTCATGTGAACTCATGCTATGAGCACTTCATGTGTTTGGTTTGCTAGCTAAGCTCAACTTCTGGACCTGTCAAAAACAACATCGTTCAGCACTGGGATCCACCAACATTTCCCCATCTTTGGCTCCACTCTGGGTTTTCCTATAATTTCCATCCACATGCCAGCATTTGCGTTTCAAGCTGAGGGGCACAGATTTCGTGCTTCTGGACTCCAAACTCCCAGATTTCCCACACAACTTTCCAAGACTTCTGAAGGTTGCTCCTTCCTGCAAAACAATTTATTTACACTATTCTCCCCTTATTATGGGAAAGATAGAATAAAATGTGTTGGATGGCAACTCTCATGATATCCAGATAGCAGATTGCGGTTCAGATCCATGCTTTTATATCTTCTGTTGACCTTTTGAGGTGCGAGAGAGAAAGTTGTTTTCAGCAGAACCCATTTCACAGCGTTGTTATGAAGACAGAGGTTCTTATAAGAACAGTTGTTGCCCTGTTTGGGCTCTAGGAGTCTCAACAGCACCCTCAACACCTCCAATACACACAAAAAAAACTTTTAAAACATTTCCTATAGAAAAAGTGCTCAGAAAATCCTCATGTGCTGTCTAGGATGCATGAGGGGAAATATTGCTGTGTTTTGAGTGTCACCTGGCAACCCCGTCTTTATAATCCCAAAAACATTTTACTTTTTGGGCCTCCTTGGCCACCAGAGGGTGCAAGAGGGCTTTTCAATAGAAAATCGACACTATTTTTGTGAGAATTTTTTTTTAACTGGAAGGGTGTGAGTCAGAAGAGTGGGTGAGACCCTCCAACATCCAAGCAGGTGTATGCTGCCCTAAGATTTCTGGAGGTTGCCCACTCTAGCAACATAACTTGTTTACACTGTTCTGACATTATTATCCCAGTCCGATATGCATACAATCCACCACATTGGTTCTTAACCCCTTTCATTGGCAGAACTCTGTGGGACTGACAAGTAATGTGTGGTTGGAAACTTCTTCTTCTTCTTCTTCTTCTTCTTCTTCTTAGCCATATTAAATAGTAATGTATGGCTGATCAACCCAAATAAGTTTGACAGCCGCTAATTAAAAGTGTATTTCATGTAAAATCAGTAATACAATCCCCATTAACAACAATCGATCAGGCTCACACCTTAACATGCTAATAAGCTTTAAAAATCAGTACTTAATTAATACTGATTTTGGTCAAGCTAACTTTAAGTACATATGGCTAGAATTGCATAAATTAAGGATTTACTGCTGGTAACCAGTTTAGGGATGTTGCTGTTGTTTTTTTAAAAGGATCTCATTTTAACTATAGTTTTGAGATCCGCAAAGTAATTAGCTGTCTTATAGTTAAAGGTAAAGGTAAAGTTTCCCCCTGCACATACATGCTAGTTGTGTCCGACTCGAGGGGCAGCGTTCATCTCTGTTTTTAAGCCTAGAAGCCAGTGTTGTGCATGTCCGTGGCCATGTGGCCACCATGGCCGAACACATTTCTGCACATAGACCAGTGTTTACCTTCGTGATTTTTATGGTGGTACTTATTTATCTACTTGCATGTTTGCATGCTTTCAGACTGCTAGGTTGGCAGGAGCTGGGGTTAACAACAGGAGCTCACTCCGCTGTGTAGCACCCGGAATTTGAACTGGCAAGGTGCCAATTTTGCAGCCGACAGTTTCAGCGCCCAACCCGCTGAGCCACCCCACCCCACCTGTCTTACCGTTACTATGTTTAAAAACCCGTATTTGCTTTCTCATTTCTCAAATGCAACAGCATAGTTACTGTTCATCTTTGTGAATAGACACAGAGCAGATTACAGCAACGTGAACTGTGTAATCCCCTTCCTCCCACATTTAAGGAAGCCTTCTTATTATTATGCGCACTGAACTATCCCTAGTTAAGTTATTGGAAAAAGGAATTCATTGAAAGCAAATTAATTGCTTGCAACTAATTACCTGTACGTCCAAGCTCACCTGGTGACATCTACATGGAAACGCTGGGAGAGGTCATCAGGAGGTTTGGGCTGAAGAGTCAGCAATATGTTGACGATACTCAGCATTACCTCTCATTTTCCACCAGTCCAGGTGAGGCTGTTTCTGTGCTGAACTCGTGTCTGGGCCAGGTAATGGACTGGATGAGGGTTAACAAATTGAAACTAAATCCAGACAAGACGGAAGTGCTGTTAGTGGGTGCTCCTCCAGACAGGCTATAGGGCCACCTACCTGTTCTGGGGACAGGGTCTGCAGCTTGGGGGTGCTCCTGGACCCCTGTCTAACTCTGGAAGCCCAGGTGGACTCGGTGGCCAGGGGTGCCTTTCTTCACCTGTGGAAAATATACCAGCTATGCCCCTACCTGGACGACTGGAGCCTCATGACAGTTATACATGCACTGGTAATATCCCGTATTGATTACTGCAGTGTGCTTTACATGGTGCAGCCTTTGAAGATGGTCTGGCGATTGCAACTGATTCAGAATCACACAGTGCGGCTGGCAAGGGTGAAGCCACCAGGGATCATATCAAACTGATTCTGTATAACCTTCATTGGTTACCAGTTGCTGCCCGAGCCCAATTCAAAGTGCTTGTTTTGACATATAAAGCCCCAAATGGCTTAGGGCCTAGATACCTGAAGGACCATCTCCTTCCATACGAACCTACCAAGCAATTAGGATCGAGCCAGGAGGCCCTTCTGAAAGAGCCATCCCTCGAGGAGGTGAGAGGGATGGCTTGTAGGTCTAGGGCCTTTTCGGCAGCTGCCCCCAGGCTATGGAATGCCTTCCCAGGTGAGATCCGCCTGCTGCCAAGGCTGATGACGTTTCGGCACCAGGTAAAAACCTTCCTGTTTCAGAAGTTTTTTAAGTGACATAACATAGATTCCTGGTGGCAATTTTAGTGTTTTGTATTTAAATATTTTTATTGTTTTTAATTGTTCACTGATATTTTAAGGTTTTAATTGTTTTAACTGTTCATTTTAAATGTAAGCCGCCCAGAGACCTTTGGGTAATGGGTGGCATATAAGTTGCATAAAATAAATAAATAAATAAATAAATAAATAAATAAATAAATAAATAAATAAATAAATAAAAATATATTCATTTGACACTCTAGTAAACAACAGTAATAGATCAGTTCAAAATCAAATATTTTTCTTGCCACTGGTGTATGACGGATACCTGTACAAATTAATTGCTGAAGACAAATTTTCATTAATGTTTAGAAAAAAACTGAGGTTCAATGTATTCTCAAAGGCTTTCACAGCCAGGATCTGAGAGCTGTTGTGAGTTTTTCGGGCTGTTTGTCCATGTTCCAGGAAGTTTTTCTTCCTGATGTTTCACCAGTCTCTGTGGCCGGCATCTTCAGAGGGCAAGGAGCTCAGGGAACTAAGAGTTCTCTCTGTGCTCTAGTCTAGGGTATAGAAAGTGTGCTCTGTGCTTTGGGCTATATACTCACAACAGCTATCAAGCCAAGGTTCTTTTGTTTCATAGTAGTACAGTATTCACAGGCTAATGAACATTTGTCAACTTCCTGGCCATGGTTCATTTTGGATGAGTTATAAAAAAACCCAAGTATAGCACCATCCATTAGACAGCTATCAATATTATTGCAGCACTGTCCCACACAGTAGAAAACATTCGGCCCTTGTGAAACAGCTGGGAAGCTGTATCTCTGCCATAACAAAATGAATACCTTCTGGATATGGTTGTTTATATCAGTAAATTTGACTGAAACTGTGCAAAGCACGATCGTGTTTGCTGAATGCCCTTGGGGACCAGGGAAGAGCTGGAATAATTACATTTGGGAAAAGAAGCACAATGTTTACAAAGGCTTCTGAACAAACACACAGCAATCTGAGAAGTGCACAGTGAATTGAAAGCCAGGATTCAAGTCAGGAAGCTCAGATAACAGTTACTTGAGTGTTCATACCATCACAAAATGGAAATAAAATAACAGCTCTCTTTCCCAGACATAATGGACAATCTATAGAACTTCTTGCTAGTTACATCTTCTCTTAATCCAATTTTCTTGTTTAAAATTCGATCTTGCAAACGTCACACATGATGTACATCTTACTTTATTTATTCCAGGACATAAAGTGCATTCCCAAGCATCTTTCATCAGAAGTAAATCACACTGGAATATTGGGGTATAGAGATGGCTGTTTTGTTTCTGAAGGGGTCCGGTTCTGAAACAAAACATGGCAGCACATCTGCTGTTCGGAACTGGGATCCACCCTCTGGAATGAAATCAACCACTGATTTGCCTCTCTAGTCCAGCATTCCATTTGTGGAGTAAGCACCAGCTACCTTTTGGAAGGCCACCCCACTCCCAGCTGATGTACTCCCTGTGGTATTACAGAAATTACATATACATATGACTTAAAAAAGCACGTGCAATCTCAGTTTAGACAAATATGCAGCATTCAGATTGATTCAGGGATATTCGTGCTGTTTTGGAGCCTCTACAAGGTGGAGCATGGAGTTGCTCCCCCCACCCCCCGCCAGCAGACAACACATAAGAACATAAGAACATAAGAAGAGCCATGCTGGATCAGGCCAACAGCCCACCTAGTCCAGCTTCCTGTATCTCACAGTGGCTCCACCAAATGTGTCTGGGAGCAAACGAGACTAGATATCTGTCTCCTGATACCACTCCCCTGCATCTGGCCCTTGAAGTACCCCGGTTTTAAGCCTGGAGATTACACATCTCCCTCATGGTTTGTAATCTATGATGGACTTTTCCTCCAGGAATCTGTCCAATCCCCTTTTGAAGGCATCCAGGCTAGATGCCATCTACACCCAAATGGCTCCCTTGTTTTCTAGTTGGCATTTTTAGGGCTAAAAATCATAGGCAACCATTTGACTTGAGGAAAGGGGAAATAATGAAGGAGACTGGGCTATTGATCCTGGAGAAGGTGAATGGCAGCAGAACTTCCCATTAAAGCCTGAGATCATCCCCAGGACATGGCTGTGCCTGTATATCTCCCCTTTGCCGTTTTGGGGTGCAACCAGGCAATAAGAAAGACATATTGTGGTTTCAGCAGCCTTTTTGGAGCTTTGTTCACTCAGGTTAGTTCCTTAAACTCTACTGTAATATTAGTTGGGCTTCAGGGTGTGTGTGAGTAGGGAAAGATGACTATTTTATGGATTTGGGGTGGATAAGTCAGACACAACGGGAGCCATGGCTCTTCACATTCCCTCCTGTGACATTTGTTATTATTATATTTAAAAACCGAAACAAGAGATCCATCTGGAAACAATATTCCACACTTGGGGACAGACTGGGTCAGAATGATCCTGAATGGTGCGTGGCAGGTCAGCCCATATACTAGGTTGCCATTTATTCAGGCATAGAAGGGCTTGGGGGCTTCTGCACATCCCCAAGGGCTTATATAATCCTGTACATGCAGGTGTAGGGGCATTCATGGCCCATGATGAATGGTAGGTCAAGGGCAAATAGAGCTGTTGAAATATTCCAACATCCTCATTCTTCTTTTGCATAATTAACTTCTGAAAATGGCTGCAGTCATTAGGCACTACATAAATGTGTAGGGTCCCTCCTCCCCGTCGCCCTTACTTTGTTTCACATGCTCTCGGAGCTGGTCTATGGCATTGTCCCTGACTGACCTCCAGGTTGATGGTCTTTTTGTCCCTTTCAGAACTTTGTTTGTTCTGCTTGAGCTGACCTGAATGAAATACAGCAAGCCAGGGATAACCTCACTAGAAAATCATTTCTCATTAGGCATAATGAACGTGCAGTCATTAATCTTTAATTGCAAGGCAATCTGGACATCAAGCTTTTAATTACGTTTAATTGTTCTTTCAAATACAGTATTTTCGCTTGCTGCCAAGAGCAAAACTTGGGAAAAATCTTTTTAAAAAATGCAACACTCAGAATCACCCACACAATTTGACATTTTTGGTTGTGGGGTTTTTAAAAAGCACTATGAAGAAATAAATTTCCGGGGGCAGATAATAGAGGGAATACCGATAGGCCTATTTCAAGTTTCACTGGCTGTAAAAATCCTTACAAGAATATGTCAGCAAATATGGGGGAAAATGACCCACAGACTGGAAATGTTCAATATACATTCCAATCCCCAAGAAAAAAGATACCATAAGTGAAGTAACTATAGGATGATTCCTTTAATTTCCCATTCAAGCAAAGTGATGTTCAATCAAGATGTCGCAACAAAGGCCTTTACTTTATGTAGAGTGAGACATGTTTGTCATTCAGTCTGGATTCTGAAAAGGAAGAGGCACTGGAGATCACGTTGCAAATATTTGCGGGCTACCTGGAGTGCATCAAAGAGTTTCCAAAGAAGATCTGTCCATGCTTTATAGACTACAGTCAAGCCTTTGGCTGTTGGATCATGAGAAACTATAGGTTGTTCTGAAAGAAATAGGCATTTGATTGTCCTGATGAGTACTTTTTTTGTATGGACAAAAAAAGTCAGTAGGGCAGAATATGGAAAGACAGAATGATTTCCAGTACACAAAAGTGTCAGATAAGGGTCCGCCTGCTAAAGGAAACACATTTCCATGTGGTTTTACCATTGCCACCTCCTATAAGTTTCCACAGCCCAACAGAGACATAAACCCAAGTCTTCTGAGTCACACAGACCAACATTCTGTCCACTCCCATCTATTGCAGGATTTCTCAACCCTTTGGGGGGGTCAAGCAACCCTTTCACAGGGGTTGCCTAAGACTCTAGGAACAGCACCAAGGGACTAGCAACTTTTTCTGCTCGAGATTCCTCAGTCCGCACCTCAGAAGCAGCTACATTATTCTCGCTTGCCACAGACAGACAGACAGATATGCTGAGAAGAGAGTGCCGGGTTTTCCTGTGCTGCCTCTTTTCCCCTCCCCCCTTTCCTCCCTCCACGTTTCCATTCCCCGTGTGCAAAAATAGACCCGCCAAGTGCTAGGAGTTCAGAAACTGCCAGGTGAGATGGCAAGAAGCGCGAGTGGGGACCAGCCAGGCAGGTGGAATGAATGGATTTTCAAAGCCAGAGACAGCAAAAAGAGGGGGGGAGAAGAAGAAAAAGAGGGGTGGAGGAAGTGGAGCAGACTCAGACCTTTGCTAGTCAGGAGGCATGAGAGTGCGGCGGACGAAGGCATTCCTGGAAGAGATGCCGAATGAAATCTCCTAAGAGAAGCTTGTCTCAGCCTCACAGAAATGCAGGGAATTAAAGATGGGGCTGTTAAGCTGTTCTCTACCCCCCTCCCGTTCCTCCCCACCCACAACTGCATTTTCCCCCTTGGCTGTCATGTCTTCTTGTGGCTCATCTTCATTTCCATTTTAAATATCTATTTCTTAAATGCCAAGATAATTTCCTCTCCCCTCGTCTTTTATGTGTTTTCCTTGCTCACAATATATAATTACATATTGTTGCTGTGACTAATCACTATGCTTTAATTGTGTTCACATTGTAACAATGAAAATACGTCCTGCATATCAGATGTTTACATTACGGTTCATAACAGTAGCAAAATAATAGTTATGAAGTAGCAATGAAAATAATTTCATGGTTGGGGGTCAGCACAACATGAGGAACTGTATTAAAGGGTCGTGGCATTAGGAAGGTTGAGAACCACTCATCTATTGGGACTCAAGGGAGGGCTTTTGCCAAGAGAAGCTTCTGTCCCCTTCCTGCTTCCCTTCTGGCACTAGGCAAAAACTTTAACTATTTAGCTAAGCCTTTGTTAATAACAGTGGTAAGATCTGACGATGTGCCACTTTCCGCTGTTTTGAAATCAATTATCACCACTTTTTAAAATTAAATGATTTTAAAGAACTTCAATTTGCCTTTTAATTGTGTTTACTTCTCTTTTAAAGTTGCCGCTTTTATTGTATTTTAAGCTTCTCTTGTTTCAAACTCTCTGTAAGCCCCCTTGGATGGCCATGCTGGGGGAAATGAAACACAGAAATGAAATGAATAAACAGTTATGCCACTTGTTGGCGCTCTTGCTGGCAATCAACTGGGTTAAAAAGTAAGACAGATACAAAGCCCGGGTTGATCCACGTGCTGATGCTAGGATTATCTGTTGCTGCCACTCTCTCGTTGCAGGGCCCTGGATGCATCCCCAATATCCCAAGGTGCAGTCCTAGCAGATATAGCGTAAAACAGTAAATTGCAAATAGTGGCAAAAATCCCCCAACACCCAAGTTATGCTCCTTGCCTGTGTTCTGTTCTATGACCTGTAGATGGCAGCAAACTTACACATACCCAAACTGGAACCTCCTCTCTTTCTGACACCATTAAGTTACTGTCAAGCTGTCCCTATAAGACCCCAAACGTGCCTTTAAGGCTATTCATTTTGTATGGTTCTCACTGTCATGTTGTTTTCCTTAAAACTGCCATTGCATTAATTATCTAGATTCTAGAACATTTTAAGGGTGATATAGACAGACAACTCAGTGTAGAGTAGTGGTTAGAATTTTAAACTAGGACCTGGATGGAAGAGCCTGGACTCAAATTCCCCACTCATGTGAGAAGTTGACCAGCTGACCATTGGACAGCCGCTGTCTTTCAGCCTTTCCATCAAAAAGAGGTGGGCAAACACATCATGGCTGGGGAGCTCAGTGGTTTACCTTTCCAGCTGCAGTTCCCCATTTCCCCATGAATAGGGCCAGCCTGTGTGGCCTTGGGCAAGCTGCACAGTCCCTGAAGTACCCCACAGAAGAAAGGAATGGTAAACCACATCTGAGAACTTGATATTTATTATTATAAACATAATTGACAACAAATTAAAGATGGAAACAATTAAATTCATTAAAATCAGTTTAAATAAGAGGTTAAAATGACATGCCTTCACATTTTTCTAAATGAATGCATCCTGGGAGTAAGGGCATACATACCACAAGGGAGGAAAAAAACCCTGCATAGACCTCAAATGGGTCCCTACAAGTGACAGTGGTATTTTTAAGTGGGCCTGTCCTGAAGGTCTCAATATTGAGACAAACATGAAACAATATAGGCCTTAGACAGGCAATAAATAGAACAGAATAAAATAAAAATAATTCACTGCAAACAGGAAGAAGAATATTCAGCAGCTAGACAGTGCAGAAGGCACACTTACTCCTGTTTCCTAGAACCATAGTATCATAGATTCATAGAGTTGGAAGAGACATCAAGGGCCATCCAGTCCAACCCCCTGCCCTGCAGGAACTCCCATTACAGTACCCCCGGGCCCCGACAGATGGCCATCCAGCCTCTGGTTAAAAACCTCCAAAGAAGGAGACTCCATCACCCTCTGTGGCCGTATATTCCACCGCCAGACAGCTCTAACCATCAGGAAGATCTTCCTGACGTTCAAATTGAATCTCTTTTCCTGCAGTTTGAAACCACTGCCCCGAGTCCAAGTCACTGAAGCCATGGAAAACACACACGCACAAATCACAGAAAGAAAAACAAAGGAGAAACGGGTAAATAGAGAAGGCGGAGAACATGAATTTACCATATAGAGTAACATGGAAAATATATGCCACAAGAATTGCTTTTGCTGAGCTGCCCATGTCTATCTAGAGTACATGGACAAATACATCTAGTTGTCCACACTATTACCAGAAGTAGTTAGTTAGCTGACTCAGAACGCTGAAAAAGGAATATGAAGGTGCTGGATATTCCTTGTATTAGGTAGACAAAAGGAATATAATTAAAATGATATAATTTAAAAAACCTGTTTTTCTAACCACAAATTTCCACAAATCTCTTACTTCCTATTTTTAATATGAGAGACTGAGTTTAAAAGATGGCAGTTGAAACTACTTACACATAGCACATACACATATTTACATTTGAAATTATTTACATGATGTTCCATAAGTATGTGAGTAAGCATGTGTGTGAGTGAGAGGGGTGTGTGTGAATTGGTTTAGAATTCTGACAGCTGTCAACCAAACAACAAGCACTATAGAAAATAGCTAGGAAAGCTCCAGCTGAATTTAAAGCTCCACAAAGAATTTCTGACATAGAGGTACTGGAGAGAGGTATTGAGAAATAGTTATTCTGCCAGGTTGACTGTGATCCACGGTAGTGTATCAAAGCACAACTGCATGATGATCAAACAAAATGCTTAGTTTGTTTTGCTAACTTAATCCTACTTCAGCTTTATTTACAGAAGGATTAAGAGCAAATGATCCTGTTGGGGTTTGCTTCCCAGTGTGGTGTAACTTACCCATCTTGATTGGAATACTGAAATCATAAGCTGGCTGTGAAAAATAAATGAAGTTTATTGCCAGAGGATCGGCCGTGTTAGTCTTCTGAAGCAAAAACAACAACACAAGCATTTTAAAGACTAGAGGCCATTTCATCTGAGGCACAAAGTGTTATCCTGTGTTGGCAGGCATATATAGACACAGATGGGCATAAAGAAAACAAAAAATGGAGCCAAATGTCAAAGAAATGTAAAAAGCACAGTCTGCAATAAGGTCTTTCCAGAATGGTGACAGGCCGCTTTTTGCACTTTGAGATATTTGACCCCATTTTGCTCATAGCTCCATATCCCTATTAACTGAAGCAAACATTTGTTGCCTCCAATGGAGTGTCCTCAGAGCCATGAAAAATTACATCATAATAAATGAGGTAGTCTTAAGGTGCTACCAGATTTTTGGATTCTTAACATTTCTTTTGTTACTTTTACCTGCACTTTGGGAGATCATTTGTCCCTAATAGTTGAAAACAGCAGCACGAGCACGGAAGCTAAGTTTGGCTTGTGCATCCTTCCTATTGAGCCCATTTTTATGTGTGTGAAAATGACAATGTTAGTGCTTGGATGCTGCTTGGGCAACACATTTCATAGCCTATTGCCCAAGTGAATGCGCCAGCTGGTCCAAAAGATGTTGGACGGTTCGTTAGGACTTGATTCAGCAAAGGTGGTGCTTGTTGTTGTCCAACTGACAGTTTAATTTGGTGGATGATGCCAATGTTTGCAATTTTTAGCACCAGAACACAAGACACTGGCTGCAGCTACACACCTGGGTGGAAAAAACAGGTGAAACACAAGTGAGGTTTGATGCTCTACACCGTGCAATGCAGGGCACGCTACAATATTTTAAACCTCTGTAGGGCTTCTCAGTGGCATATCAAGAGGGATCCTGGAAGGGTGCATTTGCCCCAGGGCGCAGCAATCTGGGGGTGCCTGGAGGGGGAGCAGAAGGAGGAAGCCGTGCATCCTCTCACCAGCAGCCCTCCTTTCCCCCGGCTAAGGCTTGGCGATGGAACCCCCTCCACTGCCACCACCACCATGCGCCAGGAGAGCAGTGAAGCAAGCAGGCAGGCAGGCATGCCGCCCAGGTGCACACCCACACCCATACCCACCTGCCCCATGCCCAAGCACGCAGGCCCCACATGGGGGGGGGAGCCGTAGAAGGGGCACAAAAATTAACGTTGTCCCCAGGTGCTCCAAACCCTTGCTATGCCTCTGGGATTTCCTCTGTGGCCAGCTGGAGGGTGGGTGTGCAGCAGCATGAGGCTAGAGGCCATTTCACCAGAGGCACCATGTCTCCCCAGGAAAGCCCAAGCCCACCATGGCCACCACCAATGCCCTCCTCAGTGGTCGTCAGTGCCATCCAGCTGTGTGAAATGCACACATGAAAGCAGACGTGTGTGGTTTCCATGTGGTTTCGCTTTGGTTTTCAGGCAGTTTCCATGGCCTAGGACCTGACTACCTGACAGAGCGGATCGACCAGTGGTCAACATCGGCCCGTCCGACTAGGTTGTCGCGGGCGCACATGCTGCGTGTGGCCACGCCCAGGGAGGCTCGGAGAACATCCACCCATGCCCAAGCCTTCTCTGTGGCTGGCCCAATCCTATGGAATCATCTCCCAGCAGAAGTGCGCCTAGCAGAGTCCCTGCCAGCCTTCCGGAAGGCATTAAAAACCCTCCTCTTCCGCGAGGCATTTGGTGATTGAATCCCCCCCTTTTTTTCCTCCCGCCATCTGTAAAGCCATTCTTTATTGCTTAGTTTGGCAATTCGTCTTAAATTGTGCTAATTTGTGTTAATCTGTGTTAATTGTTCAATTGTTTCTATTTTAATAGTTGTTATTAGCTTCTTATGTTGTAAACCACCCGGAGTTCCTTCGGGAAGACGGGCGGTATATAAGCCTAACAAATAAATAAATAAATAAATAAATAAATAAATAAATAAATAAATAAATTGACGGTAAAAAGCTCACTGTGGATTATCTACAAAAGTTGGGTTCCTGCCTCATGGGAAACGGCAATAATTCTAGGAACCGTTGAAGTCAGTACAAAAAGAGGAAGAACAAATAAAGAGATAGATTGATTCAATCAAGTAATCCATGGCCTTGAGTTTCAGCTGAGCGAGATGGTTTAATGACAGAGCCTTCCAGAGGTCACTAATGCATAGGATCACCATAAATCACTGTGTTATAGGAAGCCTCACATTGGCTATCCCCTGATATTTAGCACCCCAGAGTGCCATCTCAATGAGCAACATTAGAAAAGCTGGTGCCAACTCATCTCTTGTTTATTCTCTTCTCCTGGAGAATGATGCCAGTGGTGCAGTGGTTAAATACCTGCACTGCAGGTAAAACTGTGCTCATGACCTGGGGTTCAATCCCAGGTAGCAGGCTCATGGTTGACTAAGCCTTCCATCCTTCTGAGGTCGGTAAAGTGAGTACCCAGCTTGCTGGGGTGGGGTGGGGCAATGTGTAGCCTGCATACTGTAATTAAAACTGTAAACCGCCCAGAGACTACTTCAGAATCAGAATCCTTTTATTGGCCAAGCATGGTTGGACACACCTGGAATTTGTTTTGGTAAAAAAAATGCTCTCCATATAGAAGAAGGAAATATAAGAATCATATAAATCGAGGAGCATGTTACCAAGGCTGTGATTTGCGGCACCATCTTGACCCAGAATCTTCAAGTGGTATGGGGCAGTATATAAGCAGAACACTTTGCTTTTGCTTTGCTTTGCTTTCTACAGCAAGGTTTAAAAGCTAATCGGACACCTTCTGGCAGGCTGCCTGGATCTAGCCCATGTGAGTTCCCAATGAAGGGAGCAGATCGCTCCTGCTTCTCCTTTTAGTGCTAAGAAGGAACACCCCAAGCCTCATGGTGCAGTGGTTAAACTGCTGCACTGTAGCTGTAACTGTGCTCATGACCTGGGGTTCAATCCCAGGTAGCTGGATTGTGCTTCACTCAACTTCTATCCTTCCAAGGTCCATAAAATGAGTACCCCGCTCGCTTGGGGGACAATTGTGTCGCCTGAGTAAATACATTGTAAACCACCCAGAGAGTGCTTTAAACATTTTTGGGCAGAATATAAACAGATTATTTTGTTTTTACCACTGATGAGAAATGGTGAGGATTTCTACATTCACTGGTGAAGACACTTGCTACACTTGATCTTAGCCAAAAGGCCAAGAAGCGATGGTGAAGACAGAATGCCTCGAGTTCAGGCAGCACAATGGGAATCAATCAATCAAAAACTTTATTGTTTATAACCATAGGCCTTTACAGACAATGGGGAATGACATCACTAGGCAATTACTACTAATGGAAAAGCTCTTCTGTCATCATCATGGTGTACACAACTTTGAGCACAAGTCATGTGCACCTCAAATTTGGAAAAAGGAACTCTTTAATTGGTGGCAATCTGCTGCCACCAGTGAGGTCATCCCCATTGTGCTGGTAGAAATCAGTGCAAGAAAGCCCTGCAGTTACTCTTTTACTATTCATGGCACATAAGAAGGGGATTTAATAAAGTCATGTGAGCTTCCAACATCCCGCTCTTTAATTATGAAGGCATTTAAAGAACAGAGCTGTGAGTCCCCTTTTAAAAGATGGATGAGTGCACTTAAAAATGTACTGCTTGGGTGGCACCAAGCCTGGAAACACTATCACACAGAATCAAGCAGAATAGTGAGCTCCTACTTCAGCCATGCTCTGTTTAGTGGGGAAGGCAGTGAGACTGCCGAGCACACAGGGCAAAATGGGGCAGCTCTTCCCAATTTATTAGCCACAGAGCCTGACAATATAGCCGCTTCAGGGAGGTAGGGATTTGTGCCATGGCTGCTGGTGAACAGAATCAGGGTGTTCCTGCTAGCCATGGCCAAGTATGGCATACGGCTGCTGGGATTCCCCTCCCTTCTTCCCTCTCGGCATGCACAGCTCTCTGTGCTGAACATGCATTTAAGTCCCGATTTGATGCTCACTGCTGCGCAAGGCAGAACCATTCATCACGTACATGAGCAGCTCCCAGCTTCAATAGCTGCCTCAGTTGTGGTTTTACAACGCTTTGACTGTACTGTGTGCACTCACAAGCAATTAATTTCAATACATACTGTAGAGAACCAGGCTAAGCCTTTCCTGTCTGTGCTGCTGGACTCATTCAGCACGATTTTTCCCCATCCTGTCTCCATTTCTAAATATTCTTCCTCTCAGATATGGAAGTTGGGCATATCTGTTGTATTTCTCTGAAAGTGAGACCAGAGCAGGCGTCTTTATCCTGTGCCAGCCATCAGCTTTCTCAAACATTCATCAGCGTGAGGGACAATGTCCATTCATTCTCCCCATCATAGGCCTTTTGATTCTAGTTCTGTACCTCCTCACTATTTTATCCATGATTTGGCGTTCTCAGAATATGCGGACAGACTTCACCACATTTCTCTCCATATTATGTTTTTGTATAATGACAATAGCCTGGTGCTTACATTGCCACATTCATATCTAAACAATATTTGCTTTATAACATGTGGCTTTCAGGAATATGGCTGTGCAGAGGCAGTTTGGAAGGATCTTTGCATTCTCTGTAGAAGCAGATTCAAGCCAACAGTTGCATTTTAGAAGAAACAGCATGGAGAATGCCCACAAAAAATGGAGTATATATGGGAGGATCCCTCATGTTTCTTTCTTTCTTTCTTTCTTTCCTTCCTTCCTTCCTTCCTTCTTTTCTTTTCTTTTATTGTGACACCTTTCTCCCCAAGGAGGACACCATTAAAAGCATAGTATAATAAATACTCTTTTTTAAAAAAAGACCACACATCTCCTTGATGTCAGTAATGAAGCGTTTCCAATCCTACTCCTCCTTGGCTCAAATCAAGTGTGTGTGTGTGTGTGTGTGTGTGTGTGTGTGTGTGTGTGTGTG
>JAHTLZ010000204.1:28969614-29007360 GCA_023846285.1 Phrynocephalus versicolor | reverse complement strand
GTGTGTGTGTGTGTGTGTGTGTGTGTGTGTGTGTGTGTGTGTGTGAATTTGGACAGGCTCAAATCAAGTGTGTGTGTGTGTGTGAATTTGGCCTCCCATGGAAGTATGTGCCACAGTTGGTGAGCAGCCACTGAACCGGCCTTCCTCCTGTCTGTGAGGCTGGTGGGATGAAGGGAAAGCCCTCTACAGAAAATCTTTAAAATTTTGAAGGTTACCAGATGACTAGAATTCAGGGCTTGTAAACGTTCCTTTTATGGACTTCATAAATCCCAGAAGCTCCCAGTGTTTATGCTGGCAGAGATATTCTGAGTTCTAGACTGGAAAAGTAAAATTTCCAAGCTTCCTACAGGTAAAAAACGAGAATGTTTAACTTCTCAGCCTGTTCAGTGGTTCCTGACAGAGAGCTTAATTTCATAGCAGCATCTCAGTATATGGAATGATAAAATGTTAGCTTGCATCCTGGCAGTTACAGCAGGAATCTAGTTTTTGGTTATTGTTGTTACAATTGCTCATACAGTAACCCCCCTTATCACGGGTTAGGGACCTGACCCAACCCACAATAATTGAAAATCCGCAATATGAGGCTGCTGGGTTGGGTCGGGACTGGGGGGCCTGTCTGGGCCCTCCTACACTGGGCCCGTTCGGGGCAGCACCAGGCCTGGGATAAGTACAGGAGGCCTGAAACAGGCCTATCCAGCTTACCCCATGGGGACTTGCCTTTCATATACTGCGGTCCTGCAATATACTGGGACTGCAGTATATGAAACGCGAAAGGGTGGTGGAACACTATATACATGTTATATGTAATGACCTCAACATTTATTCACCGTCTTTTCTAAGCCCTGAGATATGGGCTGTGAAATTTGAAAAAGGTGCAGGCAAGTTTAACAGAACAAAACAAACCTTGAGGGTGGTCTTGCACTGACACATCTGCAGGGGGCGCTGCTGGACTGAGACCAGTTACCTACGCCAGGTTTAGGCATGCAACATGGAAACATGTTACTCATCATCATCTCCCAAAATTGTGCCGTGTTTGTTTGGTACTGCTTGACATTTTAGAGCAGAATCCTAACTAGCATTTTAGAGCAGAATCCTAACTAGCAACGATAGCTGGAGGCCACCTTAGGTGACAATAGGTCGCCTGAAGTTGTATTGAATCTCGCAACTCCTCCTAGGCTAGGGAAGTTGAATAATTCAACAGTAAGACTCCTGCCCTGTTCCCTTGACCTAACTCTGTCATTGTAGAGCTGTTTCCCTGGGCTAAAAGAGGTTTGTTTGGAAAGGGGTCTGTCCTCTTGTTTCATCTCTTTTTGGGGAAGAGCCTCGTGGCACAGTGATTAAATGCCTGTAGTGTAGCTAAAACTGTGCTCACGACCTGGGGGTTCAATCCGAGTAGCAGGCTCAAGGCTGACTTAGCCTTCCATCCTTCCGAAGTTGGTAAAAAAAGTACCCAGCTTGCTAGGGGTGGGGTGGGCAATGTGTAGCCTGCATACTGTAATTAAAACTGTAAACCGCCCAGAGACTACTTGAAGTGGTATGGGGCAGTATACAAGCAGAACACTTTGCTTTGCTTCTCTTGGCAGGCCTTAGTTTGTGGGAAACTGCTCATGCCATAAGGGGCTTCAGTCAGTGGGACCCCCCTTTCTAATAACGTACAGCCAATGCACCCTTGAATCGTTTGTTCCTTTATTATACCGGATGGAGGACAACTGGAAATGAATTGCCTACACACTATTTTCAAGGTTTCAGGACCAGGCCAGGGCTATAAGTAGTTTTTGCCATAGCTACCAGAGTATGATGGAACAGAAATGAAGATATGCTCCATAACAGGGCTCCCGTTCTGCCAAGGAGACCTTGTACCCGATGCCCTACCTACTGATGCTGCTGCAGCTTTTCTGCTAGAGCCTGAAAAGGGATCATGGGTTGGGACTGAGCTGGGAGCTGGGAAAATAAGAGCAGACTCTGCAGCATGTGTGTGGGCACTTGAAACACTGAAGGCTAGAGACCAACATGTAATTATTTTGTGCCTGTAAAGTGCCAAACAACAGTGTAGTCTTTTAACAATAATTACTTGCAATGAAAGAAAATCCATCCCACGAGGTGAGATCCAGATAAAAGAGACCAGAGACATCAAGAACGAGGATTGCAGTATTTATCCTTGTGGGCTCGATGGTTTTGTTTTTTATGAAAAGCTTCGGAACGGTTTCTTGACTACAAAATAGCTGTCAAGGAGCCGAAGGAAATACTGAAATAAAGTGCATCTTGGCTTACTGAGAGTCAATATACGTGCTGTGTGTAGGAGGGTAAGCAGTAAAATCAATCCAGATCTGATAACACATGCTGGATGTTCTAGGGACTGAATTAATATTAAAGCAGCATATAGTGGCCAGGCAGAATTTTGACTAAGGTGCATCAAGCATTTGTAATTACATTGTTACATGCCATCAAGCTGATTCCTGATTGCAGCAACCATTTCTGGAGTTTCCTAAATGCAAAGTACTGACGTGTGGTTTACCGGGGTCTTTTTTTGGAGTTGCTCTGAGACTATATGGGCGCCTCAAACCCACAGAGGCTGGCTTTTCTCATACAAGGCCCAGTGGGGAATCAAAACTCCTGAGCTTGGGCCCCACAGCCGGGTGCTGCAACTCAGTGATTTGGCCAGTTCACATGTAACCTAAGCAATATGCAATTCAGTAAAGCGCTCATATACTCAATATGACTCTGAACCTCCCTCTGATGGCTTACTCTGCAGACTGCAGGTTATCTGAATGGGACTTATTGATGGCTGTTCCCATAGAGCTCCTTTGGCATTCCCAGAGTGATACCAGGAGGAATCCGCAAACCAGTTCTAGCAGCTCTGTATCTAGACCTTGAAAAGTTGCCATATATCAGAACTGGACTGACAGTGCACAATCATCATCATCATTGTTCCAGAGGAGGTTAGACTGACTTCCTTTTTTGTTATCTTTCCCATGGGAAAGCACCATCATTTTTATTCAAGCCATGTTTGGCAACAGATGGGCCACCAAGAAAATGACTTTTTACTTGGGTTTCTATTTTTAGTGTGCTTTAAAATTGCATTTCATTCTTCTGTTTCCATCATGTAATCTGCTTAACTGTGTTTTAATCCTGCAACAAATGGTATTTTTTTTAAGTTCAGGTTTTATTCCTCTTATGAGCTGCCCAGAGTCCAGTAGTGAGGGACATGTGTAAGAAAGGAGTGGCATAAACAAACACAATTACAGTGGTACCTTGTACAAAGGAATTAATTCGATCCAAATGAAATTATGTTAAGCAAATTTTCCTTTATACAAATTTCCCATAGGAATGCATTGAAAACAGAGTAATCCCTAATCATGACCATTTTTATGTTGTACAGATTCACCCCATAGATGATTCTGTTAAGCAAATTTCCCCTATCTTTGGAATTTTTTATGTTGTACAAATTTTATGTTATATAAAGTTTGTTATACCAGGGTCCACTGTACTAATGCTCTCAGTTGTCATTTTTCCCCTTTTATTAAAGCTATGCACAAGTCAGGATGGGCCCTCTGGCTGTGTCTGTTCATGAAGGTTTAGTAACATGACAAAAAGATGCTATCAACACCCTAGAATGCTCCAAGCCTTTTGGTTTGGAATGTAAAAGGGTAAAAGAAAAAAGGACAAAGCAAATCATAATGGCTATTCACCCTCCCACAACTTTGTTTGAATGAAAACACTGCCTGGAGGTAACTACTTCCTGTCCCCAGGCGATTTTCTTAACACAATGCATATTATTTACAGCAAGCTACCCATCTGCTCCATTTTAGGTGTAATGCACTGCACTAAGGCGCACAAAATCCACTTGGCTTATTTAAATCGAATTTGCTTAGGTTCTCCATGCAAAAAGTAGTTAAATCAGGCCATTATGCCACAACAGTGGCTAGTGGTGCTTTGCCTTAAGAGACTGCAATCTACGGTCTTCAGGTCTTTGAGGACATTCCAGTGTTAATGCATTATATGGTTTGATAATTTCTTGTCCGTTTGGATTTGGAATGATCAAAGGATGTGTAGCCTGCAAACTGTAAGTATAATTGTAAACCGCCCAGAGACTACCTGAAGTGGTATGGGGCGGTATATAAGCAGAACACTTTGCTTTGCCCAAATAATGTTTACATAATCTGACTTTAGAATACAGTACAGTGTATAGGGACGTACCCAATGATATACCTTGCACCACAGACGGCTGCAGGGTTATGGAGAACCAAGTCCTTGGGTAGCTTCACATTGGATTCAGCTCAGGCTTAAGAATAACAATGTGTGCAAAGCATCCAAAATACAATACTATGCCCAAGACAGTATGCAAGACACACTGGTGCTCCATAGTCCTACACAAGGGAGGGTTTTTTCTACAGTAGTGGGGTGAGGTACCTTCCTCAGTCTTTTGTGTGCCAGCGGTGGTGACACACACAGAGGAAGAGTATGTTCCACTTAGGTTTCCAGTCCTAAACACACCTTAGACACTGACTCGGGTCAGACCAGTGGTTTATCTAGCTCAGCAGTCACTGCTATCTGGCAGCAGCTTCGGGGCATTTCAGGATCTGCCTGACCTCCTTGGAGATCACAGATATTCCCTTTCTAAGTACTAACTAGGTCTGATCTTTTATAGTATCTTTCTAGCTGGAAGCAACTCTCATTATATTATAATAAATAAATTTAAATGTGTTTTTAGGCCAGTCACAGAATATGAGGTACATCTGGTAGTGTACTGTATGTGTTATGTTTAACACCTTCTAGAAATAAGTGAATAATGATCATTTGTTCATCTATATGTTTCCATCAATTGACAAAGACACTCAACATTAAAAGAGCCCCTACTAAACCATTTAAAAAAAGTATCACAACACCCCCCCCAAAAAAAAAAACCCATTCATAAGGAACGCCTGCAAACAAGTTTATAGCACAAGACAAATTTTCATATAGCAATTAAAAGGCACCATGTAAACAATGAGAGGGATGTGGTGGCTCAGTGAGCTAGACCACTGAAAGCTGTCAGTTGTAAGGTTGGCAGCTCAGAGGTTCGAATCCCGGGTGCCACACAATGGAGTAAGCTCCCGCTGTTAACCCCAGCTCCTGCCAACCTAGCAGTTGTAAATGCAAGTAAATACGTAGGTACTGCCGTAAAAAGTGGGAAGGTAAAACTGTTTCCTTGCAGCCATGCTGGCCACGGACTTGAACAACACTGGCTCTTTGGCTTGAATATGGAGGTGAGCACCGCCCCTAGAGTCGGACACGATTGGCACACATATGCAGAGGGAACCTTTACCTAAACACTGAAGCATTCCAGTCAGCCATACCTTTTCACATATGTATATTTGTCCTGGACTGTTTTCCCAACTGTGTGTTAAAGTCACTACTGCATTCTAAATGGAACCAAGCAAGTGTGAAAGAACAGCAACTTGGTTAATCAGTAATTCAGAAGCAACTTCCGGAAATCTGCAAACAACGCCTGAGAAATGTCTTCCACCTGGTCTCATTTCTTTTTCTACTATGAATGATGTGCCTACTTTGGGCACATCATGAGCAGCTGGGATTCTCTGGAGAAGACAATAATGCTGGGAAAAGTGGAAGGTAGCAGGGGAAAAGAGTCAAATATGAGACGGATTGACGCCCTAAAGAAGGCCACATGCTCGAGTTTGCAAGAGTTGAGCATGGCTGTTGAGGACAGGACATCTTGAGTTCACTCATTCACAGGGCTACCCTAAGACAGAGGCAACTTGATGGCATATAACAACATGAATGATTTAAAAAAAACTTGTGCCATGTACCATCAACTTGCTTCTGACATGGCAACCTTAGCAGTGTTTTTGAATACCTGAGATGTTTGTAAATTGTTTACTGCTGCTACTCCAGTAAGTTTCTATGACCAAGCAAGCATTTGAACCCAGAGCTCCCGAGTCCTAGTCTGACCCCAATCTATCTACGACAACACATTGGTTTCCAAAGAATTACGTAATCATATTTTCCTTTTCACAGATAAAGAGTTAATGGGTAGAAACCATGAGATAATGTTCATGTTTTTCCACTAAGTTTTATGCAACTTAGCTGGGTCCTACATGAACAGCGACTATTAAGTATATGCATGTTCCTGTATTACTTTTATGTTTAAAAATACAGTGCTATTTGCTGCAGAAGTGCTCTGCCAAAACCAAAGCAACCAATTTAGAGTACAGTATTTTAAAAAATGCTGACGTATCAATCAGTCATGGCCTTGACTCATTTCAACTTGGTAAAATGGTTACACTTGACAAACCATCCAGTCCCTCTGCTAGTCCTACTGAATAAATGTTCTTTCACAACACATTTGCAGAACCTATTCATTTTATCTTTATTATTTGCCTCAACCAGGTGAAGGCCAAACACTAGTCACATGCTCCTACTCTTTTCATCAGCATTGCAAGGTTTATGGTTGATATACTGGGGACAACACACTTTGCTAATGGGGAAAGTTGCCAGTGCCTGGCAGCCTGCAACCAGAAAACCACTTTGGGAGGATGTGAGGTGGAAAGCAAGGCATGGTTATCTATACAAGGTGGGCAAAGTGCTACCCTTGGGCTACACATGGCCCTCCCACGGCTGTTTGCAGCCTTTAGCCTCCCCACCCCCAAAAAAATCTTTCCCCAAAAGATAAAACACAACACAACAAAGTGATTGTGATGTTTTTAAATTTCTTATTTTATTTGTTGTGGGTTGTCTTGGATCCCCTATGGGGCAAAAAAATCCCCTATGTGACAAACAATTTAAATAAATATATAAATGATCTGCTGCTTTTGGAAGCCTCTGGAAGCTGGGAACATTTAAAACAGGTTGCAGCTCCCCAACAGTGTTAAACACCTTCAAATACAGTACCCATTTATTTGCCCTCTCCCATTACTCCTCTCTCTGCATGTGCAGACTATGCTGCCTTTGGAAGATCCCAGAAAAGTGGCCCCTACATTCAAAACCATTTCTCACCTTTGGTGTATGTGCTTCTCACTCCACTCGCATTCCAAGCTGCTTTTCAGTTTGCTTTACAAAGTATAGTGCGGCTTCTGTACCTGTTTGTACTTCCTTTACCCATAACCTGGCCATCTGATTTGGCTAAAATACCATTTTTAATTTTTATTTTTTGCTTTCCCTTTTCGGTCGATAATGAACAGCAGATTCTGCCTGTCAGAAATTAAATTCATACAGGATTATTACAAAATTAACAGCACATTAATAAATGCAATAAAAGCAACAATACTCATTTATTTGCTTTATTTCTGTGACCAAAGAGGACTTCTTTTATCTAAACTAACTGAAAACACGGCTGTGCTTTTTTTATGACAGATATTGTTCCAATTAAGGTTATAGAGGAGTAAGTCCCAATGCTGAGCTGTAGTTCACTATTTGTCCTTCCTGACTGAGTGTTGAGTTTGTACAATAAAATATCTGATTGTCAAATGGACATTTAGGAAAATCTCTAAAGTGCAACCTCTGAGCACCTTAAAAAAGGTGGATCTATATGACAAGTTACTTGTTCCAGACTGTAGTCATCTTCCAAAAGGGTGATCTGCTGTTGAAATGACAGAGATTAAAAATGCCAGGAAATAGTCATTAAAATACTTCCTAAACTGCTTAGCAATAACAGTGTCCCTCTGATACCTCAGAAGGGACCTTGAGATCTGTCTCTACCATATAGGTTACAAGGTGGAAGTGATACCCTAGTCCAGGCCCCAGTTGGATCCTCAGAAATGATAATTCTCCAAAATGGTTACAAGATCATTTATGGGGATGAGCCAGGGCATTTCTGGCCCTGTGTTTTATCCAGAAGGTAAGGCAAAGCTGGGCAGGCCCAGCCTTCTTTTCCCAGAGCGGTTAGGGAGGGAACTTGCAAGATCCCACAAACAAGACTTGAGCTCAGCAGTCTCTGTGCTGTCTCACGTGCCTCAGTAAGCCACCTAGTTATGTGGTGCAGTGGCCTTCGGACAGGCACGAGAACTACTAGCGTCCACAATCTATTCACGATCCACATGTTACCATTTTAGGGGGTGGGTGGGAGTGGGATATTTTAACCCCCACGCCTTTAAAAAGCAAAAGTCCCGGGCAAATCTCGAATGGGCTGGTTCAGACATTGATTCACTTACACCCCTCCTTCGATCCTATGCAATCCAGAACGGGTGTCAAGAATCCCCCCGCTTTACCCCCGACTACGCACGCTGCCGGGCCCAGAAGGGGCAGCAATTCACGCATCCGCGGTCGCCGGGGTCGTGGAAGGAGAGAGGTCACCCACCTGTGCTCTCGCGTGCCCCCGAGGTCACTGCAGGGCGATCGCTCTTCCGAGTGTCCCCGAGGAGGAGGGAGGCGAGTCCTTTTCCGGGCCATCGCCTGATCCAGCGCGGGGGTCCGATCCTTCTGCTTCCCTTCCCCGCACGCCTGGAGTGGCCCTCCCCGCCGCCTCCCGGGCCCTGTTTCCGCACTCCCAACCCCCGTTCCCCGCCGCGCCAAGGTCATTCCCGCCCTGGCTTCTCCCGCCTCCCAAGAGGCTTCACACACACACACACACACACACACATACCCCGCGCGTGGGATAGCGACTCGCGGCGGCGGGAGAGCCCGCGAGGAGGCCACCTTCCCCTTTTCCCTCGCAAGCGAGCGGGATCGGGCGCAGCGGCTTGCCCCCGTGCCTTCGCCCCGTCCTCCCCGCGCCCCGGCGGGCCTTGATGCCGCCGCTCTCTGCAACGCTGCCCGGGGACAGGCAGGCAGGCAGGCGCCGGGCTCGGAGTGACGCGCCGCAGCGGCCGTTGTTGCCGCTCCAGTGACGGCGCGGGAGCCCCGGAGCCCCAGGCGGCGGCGGCAGAGGAGGAGGAGGAGGAAGAGGAGGAGGAGGCAGCGGCTCCCGGGAGCGCAGCACAAGCCCGCGCGCTCGCCCGCCCGCTTGCTTGCCTGGCTGCGCGCCCGCCTGCCTGCCTGCCCGCTGGCTCCTCTCGCCCTCCCTCCGCCACCCCCCCCACTGCCCGCCGACAGCCTCCTCCTCCTCCCCCTCTTCCTCCCTTCCCCCTCCCTCTTTGCTCGCTCCCCCCTCCCCTCCCCTCCCCTCGGCGATGTCCGCGAGGGGCATGGAGTTGGCCGGAGCCTATAAAAACCCCTGAGAAGCGCCCGAGCGCCGCCACCGACGGGCAAGCCAGCGCCGAGCCAGCGAGCGCACCGCCACCGCCACCCGCCGCCGCCGCCGCCGCCGAGCCATCACCATGTCCCATCACTGGGGGTACGGCAAGGACAACGGTGAGTCCCGCCTGACGCCGATACCCGCCCGCTGGGCAAGCTTCCCCTGCTCGGTGCGGCACCTGCTGCTTCCCCCCGGGGTGGGGGGCATCCCGCCGCCGCTGCCGACCCGACCCGCTGGCCGCCCGGGTCCTGCAGCCGCTTGCGCAACCTGAGCAGAGGCGGGTCCGAAAAGTGGGTGTAAAAAAAGCCCGTGCTCCAAAAGCGACACGGAGAGGTCCGGTTGGGTGCGCAAAAGAGGCGCTCGCGACCCCCGGAGCGCTGCGAGGGGAATGCGGGGCAGTGGCGGGTGGAGGTGAGATCTGGGAAGAGGATATTTGGTCTACCTTTAGGGCTAGAACATCCCAGTCTTAACCGAGTTCCCAAGAAGAGGGGGGGACAGGCAAAAAAGCCCCCCCCCCGAAGGGTCTCTCTCTTTCTCTCTATCCCCATCACAGAATTCTCAGATGGGGAGCATGGAGAGATCCTGAAACCCTGCTCACCTGGATTGCTCCTGGCTCTCCCACACCTCTGCCACCCACTGATCCCGCTCCCGGAATGAATGCCTGCTCCAGCCGGTTATTTTATTTCCAGTCTGCCCAGAAGGTCTCTGACCAAACTCGACAGAGTTTTGCGCACATACTCTTGGTGGCACCCAGCTAGAAAAAAAGGATGCTTCTGTCTTCTGGTCCCCCTGGAATCACTTGCATGTTTGAGATGGAAGTGGCTCTCCTTATGTGAAGGACCTGAGGAGCAAGGTTGCCACCATCCTACAACACAATTGTCCCAATGTTCCTTCATGCTGTTCCAGCTGTTTAAGACAAGAGGAGGAAAAGAGCCTGCTAGTGTAGGCATTTTTGGGGGTTGGGGGTGGGGAATGGGTGTGTGATGGAAGCATTCATCTCTATGAGTACAGTTGCAGAAAGTGAAGGCAGCCTGCTGCCCCGTTCACTGCTTTGCATGGGGAGTTGAGGCACCCACTTGCCCCTGACTTTGGAGATGTGGGTGCCCTGTTAGGGATTTCATGTCTCTTCTTCTTAGAGCAACTCCCTATTAGCTTTTTGGAGCACATCTAAGGTTAGTCCTTAGCAAAGAAAGGCAGAGGGACGCAGCTCTTTCCCCCTCCTTATTTTTTTAAAATTATATAGTTTGATGAGGAGTCTTAAGAGAACTCAAAAGCTTGCAAACGAGTGTGAATTTTACTTGATTTTAGGGTGTGTGGTTTTTTAAAAAACGCCCCTGAATTGCTAGAGCCAGGAAAGAGGAGTGGAATAGAGGTGGGGGATGCCTCACCCACAATTTCAGTGCGGGTTCCCTCATTTTCAAATAGAGCTTTGCAAATCTAGACCTGGGCTTGTAGATCCCCCTGCTGTCTTCCCAGCTCACCCGCTGCTCTTTAAGATGATCTGTCTCCGTTCGCTAGCTCCGGCTTCTAATTCCAACTGGCCGGAGATGGTTTCATTCTCCCATTCAATATTGATGAGGCAAAAATGTTAAAGCCTCCTTACTGCACCTAACACATTTAAGGTCCGTACTGGGCATTTGGTTATGTTTTTTTTTTAAGTCACACTTTAAAATACAGTGATATAAAAATTCAAACCAAGATCCCGCCACCTGTCTTGTCCATACTTGACTACTGTCCTTCCCCCCTCCCCCTCTCCTCCTCTTTCTAGGACCTGTTCACTGGCATGAAAATTTCCCCCTTGCCAATGGAGAGCGTCAGTCACCGATTGACATCCAGCGAAAGTCCAGCAAGTACGATGCCTCCCTGAAACCCCTGAGCTTCAGTTATGACCCATCAACAGCTAAAACCATTCTCAACAACGGGCACTCCTTCAACGTTGAATTTGATGACTCTGGTGACAAATGCGGTTAGTACTTGGTCACTTGGGGTTTTGTTTCATTAGAGGAAAAAAAGATAAGAATTTTTTTTTCTAAAAATGTTAGTTTATATATGGGTCTTTTAATATGTTTATGCTGTCTTTCTTAGCTATTGCCAGAAGTAAGTATTCTTTGAATATGATAGAAGGTGATCTTTCTTTAAAACAAACTTCTTGCTTCTGTTGAAGGCTCTAAAATTAAATAGCTTACAACAACCTTATTGGAGGTGGCATGCCATCATCCCAGCCAGTGCAGTTGTAGCTCACATTTCTAAGCCGCTGTGGTGGAAGAAGAGCAGGTTACGGCACATGAAATGCAAGTTTATTTCGCAAATATGACTCTTACGGTCATATATACCTGATTATGACAATATGCTCTACGATAGGGAACTGGAATTGTTCTCAAGTATAACTCTGTATGTGCAATGTGGCATAGTAAATAGAGTGATGGATTAGGACTTGGGTTCGAATCTCCACTCACACATAGAGGGTAAAAACATTCCTTAAATATCTCACTTATCTTGAAAGTCCTGTTAGGGTTGTTATAACTCAGCCAGTTAACAATTAACAACAACAAGAGTGCAGGCTAAAATATGAGAATGAAGTGTGTGAATACAATAAGGGCCCTATCTTCTTCCCTTCCCCTTTTATCTTATCCATCTCAATCACCTCCTTTTCTTTTTGACCGTTTCCTTTTGTTCTCCTTTTCCATGGCCAAGTATAAATTAATCTAACAAATGTGATTTCAGGATTAGTGTACATGTTTTTTCATTGTGACATACAGAAACCTACGTGATGAAGCCTAAGTTCTGCTTAAGCAGTTGCACATTCTGCCAATGTGTTCCTGAGTTTGGGGTTCATGTGAGTGAGATGGATAGTTCCTTGCTTCACATTTTTATACCCTCTCCCTTACAAAATGGGCTACGATATCTGAAATGTATTACGTCCTTACAACAGCTGTGGCTGAGGGTTTGAATTTGCATAGCAAAAGGCAGCAAGGATCAACTTAAACATACATGTTTAGTATGTTTTGGGTTTCCAGATCAAACAGTTAAAAATATTAACACATAAAGAACATTTGTGTTCTGCTTTTACCTGTCCAGCAGAGCTTTGCAAGGCATTCCCTCATGAAATATGCTTCATCCACAGTGTTCTTTAAATATGCAGTTCTTTAAGACAAGAGATACCTGATACCCAAGAATATGTGGCATGCCAAGTTTATCCCCAGAGAGATGGCTATGTGTAGGAACCAGGTTGAAAACCTCTTCTTTTTGCAGTCTTTTCAATTTTTTTCAGTAAAGGCAGCACTACATTTCTTCCCACATTCCCACACAGTTCACAGAGGGCTAGTTAGTCATTCTCTTCAGCAGCACGCTCTGTGCACAGTAACAGCAAATGAAAAACCCTTATAATGTGAGCCCCTGTTAATGGCTATGAGTACAATGCAAAGGTTCAGGCTACTGTTATGAGTACGACGCTGAAGACTTGCTTTTTAATAGTTGCCGTTTCTTAGGCTGCCTGTTCAGCAGTTATCTCCTAGCTGCCAACAACCCCGAATGAGCTTTTAAATGCAAGAAATGGTGCCCCTGTAAAAACGGAAGCTTCTGTTTTCTCTAGACACTGCCTGATTTGACTTGCTTGAGCAAGTGTCCTATTTTTCGCCCCATGTTGGCAGTGTCATTGAAGGGACAAATTCAGAGAGCCTACAACAGCTGTAATTTTAGGACTTCCCAAAACAATCTTGCAAACAGTGATTCCAAAGGCTGCAATTCAAATCCTGCATCTTCTGATTTTTAATATGACTAATCTGGGAATAAAACAATTTATGAATTGTAGCCAAAAGCTGCACTTAAAAGTTAATGCCCTGTTGTACTGCCAGAATTTACTAGAAAAGCAGAGCTGTAGTAAACACAGAATGAATGGTGGCATCTCTTTTCTAGCCAGAGTAGGTTTTAGTTCTGTCACGCAGCAGTGCCTTGCATCCAGTTGCCTGCAGTATTCAAGAACTCTGGTCAAAAAAGAAATTTAAAGGCTGCCAGTACCATGCAACCAAGTCCTTTTAGTGATATTCAACGTAGTGAAAAGGGCACAGAAAACTACGTGCAAAAAGATTAATGGATCAAATCTATCCTGTCGTTTCAGTATTTCATGGCATTGAACTGTTGCCTGTATCTTAGCAGTCAAACTCTTTTTTTCTATTCTGAACTAGGGTTGCTCACATGAATAAGAACACACTTTAAAGGTTGCATCCTCAATTTTATGGCTGGGCAAACTATCCACATTGGGCATACTTGGCTCTGATTGTCAAATGAAGGATTATCCAGATTCTGGATATCTGGAATTCCAGAATGCTTTTGTTTCAGTTACTTTGGATAAAGAGAAAAAGGGTAGACGGCTGAGGTGGGTGAAAATAAGCATGTAGAAGTGGGGAAAGTGGACCCTGCACCTGGGAAAAAAAACAGGAATAAGAATAAGAATTGGGATATTGGAGATCCATTAATGAGGGTAAGAACTTGAGATATGTGCTGCTGATGTTTGTAACATCTGGATTGCAAATCTGTACATATTCATATATTTGGATATTGTAATAGTCAGAACCTCTGTAGTCTCTAACACCCAAACAGAGAGATAAATTCTTAAAATCATTAGGACTCATTGTTAAAAACAACAACAATCCAGAGATGCTAAGGTGGGCAGAATTCATTAGAGACGAATAAATTCTGCATTAGCAATCATAGCTGTCGATTCACAGCATTGACTGTGGCCATGCCATAAATTTAGTGTTCTCATGTTTTGTCGCATTTAAGAATCCTTTGTCATTTGTCTTACTGCTTTATTGGGAGAACTGAACCTGTTTTCATCATCTTGGACCTGCAGAGCTGGATGAAGAAGGCATGAGGGTTGTAGAGACACACAGTGCCTCTGAAAAATCCAGATCAACTGCCCAAAGGCTGCTGTGTAACTTCGCTCATACAGAACTGCAAGTCAAAGGAATGAGTGGAAGTTTTCAGATGTCTCCTGGGGAGCGGATTGGCCAGAAAACACAGCACAGACATTGATTATTTTAATTCTGCAGCAGTGAGCCAGTCTCGGGCGGCTAGCGCTCACAATGAGTGGGTGGAGGAAGTGGAGATGGATTGGCATAGAGTGGAAGTGCTCAGAGTAGCTCATCTGTGGACAGAAAAGTGATGGTGGTGGTGGTGGTGGGGAAACTATGGATATGCATAGTCTGCTTCAGCAACAGATGTTTCAGTTCTTCACACAGTCATAGGAACCACAGAGTCTAATTTACCTGCACAGCATATTGATCATGTGAACTGTACCTACAGTTCAGTCCTATGTTTTGTTTGGAGCCATTGTGAGTCTTTGCCACATTTGGTTAAAAGAATGCAAAGTAGCAGGGCAGGGCTGAAAAGCACAGCTGCCGCCTGAGAAGGCAGTACCAGAGTTGTGATCTGATACCATATTGGGCAACTTCTGAGTTCAATTAGTTGTAAAACCAATTAGGTATCCTATTCAAATGACACACCAAGCATCAAGAGTCCCGGCTGGATTTCCTGGGCTCCCCGGTGTTCAAAATGGCATACATTACATTATTTTTCAATTACTATTTTAGCATAACCTTTGCTCTATCCATATACATTGCATATAGATGTATCTTCTCCTCTGTTATTAAATACAGTATTATATATATATATATATAGGTGTATCATTTTATGTACAGTATTATTATAGATAGCTAATCACTTGTAGATGTTTTGTATTTGTTTTTGTTTGATCCTGTAATATAATTAGAACAAAAATATCCTGATTGCTGCTCATTAGTACAAAACCATGCATATTTTGAGGTATGTTAGGTAGCAGAAATTAATGATGCTGCAACAACATAGTTATTAAAGGTTTTTATAAAACCAATCCTATTCATTTGTAGTTGAGAAGTCAGTTAGTTAGCCACAAGTTCAAGTTGTGAAGGGGGTGAAATCTATATTGGTATTTGCTGCAGGGGTTGCACATCCTTCTTGTGATATGGGCCATGTATTATAATTATTTTTTAATTAAGTAGTTGAACTCTCAGATCTGACATGAAAAATTCATCTCCTTACTAGAAACAACCAGGTGCTGCACAGCATAATGAAATTAAAACATAGTAATGCATCTCTTTGACAGAAGGGAATTTCTCTGGATACTTTATGATTACAATATTATCCCAAAGAAGAGCTTGGCATTGGCATTTTATAAATTTCATGGTGGCAAATTGTGTTCTGTGCTTATCAGCTGCATTGTTAGAAAATCCTCCAAATGTTCATTGTGCCTTTCATAAAGCTACTTTTATGGATCTTTTAGTCCACGCTGATCCTTTCAGAAAAAGAAAATGCAGGGATTGAGTCCTGCCTTGCTTCAATAGGAGAAGGCCCAGAAGGCAAGATAGAATGTTATGATGGAAATTAAAATATCGCCACTACAGTGATGTTACACATACTCACAGCACTGCTATCCATAGCAGTGGGATGGATAGAATTTGTCACTTGGCATTTTGAAACACACCCATAACATTTAATGGCATCTAGTAGAGCAACAGCAATGCCATATGTCCCAAAATGTTAGGAAATCAGCACTAAAGGGGTTTGGATACTGGCAAAACAGTCCATTTTTTCCCCTTGGGTTAACTCTTCAGATCAGAGTTAACCCAAGGGGAAATCAGATACCGTCTGATTTGTGTATTGTCCTATTTTTGCTAAACGTGTTCTGCAAGCTGTCCTTGTAATAATTTGTAAGGTTTTGTCTGTTCCCACCCGTTTCATTACAATTCCTTTAGTTAGGCTTCTTGTACCTTTGCCGAGGTAGTAAATGCACTAGTAAATATGTAAACAGCCCCTTGCAGTGCACTTTAAACTGTTTATAGTAAGCATTAACAAACTTAAGGTTTGTGTGGTCTCCTTTTTAAAAAAAGCAAGAGCGGAGTGTTTTCTTAACTGGATTAGGGAGCAAAATGGTGGCTCAGAGAATAGAGCCAGTTACCTACTGAACCCCATAAACCAGAAAGTAGGTTGACCTGCAGACCTAAATAGAAGACTCTTGCTGAGTGGACACAAATCAAGAACACTATCACTGTTTAAATGAGGCACATGCATTGCTATTGTTAAAAGCTCTTTGTGGATCTACTGCAGGTCATAAACAGATTTACCAATAGATCCTGATCTGCCATTTAACCAGTCCTGGTTTATGGAAATGGGCTGATATATAGCAGTGAAATATCTAGTTCAGTCCGCAACCTAATTGGACTGACACATTGAGACTATAATAATCCATTGGGGCAAATTTACAGTCAAACATAGCTATAGTATGTTGTCAAAACTTGCTGTCAGTTATTTTTATGCTACTGTTGCATGTCGGCAGGTAGCAGGCTTACCAGAAAATATCTGCATAATAACTTCTTGTTAGAACATTCCAAGATGGGTGAAGTTACTTTTGGGGCTTACAGTTCAAAAGAGTATCCCAGATAGCATAGCAGTGTTATTCTGGATGCCATAGTCCTGCCCCGAAAGCAGATATCTGTGAGTGCTGCAGAAGCAGTGGTAACTGTTAATACTGCTGCATGTCTGTTGCTTTAGTAACAGGAGTTCCCAAGTCTGCGGGGATGGGGTGCAGGAAGCGGAATTCATTGTAGGCACTTCCTCTCACTCATTCTATCCGCAACTGGCATTCATCTGTTCATTGGGATAAACAAGTGCCTTATTCCTAGATTTCTGAGTGAGGTAAATGACTATAATCCTTTGTTCACTAAGAATAATCTCGTAGGAGAGTCATGCAAAGTGCAAACGTACGTACACTTTCGTGGGAGTAAATGCTGGTGAAACAGACAGCTCCACAAACATAGATAAGTAGGCTTTGCAAAACTGAAATGGTGTTATTTCCTGAGAGTAGGTTCTACGGAACACATTTGAATTTACTTCTGAATTCACATAGGTTTCCCCTGAATGTTTTCCAGTTGCAAAGTATGTGGTTTGTACAGGACACCAAAATTCGTTTGTTAAAACATTGTGCTTGGTAGTTGGTACCTGGCCATGAATTCGTGTCCCAAGGGTGATGAAGTCTTTTTTAAAGGAAATATCAGTATTTGATCATTTCAGTTACAAAGGTTTAGCATAGTATGGTGACTATTTGAAAAGTACAGTTATAGAAAAGGAAGAGGAAGTGAGAATATAATGATTTAAGGGGAGTCTTTATATTTGCAGTCTAGCTGATTAATAGTCTCGAAACGCCACAGTAAACATTTGCAAATTACATTCAAATATTTGAACCCAGTGCTGGGGGGGGGGAAATGAATCAATCATATGTGTATTTGTTCTATAACAGTACTGTGAACTCGTCTATTCTGGATTGATTGGCTAAGGTACAGACCTGCCTGTGCTTAGTCTAAATTTCATTTTTCACAAATTAAATGTCATTGATATCATGAATAATTCTTGGATGTTTCTTGAACCAAATTTCTCTTCTGTTCTACTAACAAAAGATTCCTTATACATTTTTATTTAAACATGTTTAATATACATAACTTTGACATCCAAGGATGGAAGGGGGGTTAACTGTTATCACTTAAAGCAGGGGTCCTCAACCTAAGGCCCCGGGGCCGGATGCGGCCCCCCAAGGTCCTGAATCCGGCCCCTGGGACCAATTGCAACCCCCCACCTACCCCCTGTTTTGTGAGTAAGCCAGCCTCCGCAGCTGCTTTTGGACTGTGATCTGGCCCCCAGTGGTGTCTGGGTGGTGGACCAGCCCGCTGTTTGAAAACTTTGAGGACCCCTGACTTAAAGACATGTCTCCTGATCCTGAAGTAGTCAGCTGGAAGACTTGATAAGTACCTCTGAGTGATAAGTCAAAAATTATAAAAGAACTCCTTAAATATCCACTAAATGCACACATCGCCAATTTGCTGACAGTTAAGCCTCACCGTGAATGAACCATTTTGATATAGCCTGTGTGTGTCAACTAAGGAGAGACTCTCCTTCTATAAGGACACTTTTTAAATCATGTTTTTGAAATCAGACTTTCTCTCTCCCCCCACCCCCAGTTTCTTGGTCTACATATTCTTTATAAAGACTTTTCATCTTTTATATTTTTATTTTTATTTTCTAGTTTTCACTGTTAATCGTCTTGTAATAATGAGATCCTACATTTCAATATAGACTTACATTCAAATTAAAATATGTGTAATTGAATGCAAATTTTTCAGTTCCCCTGAAAGCAACATAGTTATGAGGAAATGTAATAAGGATGGTAAGAGGTGATAATTATATATGCATCTACTTTTATGAGCCTACCCAGGGGTTAGGATAATCTGCCACCTTCACAGGTGTGCTTGGTGGAGACACAATAGAGGGCCTTCTCTATTGCTCCTCCCAGATTTTAGCACTCCTTCCAACAGTAGGCCAGGGTGGCCCCTTATATGCTATCCTTGTCTTCAGACAGGCCTTCCCTTAATGATTGGGTGAGAGGGGTTTTTAAACTGAGTGTTATTTATTTATACAATGTATATGCCGCCCACTACCCAAAGGTTATGCCTTGTTGCTTTGAATCTGGGTTGGTGTTGGTTTTACCATTTTTAGTATAGTATTCTTTAAAAATGTGTATATTTACTCTTCTTAGCTTTTGTAATACTGCCTTGGGTTCTTGCTAAGGAGAAAGATGAGATGAAATAATTTAAATAAATAACCAAACAAACACTGAACATATTGAATAGTGGGGACTGAATTCCACTTTCTTCCCATTTATTAATTAATTTATTTATTTATTTATTCATTCATTCATTCATTCATTCATTCATTCAGCTTATGTGCCACCCACTACCCAAAGATCCCTCCCTCCTTATTCCTCCTAGTCAAGTAAAATTGACATATAGTGGTGGTTTTGTACACCTGTGATATATAGGTGAACTGTGACATGTTTTGTATGTAATACTAGATCTTGATCTGGTATGTGAGGATGTGATATTTCTCTTTAAAGCAGGCACATCAGAAAACTGGGTAGCTATGACTTCTCAACATAGTCCACAGCAGCCATGCAATTTTATGATGATTGTGTTCTGTTTTTGTTTTTTGTTAAAACAGAAGTGACACCAGTATAGGAAGCCAATGCCTCTGAAATAACCCCAAATGATTGAAGTCATTTCAGGACTTGCATACGGATAACCACATGTCTTTAAATAGGGTTGGGTTATCCTCCAGGGTACCAGCAAGTTCACATAGGGTGGGTCGCAATCGTAGACAAACTACTAACATAAATTACAAGCAAATGAGGTCAATTTCTGGAAATTGTGGGCGTTTTACTTCTTTTCCTTTTTTTCCAACAAAAATTATCTCTGTATGTAAAACCTTCTGCTGCTATCAGAGTCTGCAGCTGACTGTTTCCAGGGCAAGGGGAATTATTTATCGGGGAGGAGGGAACGCTGCTAAAATGTTTTCAGGGTGGCCTAATTTGTCCTTTGTGTGTCCTGAACCTGGGTGTCTGGGCAATCATTCAGAATGTGAGTTCTGGGTATATTTTAAGAACTAAATAGTGCCCCAAATATAGAAAGCATGGTGGTAGAAGATAAAAGCCAAAAAGTAAAGCCTGACCCAAAATATGACATGCTGCCCTGTATATCAGCTATTGGTGGATAGTGATTAGAATTCACCCTGACTGAACTCAATAACAGCTTGTAGGTTAGTCAGGGACAACACAGCCTAATCCTTCAAAATCCTTATTAGTTTGTCTCATGTTAGTAGTACTGTAGTACAGTACATTAGGGGGATATTTGGGGGAAATTATTTCTTTCTCTATCCTCTTACAGTGTTTTCCAATTGCATGTTTCTCTCAGGCATATACACATAAGTGGACATATATACTATAAACTTATATGTTATTTTTAGGGATGGGCATGAAACAGAAAAATAACATTTCATTTCATTTCATGCCCAGCCCATTAAGTTTTGTTTCATTTCTTATGGATTAAAAAAAAATCATACAAAACGAATTGGCACCCCTGGGTCCTAGAGGCACCAGATTTGGTATGTGGGAGCCATTTTTAAAGGGCTCCTGCTGAGCTGTTATTGGCTGGACCCTTTTAAAACTGACCGAGTCAGCACCAGGGGGATGCCCTGGTGCCAACTGGGCCAGTTTTAAAGGGAATCCAGCCCATGACAACTGGGAAGGAGCCCTCTGAAAATGGTTGGGTGGGCAGTTCTGGGCAATTGCACTGCCCACCCAACCATTTTCAGAGGGCTCCTGCTGAGCTTTCAATGGTTGGACCCCTTTAAAACTGGCCCAGTCAGGACCAGGGGGACAGCTGGGCAGAAGCCCTCTGAAAATGGCTCCCTGGCACCAACTCCCATGCTTCTAGGACCCAGGGGAGTTACCCCACCTCATCTTCCCTCTCCTGGGCTCCAGCTGGGCTGGCCACCCTGCAGGACCCCTTTTACAGACAGAATGAAGCAGTTTGTTTCAATGGAAAAACTACTGTTTTGTTTGGTCTGTAGCAAAATGCTGCTTGTTTCATTTTGTTTTGTTTCATTAAATAACGAAATAATGAAACAACATTTCGTTTTTCATTTCTTGCCCTTCCCTAATTATTTTATATAAGAATATAGGTTGCTGTATTACATAGGGACAGCTGACAATGTTTGTTATTATTTTCCTGCTACTGCTCTTGTTATTTGTGTGTGTGTGTTGTGTCGTTACAGTCGTGACCGACTCCATCCTAGGGAATTAATGGCCACCCAAAAGTCCTGTTATTAACAGCCCTATTCAAGACTTGGAAACTCACCAACATTAATTCCTTTATTTAGTCAATCGACCTCATATCCAGATTTCAGCTTTTACTGTTTTCTTAGCATTTCCCCTAGCATTAATTTAGCTTGCATTATAACTTTGTCAGTGTGAAAAAAAAAACAGCTTAATAGCTACCCTTCTAAGTCTTAGTTTTCTTCTGACCTCATGTCTGAAACCTGCATTTGGACTGATGATTGAAAGATGGTATAGAAAATAATTAATAGGTCTTTTTTCATCACTGGCATTAAAATTGCACATGTAGCTATAAGTGCAGTGCCTATTAATCCACTGAAAACAGTTCAAGCCCGTTCAAATTTTAAATTCTATGGAATCCTTTGGAAAGCAGGTTTGAATTCCAAAGTTAGACATATGCAAAATAGTCTTTGCATGTGATACAACAGCAACAGGAAAGAATTAAGAGAGGCAAAAAGTATAATAATGTTTTGTTTCATTGTTCCTCAAACGTGAAAGATAGCAGTCAAAGCTTATTAATAGTTACCCAGTGAATTGATTTTCATGCCATATCAAGATAAAACCAGTTTTACATGTTTCTGAGAGGTTAATATAAAGTAACCAAATGTGGGTAGTTGAGCAATTTAGTTTGCTGCATTTCTGTTCACCTAAGATAATCTAATTGCTCTCTCGGAAAGCTGTATGCATAATCAAATTAGTTCATATTAGATTTCAGGTCTAGGAAATGTGTTTCCAGACTTCAAGAAATACAGGGTTCTTGAAAGAAACAAAAAAACTAAGCATGAGACAATGCCTTGGCTGTTCTGTTCATACTGCTCCACAAATTGGTTGAGACAGTTCAGTAAGTTGCATCAAGATCAGATACCCCTTTTTTAAAAAGTGCATTCTTGAATAAAGTTGGTAGGAAATCTCCTGTTGGTTTAAGCTGGACTAAGGATATATCCTTTACATAGGCATTCTGATAATCATGAAGGAAATAATGGCCAAAACCAAACTGGGGAAAAAACCCTGCACATATGGTAAAACATTGCAAGCTGGGTCCCAACACACACACACACACGCACACACACAAAAACAAACACAAACACAGCCTGAATTTAAAAGATAGTTCAGATTAACATGGCGGCATACAGTATATGTACTTACCGGTACTTGAGTCAGAAGGCCTGATTTCTCAATTACTATAATGTTTCTGTACAGAGAATAGTTTCCAACGTGACTTTTCTTATTTGCAGTGCTGAAAGGTGGCCCAATTGAGGGAACTTACAGGCTACGTCAATTCCACATTCATTGGGGATCCTGTGAAGGCCAAGGTTCTGAACACACTGTGGATGGGGTGAGGTATGATGCAGAGGTAAGACTGCTGTTTCCAGCTTCCCGGTCCTTCCTGCTGGACATATTTAAATGAGATATTCAGAAAGGTTCAGAAGGAATGTAAAAGAGGTTGTAGGAGTGGACTTTTACATCTGATAACCAATGCATGTAGAAAACCCTCTGCTTTGCATGATAGTCAGAAGCTTTCCTCTTAATAGTCCGGTCTGGTCATTTCTTGCCTGGTTCTGGAAACAGAGAGAGGAGTATCTGCCTTCTCTGTATACAGTTCCTTCATGGGGCATAGAAGTTTAATGCGTTGGAAGAAAATGGTCCCGCTGACATGTAGACTCTACATTTAGCAAAAAAAAAAAAAAACTAGAAAATTGGAATTTTTGCTTGTACAGAGGGGTGGCTTGCTTCACTTTCAGTGTGTCCAAGATAAATAATGACTGATTGGGGCTTTTGTCTTTCCTAATCCGTATCCATCTTGCTTGCTTGTTGCTTCCTTCCTTCTCTGAGATGTTGCATTCTATTTTCTTCTTGCTCCCTCCCTTATCGTTAGAAAGGCAGACCTACAATATGGAATCTAGTTCTAGGACTTCTGCAACCAAGTTTTATGATCTTTTGCCATCTCTACACCATCCTGAGATAGAGGTCGCTGAAAATAATAGTATAATCAAATCACTTGTGGTTTATTAGTTTGGTCCATAATTACTGGTTCAGCACTAGGCCACCAAATTCTTCCAGTAAAATGCCAAATAATCCTGGTGTAGACATTGTGGTATCTCCTGGGAAGACTCTGTACCAGTCTCCATTGCATCTCCGAAGGCAGTAGATCAGTGGTGCTGACACTATTCAGTTCTTTAACGGTGCCTGTGCCTAGAAATTTATATTGGAAGCCAAAGTGGATGGCATAAGATTGGAGAACAATAATACGGTCTAAACTCCAAAGGTAATTCTGGCTATTGCATTTGTGCCAGCTGTGAGTGTGTTTCCATAGCATTTGGCTTCTCTCCCCCCCCCCTCCTATTTCAATCTCCATGCCTTCTGAAGTAAGGAAACCTATAATATACTCAGATGTCTTGTCATTTAGTTCAAGCCTGAGAATTATTCAGCCAGAGCTCCTACTAATGCTATACAGTACCAATATTTCACAATATGCTGTTCAGAGCATGACAGGAAGCTCCCCTTAAGCAGTTGCTTGAATGAGCATGAAAAGACAGCAGCAAGAACAGGACAAACATCTATATTTGTATTTCTTGCTGCATAGGGAAGCCAGTCAATGCACAAATATGATCTTAGCCCTTCTTTCTTTTAATGTCACATTAGTAAAAGGACTATTAATATTTAGTATATGAATTACTAAGGTATTTTTAACAAGACATTTCCTTTCGGTATTTCTTATGTTTCCAGCTTCATTTGGTTCACTGGAACACAAAATATGGCAGTTTTGAAGAAGCTGTGAAACATCCTGATGGACTGGCTGTTGTGGGTGTGTTTTGGAAGGTTAGTACATTTATACCATGCTTTGCTTTATCTGCTGGCATTGTAGAATCTTTTGTTCAGTAGGGTTTATTCCACAGGAAGGTGAGTTGTTTAAACTGGCTTTGTGATTCTGGGAGTGTGAAGACTTCTTGGGATAATTCAATAAGTCAAGGTGTGTGTTGTGTGGGGGAGGGTTTAAATGACAGAAATGTAAAGTTGGAAGGATCCCAAAGTTCACACAAACCAGCCTCCTGCAGTAGCCAGTAGTATTGTCCGTTAGCAAATATCACACATCAAACAACCCAACCTATGTGTAGATAAGGCATATCACTGAAAGATGTTAGCGGAGTAGATGACTCATGCAAGCGATATAGGAAAGTTAAATAACTTCATTTTTTACCAATAAACCTTGATAGCTACAAATGGCTGAAGTCCTGGTTGAAGCATGCAGAATAGCTTTTTGCATATAAATTTTAGTCAGATATATAGACAAGATTGTGAGATGCATCTTATGTACAATGCACCCTCGTATAACAAATGGTTTATAGAACATAAAATCTGTACAACATAAAAAATTCCGGAAATAGGGGAATTTGCTTAACAGAATCGCCTATGGGGCAAATCCATACAACATAAAAATGGTTGTGATTAGGGATTTCTTTGTTTTCAATGCATTCCTATGAAAAATTTGTATAAAGAAAAATTTGCTTAACATAATTTCATTTGGAACGAATTAATTCCTTTATATAAGGTACTACTCTATACTGAAGACATTACATGGGGACATACATATGCTTGATCATCTGCTTTTCCTTTTAAAATAAAAAATGGCATTCAGAAGATCCAGAAGTTGAGTCAAGATCCAGAAGTTGAGTCATAGCAATTGGACTTGTTTTTCCCTTGTGAGATTGACAAAGTTACTTGGATGAGTAGTGAAACATTTCGATCTCGCAAGCAAAAAAAAAATCCAGTTGCCAAGACTCATCTTCTGGAGATCCTCGCCTGGATGACTGAGCATATTCACAGAGGTATTCAGAAGAGTTTTCATCTAGTTAAAAGAATAATCAGGAAGAATACATTGGTTTACTTCTTACAAGGATGATGGTGCATATTCATTGTGTACTTCCTTGTGTAGACTTTCCATTGTGCACATGAACATGAAAAACTGAATTTGACCACTCTTCCTTGGAAGTATTTATTTTATTTTATTTATTGGATTTTTATACCGCCCATCTAGCAGCAAGGTCACTCTGGGCGGAGTGTCCCACTGAGTCCAGTCCCTTTGTACGAATAGATTTAATGCTTGGCTGATAACTGATAAACACTTAGCTTTTAAAACTGATTAATCCTCTTAATGCATTCAGGAAATGTCTGAGTGAGATGTATTTAAAATGCTTCTTCAGCCAATGCATGGCATGTGAGTAGCCAGAAAATGAAATACAGATACCTGCACACACCTTTTCTCTCTCTTTTTAAATATCACAGGTAGGAAATGCCTGTCCTGGAGTACAGAAAGTCGTTGATGCACTGGATTCCATTAAACACAAGGTAATTCTTCTGTCACTTTGTCAGCTGAGAAATATTTATTAGTTATTATTTATACCTTCAATTTATATACTGCTCCAAATTAGTACCAAAACACTACCCTGGGTAGTTTAAAATAAATACAAATACATTTACACAATAAAATACTACACTGTGGATTTGCATATTCATCCTTCAAGTAATATCTTGGAGAAGATTCACAGGGGAACTGCTTGTAGCTTCCCACTCCATGCGTTCCAGATGGGAAATGATTCTTGAATCGTCTTCTGTTGCCAAGAAAGCCATATTCTAACAAGAGGAACTTGTGATGCTTCTTCCATCTGCATTTGGAGCTCCTTAGGGATTTGAAACATATTCTTTCCTTGGCAGCCTTTGCAGGGGTAGGAATGGCGTTCAACACAAGCATCGCGTCCAGATCAAAGGAAGTGATAGTACCACTCTATTCTGCTTTGGTCAGACCCCATCTGGAGTACTGTGTCCAGTTCTGTGCACCTCAATTTAAAAAGGATGTTGATAATCTTGAACGGGTCCAGAGGCCAACCAAGATGATTGAGGGTCTGGAAGAAATGTCTTAAGGAGCGGTTTAGGGAGCTGGGAATGTTTAGCCTTACAAAAAGAAGACTGAGAGGGGATATGATAGCTATGTTTAAATATTTGAAAGGATGTCACATTGAAGAAGGGACTGGTTTGTTTTCCAAGGCTTCACAGACTAGGACATGGGGCAATGGTTTCAAATTACAGGAAAAGAGATTCAATTTGAACATTAGGAAGAACTTCATGACAGATGGAGCTGTTCAGCAGTGGAATATGCTGCCATGGAGGGTGGTGGAGTCTTCTTTGGAGGTTTTTTAAGCAGAGGCTGGATGGCCATATATTGGGAGAACTGTGATGGGGGGTCCTGCTTGGCAGCGGGTTGGACTAGATGGCCCTTGAGGTCTCTTCCAACTCTGTGATTCCAAGAAATCCATGCTGTTATTCAACTGAGTAGCACAGACCTGCCTATTCCCCAGTTTTTTTTGTTTTGTTTTTTTTTGGGGGGGGGGGGAGAGGATAAATTTCCCTGTCACGTTCTTGGAAATATTAGTCCTCCACATTTTATAGTCTGGGCTAAGAGGCAGTTAATTAATAATGACTGGCTGTGATCCCAGGTTGCGCAGGTGAGCTTGAAACATCTATTATCTCACCAGGTTGTGGCAAGAAAAAGAGAATTCTGCATTTTACTCCGCAGCTTGCGTATGGACAGGAACATGTTTCATGTCCTTCTTCCATATTTAACAGAGCTTGAGAAATCACATTTTTGAACTACAATGGACCCTTGTATAACAAACGACTTGTATAACATAAAATTTGTACAACATAAAAAAAATCCAGAGATAGGGGAAATTTGCTTAACATAATCGCCTATGGGGAGAATCTGTACAACATAAAAATGGGATCACTCCGTTTTCAATGCATTCCTATGGGAATTTGTATAAAGGAAAATTTGCTTAACGTAATTTCATTTGGAATGAATTAATTCCTTTATACAAGGTACCACTGTACTTCTCAGAAATTCTGCCCCTCCCCCAGCAATGTGATTGGACGATTCTGGGGAAAGTATTTTTCCCAAGCTCTATCTTTTGTTTGTTTTTTTTAACTTAAAGAGGTGTGGGTTTTTTTTTTTTTTTTTTTGGCAAGCAATATATTTGCTACCTCCCTTTTGAACTTCATGCAGGCTAGCAGTGTGTGTGTACATACTAGAGATGGGGATGAATTTTTAAAAAATGTGATTTTTTTTTCATGATTCATGGTTTGTCAGAGCTGACAAGCTGATGTATTTCCAGTGATAAATTGATGAATCAATTCATCTCTGTCTTTAAAATGCTTTAACAAATGCCTCCAAGGCACCTAGAGGCAACATACTTGGAGGGAAGCATTCCAACTGTCCTTTACAAGCCCTCTAAGTTTGATTTCAGACATCTGAGTTATTCACTTACAAAGCACTCCCTCCCCCCAACACACAAAAGCGCCCTGTAGCAACTGGGTTGGGGAGACCCAATCTTCTCAAATTAACAAATCAAAAATTGCAAAAATTCATCTCTTCATGTTCACCGGGGGACTTCTTCTATGACAAGTACAAATTGACACATTTTGAAGAATCTGCCGAATGTTCCAGAAAATGGGATTTGTTTTTCAGTTCACCCCATCTCTAGTAGATGCTATATTCCTTGCAAAATAGAATGTTTTTGCCTGACTGTCTTCCCTGTTCCAGGGCAAGCAAACAGCCTTCACAAACTTTGATCCCAGTGGTCTGCTTCCTGCCTCCCATGATTTCTGGACTTATCTGGGATCGCTGACCACTCCCCCCTTGCTTGAATGCGTCATCTGGATTGTTCTGAAGGAGCCTGTGACTGTCAGCAAGGAACAAGTAGGTCTATTTGCTGCAAAACAATAGCATTTATCAAGAAACACACTGTAATCTTTTTGCTTGTTTGTAATCCACAGTGATAAGATGCCAACACTGAAAAAGGCAGCCTACGCTAAAAGTACACTCCAGCTAGGCAGGTGTTTGTCGAATAACTAACAAATAATGACAAACCAGCCATAAAAACCAACAATGAAGGTCTTTCTTGCTTTTGAAGTCTTCTAGCTAGCAGCCCCACGGGTCTACTCTGAAGACAAAGGAAATGATGCCTTGGAAGACATTGTTTGAGACTCTTTCCATTAGCGTTTTTTCTGTAAGGCAAACCTCTTTCCTTTTCTGCTAAGCAAGAGTACTGCACCCCTTACAAATAAATAGGAGGCACTCTGTCATGTAATATAGCTCTTCTTGCACTTGAATAGGCAATTTGCATTCTCTTGTGTCATTTCAAAGCTGTAACTGGCCGTCTCCAATGGTTAAATAAAATGAAATGAAGGATATTTCTAACCAGGATAACCCACATTGAGTTACTTGTGAATTAAATGTATCACACATGAGGGAGCATTGCATGTAGGTCACTGTGCAGAATGAAATCCATACATCCTGTTGCTTGGAATTCATTTTAAGTATGTATATAAAAAAGAGAAGAGCAGAGAGAGAGAATATCTAAACGAACTGCTCTAGATTGTAGAGTCAGAACCAGATAATTATATGTAGTGGTATAGGAAAACTTTTACAAAAATATACGTTCTTTGGATTACGCATACAGAATATAGGCACTGCAGTATATTTTTAACATATTCTACTCTTAACACATGAACCTGATTTACTTTAACAAAGATCTTGTCTGGTCCTGACACCTTAAGTCTTATAAATATAGACAGCTTCAGTATGGGAACTTTTTTTCCAGAAAAAACATGAGATTAATTTCTATCTTGCTTTCAGGGCTGATTTCTCTTTTGTGTTGAGGAAAACTAAAATCACAATGAGAATTTTTTTAAAAAAAACAAAGAGCCAACATTTAATGATCTCTTCAAAGGTATAATCAGCAAAAACAGGGCAGTTTTTTGGAAAAATGCAAAAGGCTTACGAATATACTGGTAAATACAGAGAGACAGATACACACATTTGAAACTTTGATTCTTTTTGCCAGACAGAGACAGGAAGGAGTCTTCAACCATGGCTTTAGAGACTAGGACTCGGGGCAATGGTTTCAAACTACAGGAAAAGAGATTCCAGGTGAACATTAGGAAGAACTTCATAACAGTTAGAGCTGTTCGGCAGTGGAATACGCTGCCACGGAGGGTGGTTGAGTCTCCTTTGGAGGTTTTTAAGCAGAGGCTGGATGGCCATCTGTCGGAAATATTGTGATGGGGTTCCTGCATGGCAGGGGGTTGGACTAGATGGCCCTTGAGGTCTCTTCCAACTCTATGATTCTATGATTCTAACTAATAAATCATAGACCAGCTTCCATGGTCCACTGTGGTTTGTTCTCCAGTTCAGCCACAGCCAGAATGGGCAATAATTACAAATGTTGTAAGTTGTAGGCCAAGCATCTTGAGGTTGCCAGGATAGGGAAGATTATCCTATATGTATGCCAGGGAGCAAATGAGTATTCAATCCCCCTTTCTTTTCTTTTTTTAATCTTTCCCCCCTTCCCTCTTCACTTCTAGATTGACAAACTCCGTTGCCTTTGCTTCAATGATGAGAATGAGCCCCAGTGCTGCATGGTGGACAACTGGCGCCCTTGCCAGCCTCTGAAGAGCAGAGAAGTTAGAGCCTCGTTCCAATAAGCCGTGTCCCTTCAGCGCTTTGTTGTCTTCTTGAGGGTTGAGTTTTTGTGTTCCATTTTTCCTGCTAAGCACAAATCAGACTAATGCCATATAAGCACTAGAGACATCTCTTGGGTTTCTTTTCTCTTAGTGCTCTCTTTTTCTCTTCCTGTTGTTTCATGAATTTGATTAAAAATGAAATGGAAAAGGCCATAAGCCAAGAGGAAAGCAGATTTATTGTGGTGTGATGTGTATACCGTGGATAGTGTGCATAACTGAGGAAAGACGAAAGGGGAATAGATGACGTTAGGCTAGATTTTTTTGTGTGTGATTGTGGTGCTGAACACTGACACTGTGATAGGATTATATTCTGAGTCTGTCAACGAACAGGGTGATAAGCAGCAGACAAATAAGCCATTTTTGAAAAATGAAAAAAAAAACACCTCATAGAAAATATGTGTGTACTCAATAACTTGAAAATTTCACAGAAGCACAGGAATGCAATTTAATGTGGACATTTTACAGCTGATTGGGGTAGTACCTGGTATCAACATAGGCATTAAAATGCAACTTTAGCACTGAAGATTAAATGTCTTAGATTTTATGGAGTTTGAAGTGTAAATAATTTAATTGTTTTACATTTTTAGCCATAAATCTGAAATTATGTTTTCATGTTAGAATCTTTTTTAAAATTACAAAATGTCAACTGACCTAAATTAAGTACATTATGTGTAAAAATTGTTGATACCATAGATATAATACAAAGTATCATTTTAAATTATGTCATAATTTAAATAAGAAATTAATATTGTATTTTTAGATACATTATCTAATTAAAGAAGTATATATTTATGTTCATTTTTCTGGTCCTTTATTACAGTTTAAGGTTGGTGATTATTCCATAATAACCACCAACAAATTACTGTGCGTGGTATTTATTGCAACAGAAAAAAACTTTCAAGCAAGCATTTTTGAAATTTCTTTCACGTTGGGAAATAATAACAGCATGATAAAAAAAAACCTAACAAAATAGTGCTACAATGTTGTGTTCGTCTTTAAGGTTCTACATTACTCTTTGATTTTTTTTTTGCTAGCACAGCTACCTATTTCAGACATTTGGTATGAAAATTCTTTGCCCATTAGCTTCAGTAGCCCAGCAGAAATCCCATGTGTTCCAGACTGGCTCTGCCACTCACAACAGCTTTTATTAAAGGGGCTGAGTCAGTCCCTACTGCTTCCTCTACATTCCCAGTGGGCTGACTTTCCAGCACCCCCACACACACATTCAATCCTACTGGGACCCTAATGGACCTGGCTGGGCTCCCCAAAAATCCAGGTCCAAAGAAAGGTGCATTCGCTTTAGGGCAGTGGTTCTCAACCTGTGGGTCCCCAGATGTTCCTGGACTGCAACTCCCAGAAGTCTTCATCACTAGCTGAGCTGGGCAGAATTTCTGGGAGTTGCAGTCCAGGAACATCTGGGGACCCACAGGTTGAGAAGCATTGCTTTAGGGAGTACTGGTCAAGGTGTGTGATGGGGACCAGGATCCACCCCTTTCTCATCAACTGGCACTTAAAGTTTCAGTAATTGACTTGGAGACATCTGTAGGAGAAAGAATAAAAAACTTTATAGTGTCTTGAAATTACAAAATTGTGTGTGCTGCTTTCAGCACACAAACAGCAACCAACTGAACTAGTCGACAGCAAATTAATGCTGAAAGAGAGGGGGAACCCCCCCCCCCCACCGGGGGGGGGTGAATCTCTCTTTGAACTGAAAGGCTGAAGGGATGATTGGTTAGAGTTGGATAGACAATTGCCACAGCCCAGAAAAGTACTGTATGTCCTAGGTCACACAAATTACAGACAGTGTGTGAGATTGCAAACAAAACCATCAATTACTACAACACGGTCCATCATTTTTAAGCATTTAGGGGAAGAACATTGTGCTTGATAGAGTTACTAGAGCCATCAGTTATTTTATTTATTTAATTTCTATATTGCCCATCTGGCTGCCAATGTCACTCTGGTGGGTTCAAAACACAATGGGACAACAATAACGCTTTAAAGAAAAACACAAAACAGAACAACAAAGCAGAAAGTGAAATTTAAAGGTAATCAACAGAATAGTTGTCTGCCTTACTTGCTTCACTGGGGAATTCTGCCGATAAGTAGGGAAGGTGCTATTGCCGATAATACATGTGGAAATACAGTGATCTGTCCTAGAGCACGGCTTCTAACGATAGCCTTTGCTCAGTAAGCTTTCTTGCCTTCCTAAAATGTGTTTGCTGCTCTGCAGCTTTTTCCAAATTGGTGCATTGCACACAGATAGCACCGTTCATAGACCCATACCATCAGGAGACAAATGTAATTCTACCTGTTTATGCCATACAAACAGCATTTTTCATTCTTCCTTGCTGGTTTGATCCCAAAAGGACATGTTTGGAACTTCCTCTTGAACTGTATTTCTCCTCCCTGTTTTTGTTATGAGAAATCCCAATTGTGTCTCATATACTGTATATTTCACAGTGAAGTGTGGAAAGCACTACTGTGGAGCAACACAGCATGATAGCCATCAAGCAAAATGAATGCTTTGAAGTGTGCGACAGACAGAAACACTCCAGGCTTCATTGGGCTACAATCGAAAACACAGGCTTTGTTACACTGTGTAGAAGCATAATGGTTAATTGCCAGGAAATAGAATGGTAAAAGAAATCTGAATCAAATCTGTGAGTTTAGGAAGAGTCGAAAGTAGATTGCTTGTATAAACATAATGATCAATGAATAACTGCATGCTGTCAAATTGATTCTGACATAAGGAAAACATTCTAAGCATAAAGTGATCTGGGTATCTTGCCAGCGCCTTCTTTTCGGGGCAGTCTGGACATATAGCTTGCACAGGCTGGGTCTTCTCCTGGGAAACAGAGAAGAATCCAACTTCTGATCCCATTCTTACTAAATCAACTATCCAGCTAGCAGTCACAATGATTAATCTATCATTATGGAAAAATGGACAGAGAAAGTGACTCTTTTCTAACCTTGCCACATAGATCATGTTTAATTGTGTGTTTTAGAATTCTATATTGGTTAGCTGCCGACTTAGGAGTCCTTAGAGTAGATCCATAGAAATTAGTGGGACTAAGGAACTAGTAATGTACTTATCACGACATATCCAAGTATGGCTAGGCAATAATGCTGTGAAAGACAGCGGAGGGGGGGGGGGGGACACCAAGTATGAAATGCATTGAGCCAATAAAGGAAGCCGCAGCCCTGAGTCTGCAGGATCTGATCAGTGCTTTTAACTTAGAATAGGACATTTGGGATGTAACCAAATCATAAGTGTACCATAACTTGGAAGCACCTTGGTTGTGTATACCTGTAAGTATTGTTAAGTGGTTGGAACTCTATGGCATAAAGTTCCATAACAGAATACAGGAGTGAAACTCATACAAGTAGAATATTCCTCAAAATATTTACACACATACTTTTTTAAATTTGGAAGCATCTTGGTTGCGAATAACCGCAAGTATGGCTCAATGGTGAATAGAATGCAGAAAGCAAAGATTTTTGTCCTGCTTTGATTATTACGACACTAGTTTCGGCCCTGTGTTGTGTGGATCGTGGCTGCTAGGCAAATTGAACAAATGCTCAGCGTGGACGGGTGTGAGAAGAAGGGAGAGAGGGAGAGACACAATGTCCTTTCTGGAATATGTTAGCATTTTGGAATGGCAACTGAGAGTTTCAGTAAGTTTACAAGTGTCTTTTACAATTCCATCGGTAATTCATGCAACATCTTAAGAGTCTTCATATTCAACGGCAAAAAAATCCCATTGCTTACCATAAGCAAAATTGTAACACTTGGTTCCTTATTCAGAGGAAACAATATGCCACTAGAATGGCTAGTGAGGTTGAAGTCTTATTTACACTTACTTAGTTGCGCAGGTCCCATTTAGGCTTGCTTCCAAATAAACCTGTCTGGGATCATATTCTATTACTGTTGCTCATTCTACAGTGTAGAATTATCTGGAAGTTGATTCATGGCAACTGGACTTCTTTTCTTGAGAGATCAAAATGTTTTGCTGCTCATCCAAGCGGCTTCGTCAGTCTGCTTGGATGAGCAGCAAAACGTTTCGATCTCAAGAAACGTCTAGTTGCCATGACTCAACCTCCAAATAACTTCACTTGGATGACTGAGAATATAGACAAAGTGTGTAGAATGTACTTTAAAAAAACACCCAGGCCAAACCGCTTTGCTAATCAGTACTTTCAGCTTGGCAAGAAAGAGCCATTTTTGTTGGAAGTGGCAGGGTGTTTCAACTAAGGACAAAGGAAGAGTACGGCAATTCCCCCACCTATTGCTGGGGTTAGGGACCTGACCCAACCCGCTATAACTGAAAATAGGTGATATGCAGGTGCTGAGTCGGTTCGGGACTGGTGGGGGGCTCTCTGGGGCCTCCTACATTTACCCAAGGCTTGGTGCTGCCCTGAACGGGCCTCCAATGGGCTTGTTGGAGCCCCCAGAAATAATTTACAGCGATCCAGAAGTCACTCCTACTTTTCCAGAAGTCACTTCCGGTTCACTGGAAAGCACTTTTGGTGCTTCAAACAGGCCTGGGAAGCCCATCAGATGCCTGTTTGGGGCAGCACCAGGCCTGGGGTAAATGCAGGAGGCCAGAAGTCTTTGCCTTTCATATACTGCAGTCCCACAATATACCGGGACCGCAGTATATGAACCGCAAAATGACTGCGGACCACTGTATATGACTTATGCATATTAGTTATATACAAGCTCTGCTGGCAGGATTTATGTACAAAGCAAGAAATTAATGCCATTCCCCATGACAAAAGTTCAACCACAAATAAGACATGTAGAGAAATGTGTAGGCAGGGAGTGTCTGCACTATCGATTAATTAATATTCTGTCTTACTTCAAAGGCTTTAGAAAAGCATACAAGGTCTTCATATTACATCTATTTTCATCAGGGCTCACTAGCAAAAGAGAAAAGGTGTGACTGTGCATACAGGTTGGGGAAATCCAAAGTAGGATTGGATATAGAACTTAGACTCTCTCTCTCTCTCTCTCTCTCTCTGTGTGTGTGTGTGTGTGTGTGTGTTGTGTTTCAGTTGTGACTCCATATCCATGGAGTTTTCTTGGCAGGAATATTGGAGTGGCTTGCCAGTTCCTGCTCCAGGAGCCTACAGCACCTGGTATTCCCTGGTGGTCTCCCATCCGAGTACTAACCAGGGCCGACCCTGCTTAGCTTCTGAAATCAGGCGAGATTGGATGTGCTTAGGGCGTGTTTATAAACATACAGTCTATGTCCAAACTTCAGCCCTCCTTATGTTTTGAACCACAACTCCCAGAATTCCAAGCCTGTATTTCTAATGGAAAAGGACTGGGTGTTGTGGTCCAAAACATCTGGAGGGCCAAAGTTCGGACATCTGTTGGTCTAGTCTATGCTTCAGTAGTATCTTGCTTCTGTGGAAGCAGTGGTCCATGCATGGAAACTACCTTTTATATACAGATCTGCCCTCCTTTGATAGAGGCCACAGAGGGTTTTATAATCAGATAGGGTCTGGTACATGGGTGTCCAAACTTTTTGTAAGGAGGGCCAGATTAGCTGGCTGAGAATGTGTGGCGGGTTGGCTGCCCCCGACCCTGCCCTCCACTGCAAGTCCCACCCACTGACCCCTTGCAAGCCCCACCTATTTACCCCCCAAGCTCAACCTGCTGACCCCCAAGCCCCACCCACCACACTAAGAAACAAACATGTCATTTCTTTGTACAGTGGTCCCCTGCCCTTTCGCAGTTCATATACTGCGGTCCCGCTATATTGCAGGACCGTAGTACCGTATATACTTGAGTATAAGTCGACCCGAGTATAAGTCGGGGCCCCTAATTTAAACCCAAAAACTGGGAAAATTTATTGACTCAAGTATAAGCCTAGGGTGGGAAATGCAGCAGGGCCTGGCAACTCCTCCTTTGTGAGCTGTGTGTGTGTGTGATGTTTAAAATGACTTTTAGCCACTGAGGCAAGTGCTTGAGTTAGTGGCTAAGTCATTTTAAACGTGGGGTTAGAAGTGGCGCACAATCTTTAAAATTACTTTTAGCCACCGACCAAAATTTGCCTCAGTGGCTAAAAGTATTGACCCGAATATAAGCCGAGGACCCCTTTTTTCAGCCCAAAATTAGGGCTGAAAAACTAGGCTTATATTCGAGTATATACAGTATATGAAAAAAGCCCCCCCTGGGATAAGGGGCAAAGGCTGTTTCTGGCTTCCCATACTTACCCCAGGACTGGTACTGCCCCGAATGGGCCTGCAAAGGCCTTCCCGGGGCCTCCAGAAGGCATGGGAAGGCCCTTGCAGGCCTGTTTGGGGCAGCAGCAGGCTGGGGGTAAGTACAAGAGCCCCCAGTTAGGCCCCCCAGCCCCGACCTGAGCTGCATCTGCATATCGCAGATTTTCAGTCATTACGGGTCGGGTTGGGTCCCTAACCCCCGCGATAGGCGGGGGGGTCACTGTACCATAAATGAAATTGTATTAAAAACTAAACAAATAAGTGTACTAATATGAAGGATGAAATTGAGATCTGAACTGCATTATATAGGCCAGGTCTGGCTCAAAAACAGTGGTTTTTATGCGCAAGATGTCATGCAGGTGGGAGTCAGTTAGTCTTGTCCTCACATGACTCTTGTTAATATTCATAATCGTGAAAATCTTTTCACTCAAGTATGTTGAGCCAAACAAGCTCAGCATTTTCTTTGCAAAGGTTTGAATCTGTCCAGCTGGCGATCTGCTTTAAACTACCCATGTTGTGAAAAACTATTTCATAATTACCCAAATTAGCTGACCTCATTCTACCTTCCTTGGCTGGGGGCTCTCATTTCAGAAAGCCAATTTATTATCTGCCTTGAGGTGTACTCAAGTATTTTCTAAATATTTCTTTTCCATTAAAATAAACTGGTGGTGTGTGAGGGAGACTGAACCTGATTTTCATATGCTATATTAATAGGTGAAGGTTATACATTTCCTTTGTATATAGGCCATCCATCCATGGGCCAATCAAAATTGCCTGCTGGGCCAGATCCAGCCCATGAGCTGGATTTTGGACATGGCTGGTCTAAGAGAAAGATAGGGCTAAAGAAGAGATAGTATTGTTAGAATGCCTGTGAAGAAAACTAAGTGTTTAGACTTTATTATCAAACTTGAGTGGGTTGGAGCTAGATTCATCTTTTTGTTCATACTTCAACACAGTACCGTTGATGATTTTGATTCAACTTTGAATCAATAAACTTCTTTTGTTTTTATTCAACTTAAAAACAGCCTGAAGGCTTTAATTTATTAGCTAAGCTAGTTTGTCCCAGCAATAGAGGAAACTCACAAGCGGTGCTTGTCAATAGCCTGTGTAACGTCCGGAGGCAACATGTTAATACTACACATGTATTCAAAGAAACTGTTTATAAACCCTGGAAAAGCTAGTGAAAAATTAGCAAAACATTTAGTAGTTGTCTTCTCCCACTTTAATCAAAAACAATGTACATGTTCTCAAGAGTATTTTTTTTTGTCCTTAAATTTCATCACTAAGTCATTTAACAGTTTGATAATAACTTGAAGCTCTGCATTTCGGAAGTCAACTACATCTTTCTTTTTGACAAAGCAAGAAATACAGGATAAACCAAAAGAAACTGGTGTGGAGATAAAAGCCTTCTTCTGGCTCTCATGATAATCTGCACCACACATAAATATTATGCAGCCCTTTATGCCTGCCAAAGCTGATTTCAGAGGGTCAAGGAATCCCTCAGAACTGTTTCAGCAGGAAGTGAAATGGATAGGAGTAAGATAGGATGGAAATCGGCATGCTTTCAGTGCTGACCGGAGTGCCTTTCACTAGCACAGTAGGATTTTTCAGTGTGAGCTACAGCTTCCTGCTGTGTGGAATATATGGGCTTGTTGAAAGGTAATTTGAGGATTCAAATGATGCAGCCGGGTGAAGGACGATTCTGATGTAGCCCTGTGGTAAAATGAATGCAGACTGGCTCACCACCATACACACATCACCAACGGGAGTGGGCATAATTCAGCTGGGCTGACACTCTGCACAGCTTTACAGGCTGGGGATTCAATTAGGAAAAGCAACTGAACCTTAAGGCCAAGAAGGTTCAACCCATGGAATATAGAACAGAATCTTAGGCGGTGGTAGGGAAAAGGAAGACGACTGCCTTGGAACCAGAGGCTGGTGAACTTTAGGGCTTAAACAAATAAGATGTGGGAGATCATGACTTGATGTTGCTTCTCTAAAAGCTATTGAA
>JAHTLZ010000204.1:28934966-28967614 GCA_023846285.1 Phrynocephalus versicolor | reverse complement strand
TCTAAATTGCTAGACATCCTCTTTCAGGAAGGAAGGCCCTCCATTTGAAAGGTTGCTAGAAGAAATCCTGTTTGAGTTTTATTTACAGTCTTGCATGCGGTCTATAGTTTGAGTGCCAACAAAAGACTACTCTGTCCCAAGGTGACGGCCTATTTTTCCAGCACTAACAAATATGGTAATTCATTCCAGGTTTTAAAATTCAAAGAGAGCTCTACCTCTCTTTTATTGGTTGATCTGGTTGATTGGTTTCTGGTATGTGTGGAGTAAAGAAAGTTGTACACACAATTCTGTAATTTCAAGCAACTATAAAAAACACCATTTAAAATTCTTTTTCCTGTAAATGACTCAAAGGTGGTTACTTCACATCTGTTTTATCTCTGTAGGTGTTGCGCTTCAGACCAGTACAAAAAGATCTTACTTCACGTCCGTCACGCAACAGCTGAAATTTGTCTTGACTATGGCCCCGGAGTGGGATCAGAGTGTGACATTACTGTATCTGGCCCTGGGTTGGGGTATTCTCTTGTCACGGTTTGTTCCCGGTTCCTGTTCTGAGACAAGGGACCGTGTGGTAACAACTGTCATGCAACAACCAGTGTCAACTTAGTGGTCAGCGACTGAAGCTGCATTCAACATTAGTTTCCCTACGGGAAACACCATGAAGCGCAAATGTTTATTAAAGTACTGAAAATTCTGTAGCATTAATGTGTAAATCCCAGAAGACCAGTAAACCGAAATATCAAAAAAGTTTTATTTATGATATTTTTAAAAAAGGTTAAGAAAGCAAGTCAAATTCAGAATTTGTCATGGAACAAGATCGTGAAGTAACAGAAGTAACAAGTTATCTCAACCATGACAAAATGGAAACAGGAACTAAACAGGGACAAAACCATGTGATCACGACCAACGCTGTCATGGTACAAAACTAGTCGCGGAACAAGGAAGGACGTGAAGTAACCGTCAAAGAGAGATAGTGAGACTTTAAGTGCCAGTTAATGAGAACGGAGTAGACTCTGGGGAAGCTGAGACTATTCTCCTGTCTGTACCTCTGTACTTGTGCTGTGCAACAAAAAAATAATTTTACCAGAAATTCAAAGCTCTGCAACTAATCTGTCACTTGAGATTGTCCTTCATTTAAAACACTGCCTTGGTCCATGTCTAATTCTAAAAATAAAGGAACAGAAGAGGGAGATAAGAGACCTTAAATTTGTCCATCATCACTTAGCACCTGGACAAGCAGACTGAAGAGGCACACACCATCTTGTTACATCTCCAGTGCTCAAGAGATGTGTGCTGTGCAATTCTGTTTAAATTATAGAAATCATTTCAAATTATGCAGCTGTACCCCTAAATTAGCATGCACATTTTTATCCAAATCAGTGCCCTCTTCCACAAGATCCCCCACTGCACACAAGTCCTGACTAGAGTCCTATGAGCGAGGTTAAGATGACATCCAATGCGTTTTCCATCTGGGTAAGGATATGCCATGGCATCTCTCCAGCTTTAAGTCTTACATTCCAGCCACTTCTCTTGTGATGACTTTGCCACAGAATCACTCTGTAAATACTAGAGTCATGTAAAAGTGATTCCTTTAGAAACCCTCTACAACGGCACTGGCTAGGTTGCTGCTGTTTGAATCTCATGAGGTCAGCAAGTGACTATAGTGTGGTTACTCTAATCTCACCCCAACCCCCATGTGAGATATGTTGAGATGCTGCCAAATCACTTTAACCCAAGTAAGTGGGTCTTTAGCACATGAAAGCACTCAAGGTATGAATACAGGCAGCCACTTCTGCATTTGGCCCAGCTTTCTCTTGGAGAATTTTCTTTTTCTTTTTCTTCTTTCTGGCACTTGACTCTACGGGCTCCTATGTACTTCAGCTGGAAATCAAAGAAAGTGTAGTGGATCAGGAATTACAGGAGCTTAACATGCCAGTCCATGCTTCTTAATTAGGGCAGCACATGATCAAAGTGAAACCAGATGTGGCAACCAGAGCTGAAGTAAGGAGCCACAACGGTAGAGATGGCAATAATTAGTCACTGATTGTTTTCAATATAAACCCTAAAGTCTGAGGTTTTGTCATTCTTTTCAAAGCATTTGCTTCCTCTTGGACTGAAGGAAAAAAATAGCACTCTGGGACATTTTTGTATTGTTATGCTTTGCTTTAAGAGGTATAAAACAATGATGGCAGCAGATCACAAGGAGGGGGCATATCAAAATATCTGGAACTTTTTTCCACTGAAAAACATACATATCATCAAGTGAAAGTACATATAGAAGCACATCATTTGGACAGTGTACTTACCACACGGAGGGGCTTATCATGTCACTTATCTTTGCCTGTACACAACACCTATACAATACAGAGTGACTCCGCCATGCATGGAAAACTCAGAATCTGAGGACACAGGACCTGGAGATGTCCACCATTTTGCCAACAATGGGGTTTATCATATATAGACAGTCCGTGTTCTTCATAATCTCTGAGGTACTTTGTGGTGAGTAAAAGAGGCATTCAGCACATGAAAACGGTTGCAGTTTTACACACACACACACACACACACACACACACACACACACACACACACAGAGAGAGAGAGAGAGAGAACGAGAGATTGGTACCTCTACTTATGAGCGGCTCTACTTATGAGCAATTCGACTTAGAAGCAGAAAACAATTGGCGTTTTAACTGCTGCCTCACAAATTTTACATGCAGTCTGCTCTACTTACATTTTTCATTTTTTCGATTTATTTATTTATTTATTTATTTATTAGATACGGCTGCTCTAATTAACGAGTTGTTCAACTTACGAGCATGCATTCGGAATGAATTAAAATCATAAGTAGAGGTACCACTGTATCGCAAAGTCACTTCCAGTATAGGGCTTGTTCCAGGAGTTGTTTACCGTAAACACCCTTCAGATACTTGCCATTGTCAAACAAAGATTTAAGCCCAGATCTCCTATCTCCCAGTCCAACACACTAGTGCCTACATTACCATATAGGCCCTTGATACAGATATCCTTTTAAATGAAGCCATAGTAATTGTAAAAAGAGCTGGGGGTGGGGCATTTTTATACTGTGACACCCAGTAGCCTCTAGGTAGCATGGCCAGATTCTCAGTATACATTTTTTAAAAATAGCATGAAAATGCATTATAAGTAAAGCAATACAAGTGAACAAGTTACCATAATAAAACAGAAATAGCTGAAGACAGTTTAAAATTCCAGTCAAAACAATTAAAAATTAGTTATTTAAAAAAGTATAGTGCTTCCTTAAAAGCCCTCTACTTGCAACCAGTCAGTTGCCAGAGGCTTGACTAAATAAAAAACTTTGTGGAGACACAAAATAATCAGGTAAATAATTATCCAATAAATAGGTAAGAATCCATTGGGTTAGTTATGCTGCCATATGTGCAGTAACATAAGTGCACAAGTGTGCAATGAGGGATACAGACAAAAACTGCTTAAGTAGCAGTAGTTCAATGTTTCAGTTTGTGCCATTTCATTTAGATTGGCATAACTGACCAGTAAACTTCTAGCCATAATTGATCAAGTACAGGGAGAAAAATCTCTGTCGCACACATACAAGCACTCACATACACAAATAAGTAATTGCATAGATCCAAATATGCTCCTAAAGGCTCATTGATGGATTTGGCTGTCATCTTTACATTATTACAAGGAACAGTTTATTCCCGGTATGACTGCCCATAGAAATAGTGGTCCACTGTGATCTATTTCCCAACAAGCACATGATATACAGCACTGGGAAATGCTTTTTGACCTTTGATTCAGCTGTGGGGCTGCAACCTTTTGAGAGCAGGTTGGAGCAATTTCTCAGCAATCAGAAGGGTCACATTACGGGAAAACACACAAATATAAGGATGGGGGATATATTTTATTGGACCAAATCAAACAAATTGCAAGTTTCCATGGATAAAATTTTATTTCTGCAAGCTTAGCTCAACGCCGTCGTGGATGGTGCAGAAAAATGTGAACAGGAGTCCGAAAACTGATGGTATGATCCCAGTGCTCTTCAGGTGGTGGTCTCAGGCATCCTTGTTGCATGGTTTGGAATCTTTTACACCCCTTAAGAACAAAAGGCAGCCAATAACTCTGTGATCCTTCACCTCCATTTGATACAATATCAAGTTTATTATTGCTGAAGGGATGTAGAAGAGACAGTGCAAAGACTCAGCACAGTCTCCAGCACAGGTTCGGGTGCTATAAGTTGGTTCATTCACCAGGTAGGAGCAGCCAACTATCCAAAATTAAAATCATTTTTTCTGTGATTCCCAGTGTCCTGGCAAACCACGCCAGTATTCCTGCCAAGAAAACTCCATGGACATGGAGTCACGGAGAGTCGGTCACGACTGTAATGACACAACACACACACACACACACACACACACACACACACACACAGAGTGTTGTGTAGAAGATAGAGCAACACACCAGACCTCTGGAGAATGGGGTTCAAAACCTCACTTGGCCATGGAAAATCACTGAGGGAGTGATTTAATTTCCCTCACCTTGAAAACCTTATTAGGCTTGCTGCAAGTCAACTGTGGCTTGATGGCACAGAGAACACACACACACAAAAGTTTTTATCTGGTGAACAAAAGATGTTTCTTCAGTTTGTAGTCATCTTTGATGTGAAGGATCCCTGTGGCTGGTGTTGAGAGCCCATGTTATCTTGCATTATTATGGCTATATAATAGCCATAATAATGGCTGTTATATAGTTCAGAAAGAGCACCGAGAAGAGTGTTCCTTCTCAAAGATTACAGAAATGTAAGGATATCAGGCTTTAGCATGGCCATCTCTTCTAAAACAGCAAGAAATGTCAAGGTGGGTGATACCTTTTATTGGCTCACAGGAGATAACTCCTTTTAAAGGAACCCTTTGTTCCTTAGATTTACAAGACAAGGAACCATTCTAAGAGATAAGGATTAGGAACCCATTGTGGTCCTATTCACACCTTAAACAGGCAACAAAAACGGAAGCAAACAGGATTGCACAAGTGTGCTTCTTTCTCTTACAAGAAAATTCTTTGCTTTGAATATATTTAGGTTGAGTACTAAGGGCAAAGGGCATCCTGAGATGGAAGGATATGTAGGTCATGAGAGACTTTGCCCTCACACTGGGAAAGGGTGGCATTCATCCCAGGAACTTGAAAGGAATTTGGGAACAAAAGGTCTTATCTTACCAGGCATCAGAGTGAAACTAGCCTCTGTCTTCCTCAGCAAAGAATGCATTTTACAACAGACATCCGAGTCAAGTGAAGTGCTGAGTGCTAACCAAATATACAACTTGTTATTCTGAGCACCCACTCTTCTAGAGGGTGGAAGGCTGCCAACCCTCTGTGTCACTGCTCTTTTCTGAGCCCTCCAGCTGACTGATAACTGGCCTCTGAGGGCAGGGAATAAAATTTCTTGCTATGTGAGATTCACAATTCAATAAAAGAGAGCACCCAGCCTCATTTCCCAACCTTTGGGATTTTGTTGTTGTTTGTTTTAGCTTAGCCTGCTTGAAACCAGTGTGATTCACTCCAAGTGAATCTGCTTTGGCTGGGAAGCAGTGGGGCGAAAACAAGGGCCAGATCCGTAGCCAAAATTTTAGAATTAAGACGGCCTCACTACAACAGGCATGGCTAGCATAGTTGCATGACAAAGAAAGTAAGGTGCAATATTTACAAATCATTTGGCCAGTACAAATTAATTTGTAAATACATTGGTATGCTGGTCTGATTGCATCAGGATACCTCTCTCAGTGTTGAATTATCACCTGTCAAGAAGGCAACATGTGCATTTCTTGTCAGGTGTGCAATGTGAGGTATAATCATCAAATCCTAAAGTAACAGTTTGCTGTGAAATTTATGTCGTTGGACTTACAAAGTGTATGTAGGTAATAGGATTAAGTGTATTTTCTAAATACTGTATGTTCTTCTATCCAGACAAAATAGAAGGGGGAATCAATGGCCAGTTTATACACCACTGCTCTGGGTTTCCATTTTGTCCAAAGACTGGAAACTCCCAGAATCCCACCGTTTTCCATGTCTGCACTCACTAGAATGGCCAGGTCCTCAGCATTTTACTTTTTTCTGCGTTTCAAGACCAAACCAATATCGTACAAGTATGATACACATATGCAAGTGTGTGTATATATTTACACTCCTTCCTTGACATTGACTCAGGAAACGTTGGTGTTAGCTAAAAGTGGGTGTGAATTGGTGCTAGGGAACTAAGAAAAAATTAAGAAAAGATTGCTGCCACATTTCCTGAAACCATCACCATATAATCAGGAAAACACACAAAAACCCACTTGTGTTGAAACAAATCACATCTGTTCCATCAGCAGAATGAGTGCAACATCTGGAATGGGCAGTGCATTTCACATGTTGGTGCCACAATTGGGAAGTCCCCATTGAAGAATATTCCTGTGGCACCTCAGGTAGTAGTGCAACCCACAGGGGCTACTTCTGCTTGTGGGATTAGGAAAGAAAATGTAGAGGGCAAGTTAGTCATTTATGTAACTGGACTCCAAGGCATTCAGACCATCTGGGACTGGGCGTTGTCTGGATCTTGAATTGAGCCCAGTCCAACTTACCCGACGGAGCTGTTATAAAAATAAAACAGGGTGAAGTAGGTCCGTGTGTGCTACTTTGACCTGACTGGATGAAATGTGGGCTAGGCATGTAACTAATAGGAAGACACTCCTGTAAGGTTGGAAAAATCAGTCTGGTTGGGGATGGTCCTGGATTCGTAATCACCTGCCCTTCTCCTATTCTTTGCCTAGAGCAGTGGTGGCCAAACTCCAGCCCTCCAGACGTTTTGGACCACAACTCCCACAGTCCTTTGTCACTGGCAATTCAGGCTTGGAATTCTGGGAGTTGTGGTCCAAAACATCTAGAGGGCCAAGGTTTGGCCACTACTGGCCTAGAGCAAATCTGGTAGCAGACTGGGGGCAGGTTCAGCAGCTTTCTTTGCCTGCCCTCTTTGTGAACCTCCTGTCCCCTCCTCCTCTTCTCTAAAACCTTGTGTCCAGGTAGGAGCACCTGCACATTTACAATGAGAAGGAAACGCAGACCCATAGAATGCTGCTTTAATATTCTGATAAAGGAAATTGCACTGCTTGTCTTGGCTGCTAGCTTTTGAAGGTCACGACGCCTGCCAGTTCCTTGAGCAGGTCCAACAGACAAGGGAGGCAAGCACTGCTGATATACACAAACATCTTGCAGGCATGTGGCATATGCAGTGTACACCAGTGACATGTTCTCTATTTCCTTAATGTTTTCTTTGTTCCCTGTACATATAACAAGGAACAAAACTTCACATGTGAAGAGAGCGGTCCTAGTTTCATGTGGGATTGCATCAGAAGAAAGCAAATGTTATTTGCAGTAGTGATAACATACTCCTTCCCTCCTTCTTTCTCTCAAAATATAGGAATCAATGTTTGCAATTTCTTAGAAAAGACTGACACTTACTGTTTTTGAAAGCTTGCATGCCAAAAGTGACAGCCTCTTAAATTGACAAATGTATTCCTCGCTCTTTGAGCCTTTCTTAGCAACTGTCAGTGCCATTCAACCAAGAGTTGGTAATACAGTAATTCAAAGCTCCTCACATACCCACTCTGCCTACTATGCCCAAATATATAATTACAAGCACTAAGGAAACTAGTACTTGTTACACAGGTATTTGTAATTTAAAAAGAAACCCTTACATATTTTCAGTCTGGGAATGGGAAAATAGGGTACAGTGGATACATTGATCAGTGCAATTAATTATACAGTATAAACATGGAAACTTGTAAAACAAGGCGGGCAATTTCTGCCTCTCCCCTGATGCTGCTGGACTGCAACTCTAATAATACTCACTCACCAAATGTACCCCAATGGCAAGGGTATTTCAAGTCTGACAACATCTGGAGGAACACAAGTTGCCCCCCCCCCGCTATAAGGTTTTATGGGGGTATATGGGGTAGGGCCATGGGGTGGTAGTTCAATAGAAGGACAGATCTAATAAGGCTTCAGACTTCAGTTGTTGGCCCTTCCATTTAGCAGAGTGAGGTAGTTGGTGTTCTTAGGTAGCAACAGTGGAGCATCCCAACTGTGGTTCTCTTCCTTTTGTGTAGTAAGCTCCCCTGATCACTCTATCACAGTGTTGGCGAATCTGTGGCATGGGTGCCAAAGGTGGTACATGGAGCCCTTTCTGAGGGTACGCAACATTGCCCCCTCACAGCCACGGCACTTTCCCCTAGTTCGTAGCCCCAGTTTACTGTCCAGCCACTCCGCTCTGGGCACCCCAAAAGCATTGTGGCTGGAGAATAAACTTGGGCTACAAATTAGCCCACAAGTCAAAGTCTTCCCTCCTCCTGGGTCTCTGCGTGGAGCCATTTTGGCGGTCTCAAAATGGTTCTATGCAGAGAGATGGGCAAAATGGAGCAGCAGTTTGTGGCTTCTTCATAGTCCCAGTTGTGGCCATGAGAAATTCAAAAGCCTGCTTTTCAATCCTTGCTTTCTCAAAGGGTAGCACCTGAAGCATTTGTAACCCAGGGTACCATTATATTCAGGTTAAATTGCTGTATTGGCACTTTGTGAAAAATAAGTGGGTTTTGAATCCCAGTTTGGGCACTCAGTCTCTAAAAGGTTTGTCATCACTGCTCTATCAAGTCCTGTTATGAAGGGAAAAGATTCCCCACCCCACCCCGAAAATGAGGCTTAGGTGCTTATAGCTATTCTTTTATTATCTCCATGATTTTAAGGGGCAACAGGACATGAGGAGAAATAAGGAGGTTCTAAAGCTGGGGAAGGGCAAATCACTAGTATGTCAGATGTTTGCAAAGGATAAGCCATGTCAAATAGGGCCAGTAGAATATGACACATAACACACAGGAGGACATGGGGAGGGAGGGAGGAGAAATTATGACAACCCTGTGTTCCAGCTAAACTACTTCTGTCTTATCACTGTTATGTTTACAGTGAGATGAGAATCACTGCTCTGGAGACCAGAGACTGTGTGCACCTGCCTTGTGTCTTCTAAGCCAGTCTGCTGCATTCAGATATGGTGGACAATCTCATACAGTTGTCATAAAAGAAGAACAGCATTCATCTGTCAGTTTGGTCAGCCTTTGCACATGGATTGAGAGGTGGCCCGGGAGTGGTGAGGCTTTATTAGGTTGCAAGGAATGCAGCATATCATGCCCATAATTGTTGAGACTGGATCCTAGAAACCATATACAGTGAACCCTCGTATAACAAACAGTTTGTATAACATAAAATCTGTACAACATAAAAAATTCCAGAGATAGGGGGAATTTGCTTAACAGAATAGCCTATGGGGCGAATCCATACAACAGATGGTCGCAATTAGGGAATACTCCATTTTCAATGCATTCCTATGGGAAATTTGTAGAAAGGAAAATTTGCTTAACATAATTTCATTTGGAATGAATTAATTCCTTTACACAAGGTACCACTGTATAGACCATTTGACAGGTGTCAAAATCAGCTAGAATACCTGGTAGGGAACTACTTTGTAACAGGTGCCACAGCAAGTGCAGTGGCAGAATACTTACTTATGAACCTCAAAATGGAACACATTAGTGTTATCTGGCTTAGAGATACAACCTTACCATCCTATCGCTCATAACTAAAATGATGCATGGTGGGTACTTCTTTCTTTCAGAATTCCATTTGTGTAGAAACAAGTAGCAAGGCTTCTCCTTTCCAAACCCTCCAGAACTTTCCCCTTATTTCCTGTAGCCCAGTGGTTCCCAATTTTGGGTAACCCAAGTATTATGGGATTGGCACTCCCAAAAATCCCAACCAGCACAGGTAGTGGCAAAGGATTCTGGGAGCCGGAGTCTAGGAACACCTGGGTTATCCAAACAGAAGGGATACCTCCTGTCCCCAAAGAGCCTTGCAGGGCACAGTGGTCCAAGTCCAAGGGAATATAGGCCTACACTGAGGCCTTGAAGGACTTCTTTTTTTCTTTTCTAATTTTGGATAAGGGGCTTCAAGCAGTTGTTTCGCAAAATGCTGGCTTCCTCTTTTTCCTTCAAGTTAAAACATCCTGGATGGAATCCATTTCAAAAGTCTGGCTGGTATTCATCTCCTTGGCATATATTTCAGCAGCAAATGGCCACAAAGTCAGCATAGGCATTTGGTGTCACATGCCAAGGGGTACTAGGGCAAATGCCTATAACTAAACTGGTAGCAATTCAAAGCCAGGATTAACACAAATGCCATTACACCATGAGCATAACCAAAAGGATTCTGGCCATAGAGGCCTCTTTGCTGCTGCAGTTTAGACAGCATGGGGCAACACTTTACAGCCATCTCAAATCAACTACTTGCCAGGTAATTTATTCTCTTTCACAAATTATCTAATTCATATACATTCTTATTAGCAAACATGGAAACATCTTCCTAAAGATTTTACCTGTGGGACCAATGTAGCTGTGAATAAGGCTGTTCCTGCCCCCCCCCCCCAACCTCAGTAACATTTCATTATGAATTGTAAACCACAAATTGCCTAAATGAGAAAATGGATATTAGATTACACTGTGTAGAGCTTATGCTAAGGTGTACATTATAATTCAGGACAGGAACGTCATTATTTGATGTGCAAGTTGGTTCCTGTAATGCCCTGGATATAGAAAGCAAAGCAACAACTTCCCTGTTGCTGTTAAGCACAAAGAATACTGATTCAAAGAGTCCTTTATATACATTTTTGTGTGCCACTCGTAGAGCAAGACATAATGTGAGCTTTAAATGATAGACTGACCTTGAAACCTTGCAGAGGTATGTAATCACAGCACCACAGAGAAGGAAGAACTGTACAAAGAACCAGTTAAAAGCCTTTCATTCAAGAAATACGAATGTGAGATAAAAAGCAAAAAATTGTATGTGAAAAAAATAGTGACAAAACAACAAAATGACCCTCTCGAAACTGCAGTGGTGTGTGTGTGTGTGTGTGTGTGTGTGTGTGTGTGTGTGTGTGTGTGTAAGCAAAGCTGCTAGCAAGGATTGTCCTAGATTCCTTTAGAATTCCTTTGGCAGTACTGTATTGATGTGTTCTGGAATGTAACTTCAGCTGAACAATCTGGTGGCATGCTGTTGAACTTCCTTGTGAAAACTCAGGTGTCAGCCAAAATAAATGGATCGGGGTGGAATCACTGCTGTCTTGCATCTGCTGCATTAATTTATATCAGGGTTATTTAAACTCTCTCTCTCTCTCTCTTTCTCGTATATCTATATCTATATCTATATCTATATCTATATCTATATCTATATCTATAGCCTGTTTCCCTGAAAATAAGACAGTGTCTTATATTATTTTTTGCTCCCAAAGATGTGCTAGGTCATATTTTCAGGGGATGCCTTATTTTTCCATGATCATTTATCCCCCTTCCCCCCACCCCTGTGCCAGTGGACACCTTTACCAGACACCCCCCACCCCTCTATCAGACATTTCCCCCCTACATCAGTCACCCCTGTGTGTCCACACAATGTGCCCGACTCCAGCCCCACGGGAACTCACTGTCTAATTGTGAGTTAGCCAGACTCCGTCAGGGCATAGCAGGCAGCAGCTTGTCCTGGAGGCAGTGTGGGCTCTCTGATTAAATGAGAGTCCAGAGTTATGGTAGCTTTGGGGGGGGGTTATTATCAGGGAGGCCTTATGTTCGAAATAAGACATCCCTTATTATCAGGGATGTCTTATTTTCGGGGGATGCCTTATATTTCAGCGAGAGACAAAACTTTAAGTAGGTCTTACTTTCGGGGAAAACAGGGTGTACACACACACACACACACACACACACACACACACACACACACACACACACACACGTTTACTTAGACCCCCCCTCCTTTAGGCATAGTGTTGCATTGACTTAAGGTTACTCCACACAAGGTGAAATTTCTGCTCCCTGACCAGCTGTGGTTGGTTTTGCATGTGAGGCATACTGGGATTTCCATCCAGACAGCATTTTATAATGCCACATCTTGAAATACTGCTTTTCTGTACAAAATATTTCAAATTCTTGTGTGTATGTGTGTGTGTGTGTTTGTGGGGGTGGGAATGGACCTCTTGATCTAGTTTCCTTTTGGATCTTCTCTTCTGGAGCATTTCCTTGCCTATGTTTATGTTCTAATTAAAAGCTTCCCATTGATGTTGTCATGAATTCCAAACCTCCATCTGGAGTGACATCTCAAAACCCTCCAGAATTCTGTTGGTTGCTTCATGACTCCATGTACTTGCTTGACAGGCTTTATGTCTGAAGTGCAAATGATGTGGCTGAAAAGGGCAATAGTGTAGGGCCCTCAGAGGGGACGTAGGTTACAGAAGCATTATAGAGAACTGGTAAGGGCAAGTGGCTCAGGACTTTAGAAACCATACAAGGATAAGAACCACTGATGAAGTAAGGTGGTGCAAAAACAAGGGGCATGGATATGATACTATATGTCATGCAGGAACCAGGGACTTGGAAGCTGGGCTCGTGGGTCCCTCCCTCCGGCTACTGCTCCACCTTTCCAACCCTCATTCAAGGGGGGCAATGGACTTAGCCACCACAAGGCCCATTTTGGCTCCCTCTAGTGAGACACTCTTCCCCATTCTTTTTTGTAGGCATCAGATTGAATTGTCAGATATTTGGCTCATCAGCAGGTGAGAGCAGCCCCCAGTCCCCCCTCCATGAAAACTGTAACGGAGCCAATTTTGCTCAACAAGAAAATGTGTGCAGTTCTACAGGCACCAAGAAAACTAAAAGCCCACTCTCTCCTGAAGGGGGAGAAAGACTGATCCCACAGCTGTGGTTTCCTTTCTTTTATGGTGGGGATGAGGAACTTTTGGCTCTCCAGATGATTTGGACCACAAGTCCTTTATCACTGGCAATATAGGTTGGGAGTTCTCGGAGTTGCAGCCCAAAACATCTGGAGGCCCAACAGTTCCTCACCCTGGATTTATGATCTGGTTGATGATGTAATCTTAGCCTATACCTAACAAGTTATCCCCGGCGCTGCCCAAAATGGTGGAAGGAGGTCTAATGTGCACGTGTGTGTGCGCGCGTGCACACACACACACACACACACACACACCACATTCATGCATATACACACACACAAATGGTGGTGGTGGAGGCGGTGGAGGATGAGGCGGCAGAGGCAGTGGCTGCGGCAGTTCTGGAAAAGGGCCTGGGGGCAGCGGGCGGAGTCAGCCGAGTCAGCGGAGTTGTCATTTTCACTGTGGCGGAAGTGAGCTCCAAGCTAGAGGGGCTTCCTCCACCTCCCAGGCCCCCAACGAGTTGTGCCATCACTGAGTGCACCCTTCCCAAGTACGTGTTGCTGCTGGTGGCGGCGGTGCTGCTCCTGCAGCCGGGCGCCTCGGGTTCGGTGAGGCCAGTCCATAAGGGTTACACTACCACTCAGGATTTGTCACCTTAGGTAGCTATCTCATTCTGACTAACGGAAAGGCTTGCGGATTTTTTTATGGAATTACAGATGGGTGTATCAAGTTTTCTGAGAATGACTGAGGAAAGTTTGATCTACTGATTTGAAGAAGTGTTATTTCTAGCTTAAATAGCTACTCGGAGAGCGAACTAAGAAAAATGGGAGAGGTTCTCAAGGCCTGTTGTATCCTTAGTGCTCTTCAATTCACAGAATCTTAGTTTTTAAATCATATATAATTTTCTTGCGGTGTTACTTAGTAACCAGTGAAGTCTCTGGAGGAGGGGGAATAAATTCTTCTCTTTTATGTCTTCTAATGGAGTTTTGTCGCTCCACTGGCAATATAAAAGAAAACTGCCTTACTGCCAATAGAAGGCTATCAGCTGATTTTCCTTCCCTGTTGTGATAATGACTTACTTTTATGGATTTTTCAGCAAGCTTAAAAAAAACAACAAGTGGTAGCTGTGGAAATGGGACTTCCTGTGTACTATTCTCAAGAAATCACTTGGCAGAACTATGGTTTTTAAGCATATACATACTTATGTTGGGGGGGGGGAAATAGGACAGACCCTCACTTCTAAGCATGCTAAGGCTACACATAAATAGCTGCCCCTTCTCATGGGAGATGATGGGCAGTCCTCCTTGTGGAGGACCTCTGGCTGGGGATGGCAGCAAATGTAACTTCCTAACTTCCTTAAAACCAACCAACCAACCACTGCAAAATTTGACGTGAATATTTGTACAAAAACTTCAACTGGATGCATTAATGGATGCTGGCTCATGCTGATAAAAGTATCCTGCTGAGCATTTTGGATATACACTGGCATAACTAGGGAGTGGCAGAAGAGTGCATTTGCCCCAGGGCGTGCAGCAATCTGGGGGTTCCTGGAGGGGGAGCAGGAGAAGGCATGTGCCATCCTGCCAGCAGTCCTCCTTTCGCCCCGCTAAGGCTTGTCGATTCTTAGTCAGGGGAAAGGAGGAGAGAGAAGCAGGCAAATTTTTTTTCCAAGCAGCACCTCTGTCAATTGCTCCCGCCTCCCCCCCCCCCACTAAGGTTTGGTGATTGTTAGCCTGTGGGAAGGAGGAGAGGAAAGTATGTGATGGAGGTGCTGCTTGGAAAAAAATCCAATTGCCTGCTTCCCTCTCCTACTTTCCCCACGCTAGCAATGTCTACAAGTGAACTATGTCCCAATACAGAGATTGCAGATTTGATGAATCATTAGCAAGCAAGCAAGCAGGTAACAAATAATCCCTAACCACACTTTGTAGGATGGACAGAAAATAGAGACCTCTCCTTTGGAAATATAAGGCTGCTTGTAGCTCAGATATGAAATATGTGGAGGGCCCCAGGATGGAGAAAGATCATGTACAGTAAGTAAGAGGACAATTACAGTGTATTGGGCCGCTTGACTATCAGGAGCCAGGATTTGAACCCTTACTATGCATCCCTGGAGAGCATCTGGTTGATTACAGTAAGTAAGAGGACAATTACTATAGTGTATTGGGCTGCTTGACTATCAGGAGCCAGGATTTGAACTCTTACTAATATTACTATGCATCCCTGGAGAGCACCTGGCTGAGATTGCAGAGAGAATATCTGGTTGATGACATTACATGTCACACTATCTGTGTTGAATTGAATGGATAGCATATTATTATGGGAGAGAGAGAGAGAGATCTGGTAAGGCGTTTTAATGTCTGTATTGTTGACACATACACTATTGCGAAAAAGTCAGATGTAATTGTATGCCTTTGAACTAACCTGCAACATGGCCTAACAAGTTCACAGTCTGGTTGTACAGAAAGAGAGGTGACATCAATTCCCCACACAACAATTATGATTCTTTTCAAGGCCAGTTAGTAACCAGTTTCAACCTGGCCTTTGGTTAGCAAGATTTTATGATGATGAGGACAACCCCATGTATTCAGTTTTTTAAAAAAACTCTGTCCTTTTTTTAAAAATGGGGGCAGCAGATGGACTTAGGAAGAGAGAGAGGCAGAAAGGCCCCAGGACATCCAGGTGGGCCTCCTCTTTGGTGAGGTCAGCTTTTCAAAATGAAAATGAAAATGAACCAATTGGTTTGGGAGCAATGGGGGGGGGCTGCACTGGAGAAATTATTCTGTCATTTAAACTCTACCATCTTTCTGTTTTATTCAGAACACACAAAAACCCTCTCAAATAAAATACAGAGGCATAGTTCTGTTAAAGCAGGAGAACACGCCACAGGCATTATCAAATGAAAAAATATGATGAATGGCTTGAACTTCAATTGCCTTACGTATCCTCCAACAAGTAACAAGAGCTAAGTATGTTTAAAGTTGCACTTCACTCAATGAGTTAACTGTTCTGGAGAGCTGATAATCATCCTGAGAGATCTGTTTGCTGACAGTGTTAGGCTGTTTGGTGTGTGTTAATTTTATAGACTCAGCATCATAGGAGGACGTGCAGTGATAGCACAGCCCTGGCTCTTTTGTAACTGCATACTGGAGTGTGCAAGGTTGCTGGTAGACTGGTCCAGGGATGGCTACAAACTGCCACATTTGGTTCATGCCATATTTGAATATGCCCGGAACTGCCCACACCATCTGTCCTTGTTCCCATTCACTTGCTTAAGCTTTCCAAATTAAAAGAAAAAGAAGCAGAAGCAGAAAGCTAATCTTTGCCAAGCCTTCTGGCTGCATAAAAGGAGCACATACTGTAAATAGTTTCAGAATGCCTTCCACTCAAAACAACACTGTCAGTAACTTGTAAACTGATCTTGACAAATTTTGACAGTTCCTACAATTTGGGATGTACTAAGTGCAATTTTACTGTGGACTTTCCCTTTGTTGGTTATGGAAATAAAGCTCTCCTGTAGTTGCAAAGTTATTTCTAGTTGTCTGGCATATGTGTACCATTAAACTATCACTTCCATATATAAAGGACTATTTAAACAGCTATGCAGTAGCTACAAATTGCTCCCCTCACCCTCTCCAGCACCTGCAAACCATCGGTGCACGTTCTGCTTCAGCAAATGTTCTGTCATTTTTATATATATCATATATATATCATAGTACCCGCTGTTATAAAGAAACTTTCTGCCCTGCCCTGCTCTTCCAATTGCTTGGAATGGTGGGACACACCTATTCCAGTCGTGGCATGGCTCAGAAGGGGTAGCTCATGCTACTCTGCAGAGCAGCTGCTTTGGTAGACTAAGAAAAACAGCTCATCTGGGAATATCCATTTTTGTGTTTGTGTATTTGTTTATTCTGGCAACATGAATTTTATGCAATTGGAGCAAAAGCTCATGAGCCTATATTGGTTTTCACATCTATTTTTTTCCTGTTTGTGTTTGTATTCTAAACCAATACATAAATAGTTGTAGGCCAGCTGATAGGTGCTAGGGTAGTGCTGATCAGCTGGCAGGTGGAGATTAGGGGAGGGAAAAATGTTTTTTTGAAAGCCCCGGGCTTTAAAAAAAAACCTTCCCCCCTTCCCCAATCCTGCATGTGCGGCTTATAGATGAAACAAAATTTCTTTTTATTTTTTAAAAAAAACACCATTTCGTTTCGTCTGTAACAAAATGCTGCTTCCTAATTTCATTTTGTTTCATTTCGTTACATAACAACACGACGAAACAGCATTTTGGTTTTCATTTTGTGCCCATCCCTAGTTTCTTATGCACCAAAAAGAAAAATCTGGGGCTACATGTTATGATCTTCTCTTTACATTCTCACAGAAGGAAAAGGCAGATGCCATAATTTTTGTTTTGCAACTACCACCTCTGAGCCTCCAGCGGCAGGATGGCAGATGAAAAGAAGTAAGAAAAACTCTGGATCACACCTAAAGGTCACCCAGTGCAATACTCATTTCACAGAATCTATGGCCAGCCATTTTGCCCGTGGGAAGCCTGCCAGCAGAACATGAGTGCAACTCTACCTTATGTCATTCATTCCCACACAATTGATAAACAAATGGGGAATGCCTTCTATACTGCAATACAATACAATAGCCCCATTAATTTCCCCAATCTCTTTTATAAAATCACCACTGCATCAACTTTTGTGGATAACTCTGGTTTCTTCTCTATGTCCACTTTCTTCACATGAAGTGTAATGGTGCATAGCCCTGTCTTTCGTCATGTCTCTTCATACTTGTGTTAAAAAAAGAGAAATGAAATGAAATTAAGAGCTCCAGTGCCATAGTTGAGTAAGATTTCTTGGCCTATAGTGTAAGTGGCAGAAAAAGATTCCCTTTGCTGGTATTGCATGTGTGACACTTTTGTTAACATGGCAACTGGTAAAGGAACCTGCAGACAAATACAAGATCAGGGAGTAAGCGCGGAATAGCCACAGTAAGGAGAAGACTGTACATGTAACAGCTCCGCCTATAAAGCAACAACAAGAATAGAACACTATTGTAACAAGCTGTCATGCTCAGTGTCTGACGGTTAGTTAAACACTTAAGAAATCACAGCTGGTATGAAGCTATCATCATCGCCTCTACGTCAGTCCCACGGATTTCCCATGCTAGAATATTTTGAGCAATGTGTGCTCATGTATGCCTCATTAATAAAGCGGCTCACTGTTGGAAGAGAGCCATGCAGTGGAGAGACCATAGCTAAAGGCATGGCATTAGAATGCTGATTCAGTTCTGCATATCTCCCAAGTGGGGCTAAAGAAGAATCCTGCCTGAAATCCTAGAGAGGTGCTCTGAGTCAGAGGTGACAGTACTGGGCTAGCTGGGTGAGTGATCAGAGTTGGTATAAAGCAGGGTTTGCTATGTTTCCATGTATTATATGTTGGAATTTTATTTACAACCTCGCATGCTGTCTTTAGTTTGAATTATTGAGAGGGAGTTTTCTAGGCTGGGGTGACTGTCCATCTATCTCTTTATCAATCATCTAACCACCTGTTCCTCCAGGTTTTCAGCTGAAAGCCCTGCCTCTTTGCTGAAAGTTCTCACCCTCTCTGTTGTCATAAAGTAGCAGTTGTTGGTTGTTGTTAATCTGTTTTGGTGGTTGCTAGTATGTGTACACTAGTCTGTAATTTCGAGCAACTGGAAGTAAGAATGTTTTTTATTCTTTCTCCTACAAATGTCTCAGAGTGAGTTATAGAGTCTTTCAGTGTCAGTTAATGAGACAAGACTGGACAATGGAAAATCTGTAGCTAATCTCGGAGGATCTCTGTACTTCTACTATGTAGCAAAAAGAGGATTTTACCAGATATTTAAAATTTTCTAGCACTATGCACATTTATGGCTGTTCATACATGAAAATAATTCAGCATGAGAAGTGAAGGGTGAAAGAACTTAAATTAATTGCATCATATGTCCTACCTTTATCTTGAAACCATAGTTCATAATCATTCAAGAAAGGAATTATTGGCCATTGTTCATTATGCAAAAGAAGCATAACAGCCAACTCTTTCATTCCCAGGAGCAATTGCTGCAATTGGAGTAGTTTCTGGCGGAAAATCATCCTGTTTAATGTTAAAGGGATCCATTACTGTTGGCCTCTTAAGAACTATACTGGCTTATTATTTATTAGAATCAGCATTACTTGAAAGACACTCTTAGGAAATGTGACTGAAACCCAAACCCCCTCCTTGGATCTGATTTTGATACTCTGTCAGGCAACACAGTAAATCCAAAGTGACTTGAGGCTGAGGTATCAGATACACAGCAGTTTTTCAGATTTGTAAACAATGCCTGCTCAAAGGCAGACTTATGAAATCTGTATCTCAGTTCATCACTTATCTTCCTGTTATTTGGGATATATCTTGTTTGAAGAGATGTTAGTCAAATATAAATGTATCCTGATTAAAGAATTTATTTCCATCTCTTAGAAATGGTGACTGAGTTCTTAGAAGATTTTAACCAACTCCAATATTATCTGGAAAGTGAGGGTAGAAACTCTGTTTAACAACAACCAATGGGTTTAAAAAGTCACTGATACTAACCACTAAACAGTGGGAATATTTTGCTGACTGGTTGCTTGAAGTTTTGGGGAAAATATAGCAATTGTTTTCCCCAAACAAGTAAGGAAGTATTGTCCATATAGTCAGATTATTAAGAGACAGAGAAATTGCAGTAATAGTTTTCCCCCAATAAAAGTGTTCCTTCCTCACAGGGCATTAATATTTTCCAAAGGGTGGAACTGTGAGATTTAGTAGGTCATCACAATAAATTCATTTTGTTTCTACTATTTGATAAAATAGATTATATTTCTTAATTTTTTTGTGACAAGAAGAACTAGTTGTGCTTATTTTTAATTATAATTTCAAAACTATTTTTTCTTGTTTATCAATTAAATTCTTCAAAGGAGCAGTTTGGAGGACTGTTGTTAAAAAAGAGTTTGGGAGAAGTGAAAGTTTCTCAAAATGAAAACCAAGGTATGGTGTTGAAAGGTTTGGCTGAAATCCCTTTGCTTAGCATAGTAAATTGCACTAGGGTAGGCCAGTTGAGCTACTGTTGTGGGGATTTGGTGAGGCATCACCTCCATAAGTTCCATTGATTTAAATGTGCCTATTCTCCTTCCTCATCTTTCCCTATTGATTTCCACAAGCACAAGCACAGCTACAACAGAAAAGAAGCAAGTCTAAAAATCAACAAAGCCTGTCTTCCAGTATTGAAAACCCATCCAGTCACAAGCATCAGTGATCAGTTCACACAATGGAACAGCTAACAACACCGATCAACACCCCTGATTGCAGTGAAACTTCTTACTCTCTCTCCACATCACAGTACAGTCACTAACACCTATTTTCCTGAATAGGACAAGTTTCCCCTTTCCCACAGCTTAAAAAACCCACAATCTCACTCATTCTATGCCTCAGAACTCCTAGTTCCCCGAGCTCCTTGCTCTCTGAAGATGCTGGCCACAGCGACTGGTGAAATGTCAGAAAGAAAAACTTCCACTGCACTGCCAAACAACCCGAAAAACTCACAACAGCTATCAGGTCCCGGCCGTGAAAGCCTTTGAGAATACATTCTTTGATTTGTATCTTCCAACTTCACTATTCTCGGGATGCCATGTTGAGTGTAAGATCTTGGTCAAGCTGAATGGGAACAACTGTGATGGATAAGCATACGTGGAAGAATGGATCAGAGGCAGACGGGCAGAAGAACAGCTGGAAGCATTGCAGATGGCTTTTGCTCTAAATTAGTGATTCTCAACCTTCTGCCTTTTACATGATGCTGCCAATCACTCTATATGAAAAGACTGAGTCCTACTATGAGAGAAGCAAAAAGGACACTTTCCCCCAGAAGGATACAGTATCTATAAATTTATAGATAGTTTGTTATTTCAGTTGCAGTAAATTTGAAAGACATTAAAAACTGTGTATATTTGTTTACCCTCTAGAAGAGTATCTGTAGTACTGATTAATGAGTTGGGGGAATATGGGGGATTAGGAGAAACTTCTCCTCCTGCTGCTGCTCCTCTACCACTCCCTTTTATTCTGGTGCTGCACTGGGACTGTGCAGCTTGGCGAAGGCCACATAGCCCCTCTCCTCTAAGATGGATAGTGGGGAATTCAACATCCAACCTCTGGGTCCCCAGTCAGATATCTAACTCAGTAAGGTATTGTAGCATGCCCAGATTTTGTATATAGATAATCCATATGGAATGAGCTTGGTAGGAGTTGACCTATCCCATTTGTAGAAGGGGGGTTGAGAATGGATATTGAAGTACTGTACAGCAGAATTTTAGGAATTGTTGTGAAATCTCTGCATCCTATTTAGACTCTGTGCTACCAGTGGTATTCATACACATGGTTGAGAAACAATGCTTTAAATTATTGGGGAAACCTAATATCTCTGCTATGCATTTGAAGGTAATTATCTTTCATAAGTTGCCTTGGGAGGGCTTTTCTCAAGCAAACACGATCATGTGAATGCCAGTACTGTAATCAAATTATTATCTTTGTGAAAGCAACAGCTTGAAAGAACATTGTATCAAGTAATACAAGCAGATCTGGAGAAGCTCTTAAATCTTCGATCCACCTAATTCACACTCCTATAACTTTGCTATGTTCATACATTTTTATTTTAAGGAGCGAGGGGCATCATAATATGTTGTTTGCTGCAGACATGATACTCCATGATAATTTAATCAAAAGCTCTGAAAGGACTACATTGCTTTTCAATGGAGCCTCAAGGGAACAGCTTCTGCTTGATTGTCAAATGGAGATGTAAGTAAAACAAGTGTTACCTCACAAAAGCTCAATAATTGATGTATTCAGAAGGGGAAAGTGAGTAGATACAACTACAGAATAATAATTTTGCCTGGGTTTATAGAGTTTAGGGATGTAAGGGGATAGTGTTTCATTTTGAGCAAGAATGTTGGGCAGGATGATCAGATGCAAAAGAAGATAGCACTTTTTCTGCTTTGAAAATCATGTGGAGGTAAATAGAGAGAGCCAGAGTGATGTATCAGATAGAGTGACAGACCAGGACTTGTGAGACAAGTTGAAATCTCCTTGGCCATAAATACCTCCTTGCAGAGATGGCAAGGGTAAACCACTCCTACAGCATCTCATTTACCTCAAAAATCCTATCTGAGCCAATATAGTGCACAATCTCTACAATGTCTCCAAGTCTGGAGAAGATCAGGTTCCTGGCTCAAGAGACGTATTCAAATTCTTGCTCAGCTATGGAAACTGATGGGGTGGGGGTGGGGAGGCGGAACTGGTAAGAATACTCTTTAAATATCTCACTTACCTTAAAAGCCTTGTTAGGGTCACTATACGTTGGTACCAGCTTGACAGCACAGGATATGCAGGGAGTGGCATAAGAATGAACTGAGATTTGACTTCCTTCTCTTACCGCTTCTATCCTCATATTATGGCTTCCTTTTGTGATTTAGAAGTTTTGGAGAGGGTAGCCTTGTTAGTCTTTTCAAGAATTCCAGGCAAAATCAAAGAAAAACAAAACAAAACAAAAGAGACAATACATGTGGCACCTTTCATATTTTAATGTAACATTTAGTGGATTACACATCCACTTCTTCAGACATATAGCAGCAGAATGAGGTGTGCAATATAATATGTCATGGGATATAAATTTCATACCAAATATTCATTGGCTGTAGTATCTGTATTTGCATGTCAGCCCAGTTGTAAGTACCTATAGAAATAGTGGATAGGGGAGGAAGAGGAGGAGGGGGGTTGTAAATATGATGGGGAGGAGGATTTGTTGTTTGTTGATATGGCAGGTGTTGTTTTATGGCTCTGTGGTAAATTTCTCAAGAGATGGAAACCAGACATCATATCAGAGCAGGGTGGGGTGGGGGTTGGAAGAAAGGGGGGAGAGGATGGGAAATTGTTTACCTTAGAGTCCTGGTGGGAGATGAACTTCCCAGAAGTGACAATACAGTTGGATTACATTTGGTAATGACTCCAGAAACCCTGACTTATGTTTAATCCATTCTTGTGTGTGTCTATCATGCATATGAATTTTATCTCAGCTGTTCCTCTATGTAGTCTTGATTTGTTATGATTCTGTTCCAAAACGGTGACCTTCAAATCCTTCAAGGAGTGTCCGGGTAAACTGAAATGGATTGAAACAAGTTATGTCAAACATGTGTCCATTGATGCATTTTCTTAGAGATTGTCTTGTTTGTTCAGTGTAGAGTGCAGATGGGCATTGTTGGCAAAAGATGGCATAGATCACATCTATGTGAACTTGCCCTTGATACTGTATGTGACATTGTTGGGTCTTGTGATTGTGTTGCCAGAGTAGATGTGTGGACAGAGTTGGCATCGGGGTTAGTGGCAAGGTTTACTTCCATTGTTCATGTTGCAGTTTTGTTACATGACAAGGCTGTCATGTTTTTTCTTAACAATGTATGCTTTTTGAAAATTGACTATTCATTAAGTGCAAAGTCTAATACAAAAAGTGTTCTGCTTCTGCTTATATATCACCCCATAACACTTCAAGTACTCTCTGGGTGGTTTACAACTCAAATATGCAGGCTACACATTGCCCCCCCCCCACAAGCTGGGTACTCATTTTACTGACCTTGGAAGGATGGAAGGCTGAGTGAACCTTGAGCCTGCTTCCTGGGATTGAACCCCAGGTCGTGAGCAGTTTTAGTTGCAGTACGGCAGTTTAACCACTGCACCATGAGGCTCAGTGGTTAAAGAACAGTAATACCTTGGTTTATGATTGTCATGGTCTATAACCATTTTGCAAGACGAGCAAAAATTTTGGAACTTTTTTGTTGCAGTTAACGAGCTTGTCTTGCAAAATGAGCACTGGAGTACTGAGTGGCAGTGAGGAGGAGCTGGCTGTGGTGTCCACCATGGCTGTACACACCCTCCTTGCTGCTGCACAGATGCGGCTGGCACTGCTGTTCCTGGGCAGGCCCTCCCCACCACTGCACACATGAGGCAGCCCCCACTGCAACCAGGCAGAGCACCGTCGCCACTGCCATATTTAGAGAGGATTATAACTGACTTTTGGAAATGATTTAACAAAATTATTTTAAAGGTTTCAGCCAAGGATTCCAAGTCAGAGGGTGGTTTCTTGAAATAAAAAAATACTTTTAAATATTTTGAAGCACTGGTTTGGTTTAGGAAAGTTATTAAGGCAAACAATGATGAAACTAGAAAGCGCAATAAAGGAATAAACATAGTTTAGGTTCACTACTGAATCTCACTCATCCCCCAGCATGAGAACCTAAATTTCTCATTCCAGACTGCTATTGATCTCTGCAGGATTTGGTTTAAGAACTCAGAAAACCTTCCAGCTACATGTTGAAACAAAGACCCAGAAGGTGGGAGAGTGGGAAAATTCTTATAGCAGGAAAGCAGTTCAAGAAGTCTCTGTACTCATGTAACTATAAACAAGACATACACTACAGAATAGATGTGTATGTTTGGATGTGTTACTGACAAAAATCCAGCTGTTTTGATATCTCCTGGCAAGTGGAGTGCAGTACTGAAGAGAGCCACAAAAGCTAAGATACTGTACTATGATTTGTGTCTCTTCTGAAACAGCCTAGAATGCAATTGTAAGTCACTGATCCATGTTCTAGGTTCTTCCATTAGATAGTGTCTCCCAACAGAATGCAAGGTGTTTGCAAAACTCATTAAAAGTAATATATAATATATAATGGTTAAGCCCATTCTTAAAAAACCTGGCCTCGCTACGGACGATTTGGCAAACTACCATCCGATGGCTAATGTCCCGTTTACGGGCAAGGTTATCGAGAGGGTGGCTGCGGTCTGGCTGCAGTCATTCCTGGAGGAGCAGCAGTGCCTTGACCCATGCCAATACGGGTTCAGGCCTCGTCGGGGGACTGAAACAGCTCTGGTCGCGCTGCAAGATGACCTAATCCGGGCGGCCGACAGGGGTTGCTCTACCCTGTTGGTCCTCCTGGACTTGTCAGCGGCCTTTGATACCGTTGACCACGGTATCCTGCTGGATCGGCTCTCCGAGGTGGGAATTGGAGGCACTGCTAGCAGTTGGCTCCGTTTCTTCTTGGAGGGCCGTCCCCAGTATGTTCAGCATGGGGGGGGGGAGTTGTCAGCCCCGTGGATCCTCCCTTGTGGGGTTCCGCAGGGGTCGTCTCTGTCCCCTATGCTGTTCAACATCTATGTAAGGCCGCTGGCTGAGGTCATTAGGAGATTTGGAGTCTGCTGTCATCAGTACGCTGATGACACGCAGCTCTATCTCTCCTTTCCACCTCTGCAGTGGAAGCTGTTCGGACTCTCGATGGGTGCCTGGATGCCATATTGACTTGGACCTGGGCGAACAGGCTCAAGCTCAACCCCGGGAAGATGGAGGTTATGTTCTTTGGGAGCTCGCCGTCGGGATACGGAGGCCCTCTCACCTGTTTGGAGGGAGTTTCCCTGCAACTCGCGGAGAGGGTGCGGAATCTGGGCGTGGTTCTGGATCCGGCGCTCACCTTGGAAGCCCAGGTGGCGTCCGTGACCAGATCCGCTTACTACCATCTTCGCCAGATAGCCCAGATCCGCCCGTACCTCGACGGTGACTCTCTGAGAACAGTGGTCCAAGCACTGGTGATCTCGAGGCTGGACTACTGCAACGCCCTCTACATGGGGTTGCCCTTGACTCTTCTCCGGCACCTGCAGCGGGTCCAAAATGCAGCGGCCAGGCTGGTGGCTGGTGTGCATCGTTATCACCACATCACCCCAGTCCTGGCTCACCTGCATTGGCTGCCCGTTGCAGCCCAGATTAGATTCAAGGTCTTGGTTTTAGTTTATAAAACCCTCCATGGCTTGGGCCCGGACTACCTGTCGGAGCGTATTGTCCAGCGATCCACCTCGGCCTGACCTGTTTGGCAGTCGCGAGCACACTCGCTTTGGGTCGCCACTCCGCGAGAGGCCTGGAAAACGCTCACGCGGAACCGGGTCTTCTCCGTGGCAGCCCCTTCCCTTTGGAATACCATCCCGAGCAAAGTGCGCTCTGCAGAGTCCCTGCTGGCCTTTCACAAAGCTCTAAAGACACTCCTCTTTCGTGAGGCCTTTGGCGAGCTTTTTTTATTTATTTTATTTTTCTTCTCTTCCTCCCTTTTTGTCCCACCATCCATACTTTCTATGTTCCTCGTCTGTTTTGGTGATGCTAGGGCGTGATACTGTTTTAAATTGTATTTAACTTATTTATACTTTAATTGTTGTTTTATATTGTGGAATTGTTGTTGCTTGTTGCACTTGTTGCTATCCTGTAAGCCACCCAGAGTTCCTCCGGGAAGATGGGTGGGATATAAATGCAATAAATAAATAAATAAATAAATAAATAAATAAATAAATAAATAAATATCTCATAGCTACTAAGTAAGGTAAAGGTCCCCTCCCTCCACATGCATGCTAGTCATGTCCAACTCTAGGGGTAGTGCTCATCTCCATATTCAAGCCGAAGAGCCAGTGTTGTGCAGGTCCGTGGCAATGTGGCCGGCACAGCTGCAAGGAAACACTGTTTTACCTTCCCTCTTTTTACAATGGTACCTATTTATCTACTTGCATTTATATGCTTTCGAACTGCTAAGTTGGCAGGAGCTGGGGTTATCAGTGGGAGCTCACTCCACTGTGTGGCACCCGGGATTTGAACTGCTGAGCTGCTGATTTTGCAGCTGACCGTTTTGAGTACTCTAGCCCGCTGAGACCCACACCCCAACACTAAACAAAAACCTTGCACAAATGTCTTTAAAGGCTGAGAAAACAGTGGTCTGGCAAGGAAAAATTATTCTCAAGTGACATTTTTATTGATGACAATTTCTGTCTCTCTCTATCCCTGACACATACAGAAATACACACACACAGTGCCTGAAATGACTAATTAATGCCTAGGTAAGTACTACAGAACTATGCAGAGGCCATAGGCAGGTTTCAAACATTATAATTAAATCCTCCTCCACAACTCAGCCAAAATTAAGCACTTTAACAATGCAAAATCCTGTATTGACACAGTAATTCATATAGTAGCTCATTCTGCTACTATATGTCTGAAGAAGTGGACATGTCCACGAAAGCTTACATTAAAATATGATAGTCTTTAAGGTGCCACATATTTTTGTTTTTTATTTTGTTTTGTTTTGATTTCTGCCAGTAATTCATATACTACGTGCTTACTCCAATGCATAACTCTAATCAGAAGGAAGCCTGTTTGAAACGTGTGGAGGACTGAAGCCTTACTTTCTTACTGGTTTAAATGGGAGGTAAGCACATGCTCAGCATATTATATTTTTAAATGAGTGAAACTTCAGCTGTTTAATTATGGGTGGTCTGTGCTTATACCACTTTTAAAATGTTTTCAATGATCCTAGGGGGTTCTGACGGGGGCAGGCACTCGTTGGGAATCAGATTTCAATTTTTAATTGGTGATGTGGCATAGGCAACTTTTTATTACTTAGAATTAGTTCTTATGCATTCCTAGAAACAACAAGAACTCTCACTTACATAGAACTCTCTAAGGGATTAGTTTACGTGTGATAGTTTGCATTAAGAATTCATGAAGGCTCTGTTCAGAGAAAGCACAAACATCTAAAACATTCCAAACCAACCAACCAACCAAACAAACACAACTCTCAGAGCTTGAAAAGACTACAGATACTAAGTGCATGCAATGTATGTTAGAGAACATGAATTTAGGTAAAGTCCCCCCCCCAACACACACATGCATGCTAGTTGTGTCCGACCCTAGGGGCAGTGCTCATCTCCGTATTCAAGCCGAAAGAGCCAGTGTTGTGCAAGTCCATAGCCACATGGCCGGCATGGCTGCAAGGAAACACTGTTTTACCTTTCCACTTTTTACGGTGGTATCTATTTGTCTACTTGCATTTACATGCTTTTGAACTGCTAGGTTGGCAGGAGCTGGGGTTAACAGCAGGAGCTCACTCCACTGCGTGGCACCCAGGATTCGAACTGTTGAGCTGCTGATTTTGCAGCTGACAGTTTTCGGAGCCTTAGTCCGCTAAGCCACCACACCCCTAACACGAATTTAGAGAAAAAATTAATAGCACACAAAACTGAAAGGCAGGAAAATGGTAGCATTTTGTAATTGCTTTCACTTCTCTAATTCAAATATGGATTTTAACAGCCCATTTTTCTCCAACTCTGTCACCTAGTGCTACCCATGGTGGTCATGGCTTCCACCTCTTGAGATGTGCATAGAGATCCACCGGGCAATAATGGATCATGGTTAGACAAGATCCTGCCCCACTCCAAATAACAAAGCATCAAGAAAGGACAGAATAGATCCAAGATTAGTGGGTGGCTTTTGTTCCATAGTCATAGGAAGCATGGCAAGAAGCTGAAGACAGCACCCTAGGACCTTTGGATCACAACTCCCAGAATTCCGGACCTAGATTGCCAGTGAAAAAGGACTGTGGGAGTTGCCACCACTGCTCTAGGTATTCCTGATTTGTAGCTTTACGTCTCCTTTAACTCTACCTGATCTCACTTCTTTATTCTTAATTATGCTTAAACCTACATAATGATTATTTCTTAATAGCTGTTTAGACCTGCCTCCAGTTATAGAGGAGGAGCTTTCTCTTTGAGGTTTTTGATGCACTTTCTAGATTTCCCTGTTTATGTATCTCAAAATGTCCATACTACCAGACAAGAACAAATCTATTGCACCATCAGGTACTAGGGACATTGAGGCCATGGTTCCTTCCTGCTAGTTGGTATGAAAACTGTATTTTACGGCAGGTTTGACATCTATATTATCCACTTAAGAAACCATTAAGTCCACCAGAGGCATGTCTATAACTTCTATAATTTCATCTAATGGACTTGAGGTATCATGGACTTGAGGTATACCAGTCACCTCAGCTATTACCAGCAAGCTATGATTTCTTCTGTGTGGTTGTGTCTGAGAATACTGAGGTCGATTGTCTTAAAGCAATCGGCCTCAGAACCAACTCTCTGAAGTTCAGAACCAACAAAGAAAGAGAGGCTTTTCAAAGTTCTACTATGGCGCCTGTGATCCACGGGCTGAAACTAAGTTATTTTCTGAAAACAAAATGAGCTCAGACATACCCAGAAAGTTCATATATGGAAGCAAAACTCAAAACAAAGCATACTCTGTCATTACTTCAAGCCATATACGGATCAGGTAGTGAAGAGGCTGCGAACCTGCCCATTCTTACCTGGGAGTAAGTCCCACTGAAGGTCATGGGACGAACTTCAGAGTAGACATGAGCAAGGGCACTTATCTGCCACATAAAACACTGTGGAATAAAGAACTACTTAACTTGCATCTTCTTAAGCCCTATTTCATAGTCCTCTCTTTGAAGATGTTATCTACTAGAAGAGCAGGCTGAGTTAACCCAGTGTATGGTTCAAGGAGATGGTTTTCATGTATGTAAGTGCCTCTCAACAAATACTCATGTCAAAGGATGTAACTGTGGCCCCCTAATGTCATCTGGCCCATCAAGAATTCCAGTGAGCTGTTATCTAATCATCTAAACACACTTCTCTGTCCCTGCCTTAATATGAACACATTTCTGCATAGCTTTGCCCAGAGGATAAATACCACATGCAAATATAGGGTTCAATTTTTTCGAGCGAGTGCGAGTGTTTATTTTGTGGCCATCAGATTGTCTTCTATGCTCCAAAATCACAATAATAAGAAATCATATGCCTCTATCCATTAGTACTAAAAGTTTTTTCCCCTCAAGAAAATTAGCTTGAAGAAATTGAGCAACATATCCAGTTGGATGCCTCAGGAAATGCTTGGTTTGCTACAAAATAACCCCCCACCTACCCCCCTCTGTATAAAAAAAATTCCTTTCTGCTAACTTCTGCCTGATTTGCTGCAATGTCTTCTGATGTCAGTTTCAGAAAAATGAGAGTTCCTGGAGGGCTCTGTGAGCAAATCTGACCCTTTTCTTGTCCGGTATGGGGAAAGCACTGATGACGGCAAGAAGGCAACCTCTATATTTTATACTGAGGCAGCTTCACCTCTTGTAATTCAATGCTGTGCAGAAGAGTAGGATGGAAAAGCCACTGCCAGAATATATTATTTAGTGTGGGGAACAGCAGCCTTAATGCAATGTTAATGAAAGGGAACGTAGGCACATTTAAAAAGGGAGCTCGGAGTTATGCCTTCCAATTGTGCAAGGCTCTGTAAATAAGTCTATTTGTTAACATTGCTACATACCATAGTCACTCACTGACATGTGCCCCTTACTGGTCAATGATGTCGATTCACTCAGAATTTGAAGGCTGAAGTCCATTATTTTGTGCACTTTTCCTCTCATGGGACATTCCACACGGTTTGTTGTGCCTGGTTGCTATCTGGTGGAATCCTGCCAGCCCAGTTGATTTTGAGGCTATGGAATCCAACCTTGAGTGGCTTGTAGACTGGGGTGTGGGGGGAACCTCAGATTGTAGATTATCTACAGGGATAATCTATGTTTCCATATTCAGTACATTACTGGATCCTAGCCCTAGCTTTCAAATAATAACTGCAGTGGTGGTGACATCTGACCTAGTGTGACTGGTAGATGCTGCTGGAGCTTTTCTCCTAGGGCAGAGCAGCTCATTGCATTGCAAATATCAGCCAATAAAGAAGAAAAACAGAAATGGAAAAATAATTCGGGGAACATACATCAGACGTGGGCTGAAATCCAATTGTATATCACAGCTAGAGAAGGCCCACAGAGTCAATGGTATCACGTAGAATTTGACTCCTCAATCCTCATTGATGCAGTATACCTCCTCTAGTTGTAAGTTAATACTGGACTTCAGCCAGTATATTTGCACAATAACATCTCAACTGCATGTGATATGGAAAGACAGAAGACCTCTGAGATGTATTTAATGTTTCCCTTTTTAATGAAAATCACAGGCTAATTATAAAATGCACTTCTCTCTTGAATTACAAGGATCTGAGCAGCACACTTTTGGTTATACACAGAATTTTAAATAAATAAATAAATAAATAAATAAATAAATAAATAAATGTTCAGTTAGATACTGTGTTGCTATTCATCTCTAGCAAGTGGCTTGAGAAAGGTGGGTTTCAAACCTACCAAGGTTGTTGGAAGTGTGGTGGCCCCCCCAGTCTGATACCAACAGCCAAGCTGGTCCTCTCTCCTGACTAGAAGCTTCACGTGGCAGCCGGGGAGGGGCATGCCAGGCTGCTAATCAACTGCTTATGGTTTGTTGTTATGTTTTTGAGGATATAAACATTATACATAGAGATCTGAGCTACCTGGAGCAAGGATCTGGTGCCCATAACCCCAGCATTATTGGAGGAAGAAGAGTATTAACCTGCTGCGGTACCACCTACATTCAATTTAGTTGACCATTGAGTACAGTAGATGGGGTGTAGCAATAATTCTGCTGAAATACTTTTCTATGCTTAGACATGTCAAAGTGTCCCATTCTATCAATAGCACCACCATTTTTGCTTTGCACAGCTCAGCTAGAGGGGTTAGAATCAAATGGGAAAGAAATCGAAAAGAAACAGATACATGATAACTTTCAAAAAAGATACTCATACTGTTAGGGCATTACACTTGCCCGTAGTTATCTCGCCTATTTATTATTAAAATGCCCTTAGTTGCCCTCAACTGAGCTCACACTAGGCCAGTGTTGGTGAACCTATGGCACAGGTGCCAAAGGTGGCACTCAGAGCCCTTTCTGTGGGCACCCGACATTGCCCCTTCACAGCCACCTGTATTCAGGTTAAATTGCTGTATTGGCACTTTGCGAAAAATTAGTGGGTTTTGAATCGCAATTTGGGCACTCAGTCTCTAAAAGGTTCTCTATCACTGCACTAGGCAAACTCCATCGTACCACAAATGTGTGGCCAACCTGATCAGGTGTTAGCAGTGAAAATGTCAACTACCTCTATTAATATATGGAGAAACTTACACGAACAGTGACACTACAGGGGGTTTTTAACTGAGGGAATCTGCAGAATATTGAGCATTTAAGATAAATTGTTAGGCTACGAAGAAGAGATCCATTGGGTTAATAGGATTTACATAAGTGTTGACTTACCATTGATTCAACAGGTCTGCTTTGGTGGTGGATCACAATTTGATTTGCACCTTAACTCTTCAATACCAAGTATTGAAAATATTTGGCTAAGCTGGTTTACATAATAACCAGACATCGACTTGATGTGAATGAACTGGAAAAGAAACTGTTGGAAAAAGAGTTCCCTTCTCATAGGCACAGAGATATTGGGTGGTGCTTCGTACTGTAGATCCTCAAACAGTCTGCATGAAGTTAAGAACTTTATCAGACCAACCAACTGTCAGCTCTTCCCAGTCTGCAGCAACAGATAATGCAGAGTAGAGAACACACTGTAATCCAGTTGTGCTGAATTTATGGGCAATATGTTGGCGGCTGTTACATAAATCTGAGAACTAAGAAACACAATTTTGTCTGCACAAGACCTGTGTCAAAGCAGTTGTTTCCTCCATTAAAAGATACAGAAAAGACACAACAAGCAGCAACAGACTCATTTGCACAAGCATATTTTGTTGCAGTTTTATTCCAGTTCACTTCCTATCCTCTCAGCCTTGTTCTTAGACTATGATCTGCATATCCCTAAGTTCTTCATCTCTAAATGGTAGATCTGGGCATTAATTTGAGAGGGATGCGATTATAATAATTTTAAATTCTGTATTACAAATTCCAAGCACTTAGAGCAGAACTCTCTCTCTCTCTCTCTCTCTCTCTCTCTCTGTATGTGTGTGTGTGTGTGTGTGTGTGTGTGTGTGTGTGTGTGTGTGTGT
>JAHTLZ010000204.1:28894019-28933973 GCA_023846285.1 Phrynocephalus versicolor | reverse complement strand
TGTCTCACTAAGAAGGGAAACGTACTTGCGTGTAGTGCAATGCGAGTACACAGATCTGGCTTTAGGGTTAGGGTTAGCGCAAGGGCTAGGCTTAGGGTTACAGGTAAGGTTAGGGTGAGTATTGGCATGCACCTCTGGGTGCCTCTCTGACCCACTTAGAAGGACAGTGTACTGGCATATGGGTTAGGGTTAGGGTTTGGGCTAGGGTTAGTGGGCTTTTTATGCCCGATTGGCACATCCCAGAAGTCTCTGTGGTCAAGACCTGGCCAAGTGGCCATGCGATTGGTGGAATGGCTCCAAAAATTTGCATGGTCCACTCCCATGGCCAGCCCATCATTGCGCAGGTGTAAAAAATAAAAAATAAAATAAAATAAAATAAAATCAATGGAGAGGAGGACAGGAGACATTTTGTTGCAAGAAAAACCCACTGCTACTGTAAAAAATCTGGCAGTTTTAAAATAGCAATTTTCACATGTTTCTGTGGTGCTTTGGTGTGTTTTTAGATCCCCCGCCCGCACCGCATGGCAGGTGAAGCAAGTTGGCGAGACGACGAGGATGCCCCACCACCAGAGCAGCCCAGGACAGGAGGGGGGGAAGGCCGGGGACCCCCCCCGAAACCACCCCTCTGGTAGGTGCACTCTCAGGCAGGCAGCATATTTTCGCCTGCTTTTTTGGCCGGGAATTGGGGTTTTTAAAACTTTTTTTCTGTGCCGCTTGAATGGTGGCGGCGAGGCGGCGACGTTGGCGGGATGACGAGGATGCCCGCCGCCGGCCGACACTCCACCAGAGTAGTCCAGGATGGAAGGACAGGAGGAGAGTGGGGGAGGCCGGGGACCCCCCCCCCCCCCCAAACCCCCCCCTTTGGTAGGTGCCCTCACTCAGGCAGGCATATTTCTGCCTGCTTTTTTGGCCAGGAATCGGTTTTTTTTTTAATTTTAAAAACTTTTTTTCTGTGCCGCTTGGCATCACGCGATCGCCGCGATGCCAGGAACGACAACGACAAATCAGACCCAATTATTTGTTCGTCGGTTCAAGTTCGAGTTCTGGCGGAGTAATTGTCGTTTCCTTTTCCATTACATAACGGAAACGAGGAACGGAAACAGAAACGGGAATTTCACTAAGTCATGCCCATGTCTATTTTTTATTACAGAGCTGATGGTTTTGCTTGGCTTTCTTTGATAAAGGGTGACTTGTATACTGAGGCCTTACTGCTATGCATACTTTCCTGAGAATAAGCCCTTCAGAAAACAGTAGGAATTACAGCACATTTGGATTAAAAAAATAACTCCATCTAGACATCCCATAGTGAAGCTTTTCTAGAAATTCTCACATTTCACAAAGAGATAACTTTGTGATGCCATTACTAAAGATGGAATTAATAAGGCAGTAAGATCTTTTAACTTGAGATTATTAATTACGAACACTGTAACCTAATGTAGGATATTATTTTTCTTAAATGTCATTGTGTTCTGTGATTAAGCAGTTGCTAGGCAATTCAAGCTGTTCTGAAGCGAATATTTGAAGTACAGGCTGTACACCAAGGTCCATGGCCTATACACTTTAGCTAGATTTGAAAAACACTCTACCTTTTCTTGGCAATTTCCTTATACGTCTTTTCTATTATAAATCTTGTACATGTTTGTGAGTCTGTTTAAGCAGGAAGGATGGTAAGGTAATGCACTCGACTGTGAGAAAGGAAAATCTACTGTCAACGTTCCTTCAACCAAGGATTGAAAACTATCACGTCTTTCTGGAAACCATCAGTGATTTGATGGAAGAGTACTGTCAGCAATCGCAATGTAAGACCGAGGCCCTGGTCACATGACCGTTTGGTGCTGTGTTTACTGCAAATGATTGTGCAACAAAAAAGATCAGGCCTCCACTCCAAGGTGCAGCATTTTGGCACCCCAGTCGACCATGCCACCTGAAGTGCACTTTTTCAGCATCATCCTATACCACCACTAGGGGTTTGATCAAATTACTCCTCTTAATGATGCATAGTTTTTACCACAGCAATTGCAGTGCAACCAGTGAAAATTTGCACCATTTCAGTCCCCCCTTTTTTTTCTTTTTTCTTTCTGCTGTCCTGCTTCTACAAGCTGCAAATTACTTGGTACAGTGACCAATGGGAAAGGAAGTGAGCGATAAGAGAAAAACAAAGGAGTTACTATAAAGGCGCTCTGGTACCAGGCGTACACTGCCACGTTCTTAAACTTTCGCATGAACTCTTGCAGTAATAGTAGAAAGCCGGCATGCCGGTAATCAACAAGCTTTTATATATATATGTGAGCATGACGGAGAAAAGCAGATCAATAAACAGGGAAAAGATGAGCATTTGGCAAGACGGGATGCAAAGAAAGAAGTATAATACACCCCTGCCGTTGGGATGTTAACTGTGCACCAAACGTCACTTAATCACCCACGATTTTAGCATGCATCAAAATATGGTGCACAGTTAATAGCCATGTAACTGAGGCCAAAGAGAACTTTAGGGTAAAATTTGCAGGGTGTGTGCACAATGTTGCTTTTTCAAGTTTGCTTTTTTTCACTGCTAAATATTTCAAGATCTGGGAAGAAAGAGCAACTTTGGAACATCGTTTTTTTCCTGTCCACATTTTTTACAACATTCTTCCCTAGAACAGGCAAAAACCTGGCTTCATCCAGATAGCATGGCCCATCATTCACAGGGAATGCTAGCTGACCATAACGGGAGCCACAACTCCATGTGTAGAAAAGATACCAAGGGGAAGATGGCTGTCACATAATAAGGAAAAGAAATATTCTTGTAACTCCAAACAGCTCTATGCTGTTTTACTATGTTATCTTCACTATGGAAATTCAAGTGGAAGCAATGGGTTCCTTTCGGTATTGCTAATAGGTTGTGATTGGGGGCGTCCCTCTGCAATTTCCCTTGACTCCAATGGACCTACTGTAGTTGTGATTCATTACACTAAAGTAAATTTGCAACTAGAGTAGGCCCATTTAAATCAACAGAACTTGTGGCAGGGTTGAGTCACCAGTTCTCAGCTGATTTAGTGGGCCTACTCTAGTGCAACTTAATGCATTAGGCAACAGGATTTCAGTGATTAGGTTTATTTCAATTATTAGCAAACTCTTGCTTTCCTAAGAGCCTGCAGATGAGATGGTGTTGCTGTTTCTATTTGCTTTGGTTCTTCCTTAGGCCCTGCTCTGGGCTCATGCTATATTGCTTCCCATTTCCATTTGTGTCCCTAGTCTGTAAGTTGAAGACACCACAATGGGAAATGTAAGCCAAAGAGGATTTGCTGTGATGGGGGTTGTACGTTTAATTAAAGATAAATACAAGGCTTAAGAAACCACTAGCAGTATTTATCAAAATCAGCAACAAACTCCAAAATAGACCACTTCGCGTATACAAGAGGTGACAGATGCACAGACTTTGCTCACAGCAGATGCCTAATTAGCAATTTTAACTCATGGGCTTGAGCTGAACGTGGGGCACATTTGATTTCAAAAGTTTAGGTCAGCATCAAGTCACTACTAGTCCCAACTAGGCTCAACCTATTGACTCAATGGGATTGACATGTGTTGATTTATCCAACAGTTGATCCAGTGGACCTATTCTTAATGAGGACTAGGAACAGGATACTGTCTGTAGTCCGGAGAGTGCGTAAATGTCTCCTGAGGGACTTGGTGAAGGTGTTGTTTGAACCAAAAGCCAAATGCCTTTATGGTTTCCTTCTGCTCTGAAAGCCTCTGTAAGAGCAAACAGCCATTAATTAAGGAATGCTAAGTAAAAGCCTGAACATGACTAAGCACTAGGCCTTGGCTCATGTGTTCTCTGTAAATACTAGAGTACTGTAGAAGATGTAAATTGTTGTAGTTTTTGCTGGCATGAACTAGTTTTGCAGACAAAGAAGCAAACTTACAAAGCAGGAGTTCATAGCATCTGTCAGTTTATAGCCCTAGTGCTTTTTGGTTGACAGTATAAACAGGATAACAATGAAGTCCCAAAGTCAATATGGACAAACTGTCGGCTGCAAAGTCGGCACTCGGCGGTTCGAATCCCAGGTGCCACGCAGCGGAGCGAGTTCCCGCTGTTAACCCCAGCTCCTGCCAACCTAGCAGTTCGAAAGCATGTAAATGCAAGTAGATAAATAGGTACCACCATAAAAAGCGGGAAGTTAAAACAGTGTTTCCTTGCAGCCATGCTGGCGACGTGGCCATGGACTTGCACAACACTGGCTCTTTCGGCTTGAATATGGAGATGAGCACCACCCCTAGAATCGGACACGACTAGCACTCATGTGCGGGGGGAACTTTGACCTAAACATCTATTACATGGATCTATGGTTATATGTACTATATATGCTATATAGATATGTTACAGCTGGGTGCTTGGCAAAGCAGTTGTTTATTCTCTGTCAGCTTTCAAGCCACTGAAAGTTTTCAGCTCAGTATTTGGTGAGAGGGTGCATGGCTGAAAGAGGCAGAAATCGTTGGAGTTTTCCCAACATTGCTGGGAGGGACCTTTCAAGGCTGAGGTGACTGACTATCTATCCAGCACAACCTAATAGTTTGTTTCCACCTATGAATTCAAAAAAAGTCTCCACCTCTCTGCAGAGTGTTCCTTTTACTTTCTTTGGCCTGCTAGAAACAGGTTCTTTAGTTTGCTTTTGATTTGTTTACAATTGTAAGCAATGCAATGTTTTAGTCTTTCTCTTACAACTATCTCACAGTGAGTTATGGAGACATTGATGTAGATCCAAGGTAATCTCAGCTGCAGTCCAAAAACATCTTGAGGGGGATCTATTCTCGACTCTCTTGGTTCTATTTGTTATGGAATAATTGGGAACCAATTGGATATTTTTCGCACAATGTGTATTCTTACAGTTCTCCAAAGATTTATCACTGTTCAGATGATTATGTTTATAATAATGGCTTAGAAATCCTCAGTACAGTATTCAAAGAGTTAAACCCCCTGCCTACTTTTTATAGCTAGCTATAGGCTTTTTTCATCATAAAGCAAAATAAGTAAATTGCTTCCAGTACTCTTTGTACTGTCTGAGCTTAAAAATCAGGTGAAACAACCATGAAGAATTTCATCTTAGTCATCTTTCCTACTTATTGTTTGCTCAAGAAACATCTCTTAATGTACTATTCTGTTTTTGCTTGCAGGGGAAAAAAAAAAGGTCTGACAGAGCCAGTGGCTCCCAAACTTATGTCCCCAGATATTTTTGTACCATGTCTCCCAGAAATCCAGACCAGCATAACTAGTGGTCCTGGGAGTTTTAGGCTAAGAACATCTGATGACCCAGTGGTCATCAGATGTTGAGAAACACTGATTTAGACAGTGAAAAGAGCATGGGGATGGTGGTGATAGTGAGCATAAACACTCCTGTCCTTAGTGACATTGCATACAGTAGGACCCCAGTATCCGATGGGGATTGGTTCCAGGCCTTCCCATGGATAATGAAAACCGTGGATAAGAGAGAACGCCCAAAAATCCCCAGAACTGCTGTGTTGTGACAGTAGCTTGTTTTACAGCTGCTGTTTTATGACAGTAGCTTGCTTTATGATTGCTGTTTGTGACAATAGCTTGCTTTATGGCTGCTGTTTTACGACAGTACCTTTCTTTACAGCTGCTGTTTGTGATAGTAACTTGCTTTGTGGATGCTGAATTATTTATTTAACTTTTCCCTCTGCCAACCTTGGATAACTGAATGAGTGGATAACAAATCAGTGGATACCGGGGTCCTAGTGTACTCTAGTCCAAGAAAGAAGTGTCCTTTTCCATTTTTTTAAAACTGAAATCCAATCCTATGGAAGATCAGAGCACAGAATGCCCAATATTTTATCCATTTACAGCCTTGCAAGAGATTTACTGCCAATAGATATGCTTTGCAAGAGAAAATAAAAGCAAAACTGCACTTAAAAATGAACAGTTACTTGTGAAAGCCAGTCTTCTTATATAGAAAATGCCAGAGAAAATTGGGATTTAAAGACTTTTATCTCCTGAATCTGAAGGTTTTAAAAAAAGATCCAGAAAGGAAAGAGTTAAAAACCCTCAAGCAACTGAAACAGAAAATTAGCACTTGAGTCAGTCTAGTCACAGAGTATATTGAGTCATAGCCATATTCTTGGTATGAACTTGTGCTCTGGTTTTGCTTGAACTATACACAGTGGTATTATTCCTTCCTGCTCTCTTGACCTAATCAATGGAGGTAGTGCAATGAAAGAACTGCAGAGAACATGTGATCTCAAAAGATGTGTGTCTTATAATTGCAAGGGTGCAAGGGTGTAATGTCTCTCCCATTCCATTTTTCTTGAATGCTTTTTAGACTAAGTGATGGTTTTGTTTTGTTTTTAAAAGCAAAGTTATGGATTAGGTTCAGAATTATCAGAGTTCTTTTCATTGTTCTAAATGTGAAAGTAGCTGGTGTGTGGAAATATAGCTCTTGAAATGTTAAAACAAAAAGAAAACTAACAAATAATACCATAAGTCACTTCCTTGTTTGCATTTGTAGGTAACATAGGCTCGGATGTTTTCCACATCTTCTCTTGTTTCTTATGATTGTGAGAAATAGATCAGAATTATCTACAGTGGTACCTTGTATAAAGGAATTAATTCGTTCCAAATGAAATTATGTTAAGCAAATTTTCCTTTATACAAATTCCCATAGGAATGCATTGAAAGCAGAGTAATCCCATTTTTATGTTGTACGGATTTTCCCCATAGGCAATTATGTTAAGCAAATTTCCCCTATCTCCGGAATTTTTTATGTTGTACAAATTTTCTGTTATACAAGCTGTCTGTTATACAAGGTACCACTGTATTTCCTTCTACAGTTAGCCACAGTTATTTTGTTTCATGATGGCGTGTCCAAACAAGCCAGCTTTAAACCATGATTTGTGATCTAGATTTGTCCAAGTAAATTATATTTACAGAATCTTATTGCCAGTTTATACCATGTGTTAAGGATACCACATTAAGTCTCAACAACAAGTTTGTGCTCATTAAGAAAATAATGGTTGCATTTTAGGGAAGGAGTCATTATGAGATCAGACATGTGTCCAGAAATACAACCAGCACCTTGTTAAAGAGTGTCAATTTATTGCCAAAATATATGTCCCTTATGCAAATGTAAATTGGCAATAGGATTCCGGCCACTAAAAACTAATCACAATTGCCAGAACAAATAGAAGGTCAAGCTTGTTTCAGTTGAAAGCAAATGCAGATCTTTCTGAGTTTACAGATATGATTGAGTAGAAGAAATAGATTCTCATCAACCTTCCTCTAATCCAATGGTTCCTAACCTTGGATCCCCAGATGCTTATGGACTACAGCTCCCAGAAATCCTCACCAGCAGATGGTGAAGATATCTAGGAGATTTATTTAAAAAACACCTGGGGGCGCAAGGCGGGCAACCACTGCTCTAATGTACAGTTTAATAGTTATTTATTTATTTATTTATTTATTTATTTATTTATTTATTTATTTATTTAAGTGTATTGTTACCCCAACTTTCTCCTTGGAAAAGGACCTTAGGTGGATATGGCGGAGAGGAAACAATAGTCATCCAGTTCTGGCACCCAATGACAGAACTGGATGACAATGCCAGATGGGTGTTTTGTTTTGGAAGTAGTCCACTTCTGAAACGAAATGCAGGAGCCCAGCTGGCATTCAGAACTGGACCAATCCTCTGGAATGAATTCAGCCTATCCCTTATCTTGCACTAGGGTTGCACGGGGCTAAACTCTAACGAGGAAGAACCCTCTGACATCATTGTTCCTTCTCTCTGGCACTGGCCAATCAGACAGGGAGCCGGGATGATGCATTTCCCCGTACAGCTCCTGATTGGCCAGCGCCAGGGAGAAGCAAATATGGTGTCGGAGTCTTCTTCCTCATTGGAGTTTAGCCCTGCACAACCCCAGAACAAGGTAAAGGATTGGCGGATTTTGTTCCAGAGGGTTGGTCCGGTTCTCAATGCCAGCTGTGCTCCCACGTTTCGTTTCATAACCGGGCCACTTCTGAAACGAAACACCCAAGTCTACTACAACCCCACTCAAAATGAACAATCACACTAAACCGTAGCAGCTGCAGCCAAAATATTTGGAAGCCCAGATACAGTAATCCCCCATTTATCATGGGGGTTAGGGACCTGACCCAACCCGCATTAAAGAGGAATCTGTGCTATGCAGATACTTGGTCGGGTTGGGACTGGGGGGCCTGTTTGGGGCCTTCTACACTTACCTTAGGCCTGATGCTGCCCCAAACGGCCCTCCGACGGGCTTCCCGGGCCTGTCAGAGGCTCCAGAGGTGGTTTGTGGCAGCCCAGATGTCAGATATTACTTAGTGAAATATATGTATTTGTTCTATATATATATGATATGTATTTAATTGATTTAAGATAGAGTCTGTAAAAGTGCAAAGTCACAGTGACTCAATGTATAGTTTTTTCTAAGGGAGTACAGAGATGTTAAGAATGAGCATAATGACTTTTGGCTGATACAAGGGGTTGCAATAGCTATGAGGTAATGTCATTCATGATTGGGCAGAGACATGTATAAAAATGTTCTGTAAATCATTGTTCATTGGGCCTCCTGTGAGTAAGGCACCCACTTTGTCTCTCTGCCACATATTCTGTCATATGTACTGAATGCTGTTATGCTTTTATGCTGTTGAACTTTGTATAAGTTCTGTGATGCTGTGATATATTTTGTTCATATGTAATATAGCTGTTTGGTTTTAAGAAAACTCTGTCTCTGGCTAACTATTTATTCAATAAGTATTGCTTCCGCTGGCTGATTAAATAGCACAAAATGTTGGAGGCCTGCTCGGGGCAGCACAAGGCCTGGGGTAAGTGCAGGAGGTCCCAAAAAGGCCCACACAGGTTGCCCCAGGTGCACCCTTGGTTTAATGTATGGCCTAGATTGGACATTGATGGATTGGCTACGTTGTCCTTTTGACTTTATGCATTAATCTCCAATTAAATTGATGGGATCTTTAAGAGTTGTAAGTCCTCATCAACATTTAGTGGCCTTCGAAAAACCACCTGATTGCAGTGGTTTGTTTGAACTACACAAGCCATTTCTTTAAAGTAAAAGTCTGTGTACTGTGTTGTCTCTATATAATTATACCCTTTAGTGCTTTGAAGTATGTAATAAAAAGATTACATCAAACATTTAATCACCTGAAGAGACGGGTTTATTACATATATGAGACTGCATTGCATCCAAGAAAGTGCAATTTACCTTTAACCCTTTGTTTTACTTTTGCAAAACAATATATGTTGAGAATGCAATTCATCTTGCCTTCACAGAAAGAGAGATAGAAAATGAACAGGCAGACAGACTGGCAAACACGTATACATGTATCCACACAGACTTGCAGAAATAACAGGTGTAGCAAAGATCTCAAGATGTTCACGGGCAATTGAGAAGGAAGGAAGGACAGACAAGGCTCTGCCCCTGATGCTAAGACCAAACTTGGGAGTGTTCCCTGCTGCCGCACCTCCAGACTCTATCTCCTACTCCAACTTGAGTCTTTTAACTGCAAACATAATGGAATTATTTGTAGTCTGGCCTAATTTCAATGCCTTGCAGATTACAATCAGCCAAGCCAAACGGGCTGGTCTTGGGAGTGGGGCAGACCCCAGTTATGATCTCACTCAGTTATGAGCTCTAATGGAATGAGAATCAAGAGGCGCCATGGCTCCATGGTTGTTGCCTTCAGTGCAGCACTGAAATAGACCAACCTGCAGCAAAATGAAAAATAAGGAAATCATAGGCTCTCTGTGTGGCAATGATAACCAGTTACTAACAGGAGACAAGGAAAAGGCAGAACTACTCAACTCCTTCTATGCTTCAGTTTCCTCCAAAAAAGGGGGGAAAAAGAGATCTGCTGGGACAAAGAGTAGATGAGGTAGGATGGGAATTGCAACATAGAGTAGTAAAGGGGTAGTACAGAAACACCTGGAAACACCTGGAAACACCTGGGCCAGATGAATTTCACCCAAGGATATTAAAAGAACTGGCAGAAGTAATTTCAGAACCATTGGAAATAATCTTTGAGACGTCCTGGAGAACAGGGGAAGTCCCCATCGATTGGAGCAGGCTAATGTTCCCATCTTCAAAAGGGGGGGAGGGCCCAAATAATTACTGCCCAGTCAGCTTGACTTCAATTCCTGGAAAAATCCTAGAGCAGATTAATAAACAGGCAGTCTGTAATTATTTAACAAACAATGCTGTCATTACTAGAAGTCAACATGGGTTTCTTAAAAACAAATCATGACAGACTAATTTTATCTCTTTCTTTGATTGAATTACAGACCTGTGGATGAGGGGAATGCTGTGGATATTGCTTATCTGGACTTCAGTAAGGCCTTCAGTAAGGTTCCCCATGGTATTCTTGCAAAGAATTTAGTAGAACAGGAGGAGGGGATAGATAATGCTACTGTTAGGTGGATTTGTAATTGGTTGACTGATTGCACCCAAAGGGTGATCATAAATTGCCTTGGACAGATGTGACCAGTGGGGTGCCCCAGGGTTCTGTTCTGGTTCCAATGCTGAACAATATCTTTATTAATGACTTGGAGGAAGGAATAGAGAGTATGGTAATTAAATTTGCAGATGATACCAAATTTGGGGGGCGGGTGCTAATTCCCTAGAAGATAGGATGAAAATCCAAAATGACCTGGACAGATTAGAGTGCTGGGCCAAAGCTAATGGAATGGGTTTCAACAGAAGGAAATGTAGGGTGGTGCATCTAGGTAAAAAAGAATGAATTGCACAGACAGCGGATGGGAGATACCTGGCTGGAAAATAGTACATATGGAAGGGATCTGGGAGTCTTGATGGACCACAAATTGAACATGAGTCAGTGGTGTGATGCAGCAGTCAAGAAAGCCAATGTGATTCTTGGTTGCATCAACAGAACCATCGTGCCTAGATGAAGGGAAGTGATAGCACTACTCTATTCTGCTCTGGTCAGACCCCACCTGGAGTACTGTGTCCAGTTCTGTGCGCCTCCATTTAAAATGGATGCTGACAACCTCAAGCTGGTACAGAAGAGGGCGACCAGAATGGTTGAAGGTCTGGAAGAAACGTCTTACAAGGGCTTAGGGAGCTGGGAATGTTTAGCCTTTCAAAAAGAAAGCTGAGAGGGGATATGATAGCTATGTTTAAATATCTGAAAGGATGTCATATTGAAGAGGGAAGAGGTTTGTTTTCCAGGGCTTCAGAAACTAGGACTCGGAGCAATGGTTTAAAGCTACAGGAAAAGGGATTCCATTTGAACATTAGGAAGAACTTGATGGTTAGAGCTGTTCAGCAGTGGAATATGCTGCCATGTAAGGTGGTGGAGTCTCCTTCTTTGAAGGTTTTTAAGCAAATGCTGGATGGCCATCTGTCAGGCGACCTGTGATGGGGGGTTCCTGCATGGCAGGGGGTTGGACTGGATGGCCCTTGAGGTCTCTTCCAACTCTATGATTATATTATTCTATCTCCCACTGCAGAGCTACCAACCACTGTAAAACTATCTAGCTTTCCAACCCAGGGCAGTTTCACCAAGATGTCTATGTGGCAGTGGTGGCCACAGTTACTAGGTGCACATGTGAATGCTTGGTGTGTCGTCATCAATGGTTGAGGGTGAAGCTATGCAAAATCACTCCGGTCTGCAAGCAGCTAGGTCAGCAGTGACCTGCCAAGATATACGGTAAAATTCTTTTTTCTTTTGATAGGGTTGTTTGTTAGATAGATGGTTTATTATTTCTTTCTGGAAAATCACTTGGCACTGTGCAAAAATGAATGATCAAAGATGAATATCCATAGTCTTGCAAAATTCTAAAACATGGGTTGAGGAGGAAGGGAAAAGTTAAAAAAAAAGTCCTTCCGGAATAGACAGGTCCTAAATGACTTATAAAATATCAAATGTCAATATGTTAAATGTCACCAGCGTGTCAGGTGCTTACATGCACATAGTGCTGAGTGACATTTTACTATATATTTGCACCTGATCATAAATCTGAGGAAGTACAGTCATTATACAAATGCCCATCATAATTCTTTTATCCTGGCTTGACAGATGATGCACAGAAGAAATAGTTGCATACATAGCCAGCGGTAGGTTGCCAATTGAATGATGGTTGTCTATATTTCACTTCTGCTGTGTCCTGCTAAGAGATGGGGTGCTTTTCTCCACAACCTTCCCCTGGTTTCCAATCAGAAGCAGATGTCTGGTATGATGCAGTTCAACAGGAAAAAGGATAGGCATCCTACAAAGTTATTTACATAGTGAATGCTGTGCTCAGGCAACAGAGCACACAATCTGGCTTTTCCCCCAATGATTTTGCATATTAGGTGGGTTTGTCAGATCAACAGCATCCTGTTCTTTGAGATTTCAGGACCAATACCTGAGACCATGGGTGAGTCTATGATACCACAGGCTAAGTGCTTTTCCCCCTGCCTTGCTGCACACAGTGTGAAGATGGGGCAAAGTGTACACACTAGACATGGGCACGACTCGGCGAAATTTTCGTTTCCGTTTCCGTTTGTCATTTCCGTCACGTAATGAAACGACAAACGAAAATTGTGCTGGAAATTGAACGAAATGAAACGACCCATGAAAATTGTGGTCGTTAGCTTCGTTTCCGTTACTGGCGGCGCACAATGAAATGAGCTGTTTTAAATGTTAAAAAACGCCCTGGACATCCATAAAAACGCAGCGATAATTATTTATACTGTCTCCTTAAAACGTGCATTTATGTCTTTTCTCAGATCGCTGTATTTTTTTTTCCTTTAAGGGGAGTTGGGGACATTGACCCCAAATGGCTCCCAGATGCCTAATATTGATTTCTTGGGTATTAAAACGCCCTGGACATCCATTAAAATGCAGCGATAATGCAAGAATTATTTGAAATTATTACCTACCAGGGGGTTGGGGTCCTTAAAACGTTTGGTTTTGTCTTCTCCCATTGCGATGTATTTTTCTTTTCACTTTAAGGATGACAAAATGGATGTCGCCACTCCAGCCACAACATGGAGGAAAGCCATGTGATGGGATCATGTAAATTCTTGGAAAACTTCAACCAATAGCATGCCCAGGTTGCAGACTGGGCAGGTCTGGCAGCCACAGAGGGCATAAAAAGCTCTGGAAATGCTTTAAAATCGTGCAAAAAGCGGGTAGAAACGACAAACAAAAAAAAATGAAAAACAAAACGACAAATTTTTGAAAAATTTTGCGACAAACGGAAATGACCCGAAATGGACCCGTCCCAAAAAAACGACAACTCGAAACATAATTTTTTCTGGTCGTGCCCGTACACACACTTACCAGCTTTCTCCCCAAACTTGCCTCCTCTTTCCTAGCTTTTTTGGCTTTCTGTGTTAGACAAGCACAATATTTAGGGATGGGCACAAAGTGAAAAACGACAATGCTGTCTTGTGTCAAACAAAACGAAATGAAACAAGGAAGCAGCATTTCGTTACAGACAAAACAAAATGGTAACTTTTTCCATTGGAATGAACCATTTTGTTCCATTTAAAAACTGGTCCCTTACCTCTAGTGTCCTGCTGCCACCACCAATACCACCCAGCCGGGCCGGAGAGGGCAAGAGCGGGCTTGGCAGGCCACCCTGAGCCTCCTCCACCATCACCACTGCTGCCAAAGTCACCACTTCCCCGGGTGCCGCTGTGGGGACCCAGCTAGGCCGAGTGGGCCAGTCTGGGCCTCCTCCTCCTCCTCCAACACCGCAGCCAAAGCTGCTGCTGCCACAGGCACTGCCATGGGGCCCCAGCCAGAATGAGCAGGACAGCCTGGGTCTCCTCCTTCTCTGCCACCAACACTACATGTCCCAGCTGGCCCCAGGGGGTAAGCGGTCCAGTGGGGGGGGGGATGCAGCTGCTGAAGGCCCTGGCTGGCCGGGGAAGCTGACTGGCCCAGCGGTACACCGCATTGCTGCCGCCGCCACCACCAAAGCCACCTGCAGGCGCAAGAGCCCAGGAGGAGAGGCCCAGAACAGGAAGAGGGGATGGGCTACCCGGGAAGGAGTTTTCCAGGGGCCCCACATTTTGTTTCATAAAAAAACATACAAAATGAAATGAAAGGAAATGTTTGGGTGGGGAGAGAAACAGAATGAAATGAAATTCTTCTGTTTCATGCCCATCCCTAACAATATTCATGCAAACATCTGTGCACTGAACCCTTGTGCTGGCAGTGAGAGAAAGGGGCATTCCCAGGTTTTAAACTTTCTCACAATAATAATAATAATAATAATCAAACTTATTGTTCCTCTAGTGCTATTTACCCTTTCCTGGATATCTGGCATGACCAACTATTCTCCAAGTCTTCGTCTGGACTTCATCTTGAGACTTGACAACATTAACATCAGAAGTATTTGTTTGTTTTTTAGATATCCATGCCATCACTTTTAATGTACTCTTCCAAAGTGGCTTACAAACCAATTAGCAAGGGAGGGAATGTTACCAGCACTATAAGCAAGCTGCAAGCATTACAAGCAAATTGCCAGTATTAAAATCAACACAAAACAAACATTAAGTACCAGAGCAATAAAAGTATTAAAATATGGTAGTAGGATAACCTTCCATGCAGACTGCCATTTGTTAGAGTTTATTTTCTTGGGCTCCCTGATCATTGCAGATGGTGGCTGCAGCAATGAAATTAAAAAACACATGCTTCTTGGGAGGAAAGCAATGGCTAGTCAGCATCTTAAAGAGCAGAGACATCACTTTGCTGACTAAGGTCCAGATAGTCAAAGCTGTGTTTTTTTAGTAGTGATGTATGGAAGTGAGAGCTGGATTATAAAGAAGGCTGATCACCGCAGAATCGATGCTTTTGAGCTGTGGTGCTGGAGGAGAATCTTGAGAGTCCCCTGGACCGCAAGGAGATCAAACCTATCCATCCTGGAAGAAATCAACCCCGAATGTTCACTGGAAGGACATATTTTGAAGCTGAGGCTCCAGTACTTTGGCCACCTCATGAAGGGAGAGGGCTCCTTGGAAAAGTCCCTGATGTTGGGAAAGATGGAAGGCAAAAGGAAAAGGGGACGGCACGACATAGAAGGAGATGGTTGGACGGTGTCATCGATGCAACATTTATGGATTTAACCAAACTCTGGGAGGCAGTGAAGGACAGGAAGGCCTGGCGAGCTCTGCCCCATGGAATCACAAAGAGTCGGATACGACTGAATGACTGAACAACAACAACAACAACAACAACAACAAAAACAAGAGTAATACCAGCAGTATTTTGCCATTCATTTGGAATGAGGAAACCTACTGCACCAAGAAATGTTTTTTTTTTAAAAAAAAACACCATGCTGCATATATCAGCTTTTCCTGTATTTCTATTTTCACCTTATTTTGTCATATATTTATTTACTGCAATTACAAAGAGATGTGAAGGTGCATCATTCTTAGACTTAAGATGTGGTTGAAAAGCACTTTGATAGCAGGGAAAAAGGTGCCTATAACATAATGTCCTGTCTGTGTTCTTTCATCAGGTCAAAGCATCATGCTGGAGAGCAAACCTAGTAGGCACGGCAGAGTGGATAAATGTATTAGCAGATCAATAAGGAGTGGGAGATAATGACAGCTCCAATGAACCCCAGTAAGCACATTTAAGTCACTTTTGATCAAGTTCTTGATGGGAACAATGTAAGAGTTCTGTACAAAAGAGAATTTATCTGGCCTCATTATGTCAAGATCGGTGTTGTCGTGCTTGCTCTCCGGCAACTACTAGTTGTCAGGTTTTATCTTTTTCATCTCAGTCTAGAAACTTAACAAAAGCTGTATTTTTAGCCCCAACACTGGAGCATAAGCTTAAAAAATCTAGTGGGTTTCCATGTTCCTTTAAATATATCTATAATATTTTTTGCATTATTAATGACATAACCCGCCATGATAGGTGCTAAATCCATCAGCCCTTCAATCCTTGAGAATGCTTCAGCAGTGAGTTGTTCTTTTCATCCATCTCCTAACTAGCTGTGTCTATGTGGATAACTTGTTTTCCAAAACAGTAATTTATCTCTGCAGAGTGCTGTAGGAAAACTCACATTCATGTGTTGAGATCCAGTAGCATCTTGCAACTAAAGTAGTAATAATGATCATCATGTGCTGTCAAGTCAATTCGGAGTTTTGTTGACCCTTTCAAGGTTTTCGAAATAGGGAATACTCAGAGGTAGAGCATTAACATGGGGAACGTACCATTCCCTTCCTCTCTGGGCACCCATTGAACTACTAAAGATTCTGTTATCTCTATTTAAAGGCCCACTCTAGTTATGACTTACTACTATGTTTTAGCCATAGACTAAGCCTGGTCCTAGAAAGGATGAATAGAGCCATTTGTAGGTCATGAATTCAGAGATCGCAATCAGTAAAACCCCAAAATAAAAACAAGGTCTAAAGTTTTTGGGGTTTTTTAGTTAATATCAACCTACCAGTATGGTATTTTTGCATGATCCAAATTTTAATATTCATTGGATCCGTACCGTGTTAAACACAGAATATTACAAATTTTTCTGTAATGGTAAATTCCCATGTCTTTTTCTATTTCTCCAAGTAACAAAAAAGGAAGAAAGAAAGAAAAAGAAAGAAAAGAAGAAAGTGCCTTTTAATGTAGCTGTTAAGAGTTGCCTAGATAGTTCAGTAAATTGGAGCACCTTGATGCAGGGCTTGGAGTTGAGAGTTCAATTCTTCACTGTGCATCCTGGGAGAACAGGCAGCTTGTGTAACCTAACACAAGCACCTGCGGAAGAAGAAACTGGTAAACCACATCAGAGCCTGTCACTAGAAACACCGCTAAGGGTCAACAACATGCATCAGACTCAACTTGATGGAACATAATTATATATAAATATATATAATTATTATACAGTATATTTCTGCATAAACACACAGTCAGTCAGTCAGTCAGTCAGTCAGTCAGTCAGTCAGTCAGTCAGACAGACAGACAGACAGACAGACAGACAGACAGACAGACAGACACACACACACACACACACACACACACACACACATGAGTCCAAATGATTTAGTCTACTTTGCTTCTAATGATCTTGTCTTACTTAACTCTCTGGCCAGCTAGATATAAGTTTGTTAAATGTTTTGGTGAACATAAATGAAAAAAAAATTATGGAGTTCATTTTACAGCAGCTACCAAGGGATATCTGTGGTGGCACCTGCTCCAGTCATGAGAGGTTTCCTAGTGATACCAGATAGTGCTAATTTTAAACATCCCAAATATGCAACCCTCCTCTTGGGGTTTTCCACCACCTCAGTGTATAGGTGGTGGTGGTGGTGGCGGCGCTGAGTGTGTCAGAGAGCCTGAGGGTAATGCAATCAGAAGGCTAGATTCCACTATGAGACCAGATCCCTAACCTGAAACACATCTAAGAGTATTTTGAGGTATAGCTGGGCCCTCAGTGTCCTATCACCTTCTTAAAGAAGACCTCCTACGTTTTAAATGTCTTTTTTCCAAAAAAAAAAAAAAAAAAATTCAGGTGGCTAATCGTAGCTTCTGTGGTTAACCACAACTGTTCTGAGGACCTTTGTCTGAGGTGCCTAGTACCCACAACAAGGCCCTCATGCTTTTCATTTTCCACTTCTCTCTTATCCCCACACTTAAAATCAGCCTTCTTCTGCATGCATTCTGTTTAGGACTACAGCTCCCATCAACCCCAACCATCATGGTCAAGGATGGGAAACAATGGGGTTCCAGACCAAGACATCTGGAGACCCTCACTCTGAGTCATTTTCAGATGTTTTTATTCTCCTCTGACCGTTACAGGAGTGTTTATCTCCCATTATTTTATTTTTCAAAACAGCAGACATGCAAGGAATTTCCCCAGATCCTCACTGCTTAGAAAAAGATGTCTAAGGTACAGAAATGCTCAGGAAACCTGTATTTGCACACCACTAATGGATGACTTAGGGCGGCTGATGCCACATCTCAGGGAAATGTGTCTGTTTCTCACTCACTCACAGACACCTGAGGCAGTGCCTCCTTTTTAATAGGATGGTATTAGGAACAGCTGGAATGCTCAGGCTCTGAACAACAGGTTTACATACAGAAATTAACAAGGGAACCTTCATGGCTTTACATTAGGCATGAATTATCATCTGCTAGCATCTGCTGTTCACATTGCTGTAGCAGGAGCTGGTGAACAAGTTGACAGCTTGATGGCATGTGGTAGGTCCAAAGAAGCATAGCATAAACATATGCTGTGTTAATGAATGGCATTTCTTTAGAGAGAATGTAGTTTTCTTTCCTTTTTCTATTTGCTATTCCATGTCTGGAAGCTGTATACATTGTTGCGTGGATGTTTTCTAGTCTTTTAAGGTGTCACACGACTCTTTGTTGTAGATCTGTTATTTACAGAACTCTAAATTTAGGCTGAAAATGCATTCACCACCACCACCCCTTCAGTAACAACGTTTGAGTCACTAAGATACTTTCTCTTCTTAGAAATTATGGCATCTTTCATAAACAGAATGCAACCTATATAATAGAAAAGTAGTACTAAAACTGCAGGGCTCCACAGTAAAAATCCATTTCTATTTTCCTTTATGGCTTTGCTTAGATTATTCCTTGTCTTCAGCTCCATGATACATGCGGGAACTTGTTTACATTGATGTTCACATCACTGTGTGTGGCTACCAGAAGGTAAAACAAGTGTGAGATGAAACAAAAAACAGCATAGCAGTGTTGACAGTCACTTATGCAGCAACTTTAGCAACTGTGCCAGACCAGCATTGTTGCACTCTATCTTTATGCAAAACGTAGTAGTATCGGCTTTGCAACTATAGGATGTAGCAATGTGGGCCAGCTTGTTCTAGATCTCTGCATACATTATCTCCAATGCTGGTAGCTTGCAGGCTAAGGAGAGGGGCAGTTAGCTCACCATAAGGGGTGAGGCATCCCCCTACTTAAACCATACGGTACTCAGAGTACATGCCCCCGGTCTCCCCCCCCCCCCGATGCAGCCCTAAATTGACCTCCGATATCCAGAGTCAGTGGAAACATGCCTCTGTACAGCAGTTGCTGTAGAGCGTGAGTGGGATGTTAATATAATGCTCATGTCCTGTTCACGGGCTTCCCAAATGCTCTCATTGTCCATAGTGAGATGAGAATGCTGGGCTAGGTAGGCCTGATTGACAAGATTCTCAGGTCTCAGGGTGCGGGAGGAAATCTCCAGGAACTAAGTCTTCAGGCAGGAGGACAAATCTCAGGGTAAGCCATACTGCAGAAGGAGATCATGATTTTTGTAGAGCAGATGGTTCTAAGTTTTGGCACTACCCACCTCCTCTCCTTTCAAGCATGCATCAGTGACTCAGCATGAATCCGTTTTCAGGTGGGGTTATTCTGATCACTCACATGGAGTTCTTTTGATTGGATACCATCTCCTATGCTACTGGTGCAATGATGGACAATAACTCTGTTTTATCGTCCCCAGCCTAAAAGAGAGGTTTATGGCCTTACCTGGGTTTAGATAATTGGGCTTTTCTTCTCTGGTAAAATGCAGGATCTTCAAATTTGATCACCTGTGTTTCATGTACAACCTAAAACTCCATTTTTTATTATTGGCAGTCTGACTGCATGAGTCACAGGTACAACAGCTGGCCTAGGTTTGAGATTTGCTGCTTAAACCTCTCATTTTACACCATTTTGCTCCGAAGAAGAGTTTGGTGAACTTGAAAGCTCAACTTCTCTCTTACTTGTTAGTGATCCAATAAAGCTTTTTTCCTAACCCAGAATCTTCTCTCAATATAACAGCTATGGCAGAACTGCATGTCCCTAGTATAATGACACCATTACGCCCCTGTACACCTGATAGCCCATTATAACATTTTGTTCCTCCAAAGCAGCAGAAATTCACAGCAATCCTTCCTATCCCCACCCAGCAAATATAATTGGAGAATAAGATTGGACTATGACTCACACTGCATTTGCCAAATCATCTGCTACCAGCTTCCAGGGAATAATTGCTTTCTCACTAAAGCTACTGATTCAAATAAAGATATTTTAAAAAAGAAAAGTATTCAGAATGGATGACCAGGATTAAAAGTAGCTCCCCTACCACCCTAGTGCATTTATGTTCCCTGCCAATGTTCTGCAGCATTTCATACGGATGCATCAGGAAAAGAAATCCTCAGGTGCCCAAAGGGTAGATGAGCAGGTATTGAACTTGAAATGCCTTGGAATAGTGTCGGAGAAAGAACATCAAGAGGTGAACATTGGTTGCTAAATTTCCACCGAGCTGTTTCTATAACTGGGGATCATACTAAAATTGTATTTATAACGAACAGCTACAACACGAACTTACATTTTTTTCCAGTATATTTTTATTAAAGAATTTTGGTATACAAAAAAAAAGAAACAAATTCAAAACATTAATACTACAAAATCAATCTACCACTAAAATTTGACTTCCCTCTGTTCTTTCCTTGGTTTTAGCGTTATTCATCTCCTAGCCTTCCTTTCAGACAAACCCCTTTTATATACTTATAAAAAAGATTTAAAAAATAAGTAATAATCCCTCGAGCTCTATCCTAATCCGGTAAGAGTCTTTAATTCCTTGCAATGAGTCTCCATGTAGTTCTTAAATTTTTGCCAGTCATTTTGGAACTTCTGGTTATCTTGATCCCTCAGTCTGCACGTTAGTCTGGCCATCTCTGCAAAGTCCAATATTTTCGCCCTCCATTCATCCAAAGATGGTATATACGTTGTCTTCCAGTTCTGTGCCAGGAGCATTCGTGCCGCTGCTGTTGCGTATAAAAATAGAGTCCTATCTGCTCCTTTGATTTCATTATCCACCAACCCTAACAAAAAAAGTTCAGGTCGTTTTGGGAATGTACACTTTAACATCTTTTTGAGTTCATCATATATCAGTGCCCAATATTCTTTCACTTTCTCACAAGTCCACCACATATGATAAAAATCACCTTGCTTCTCCTTACATTTCCAGCAGTGGTCATCTTTCATCCTATACATCTTTGCTAACTTCGTTGGAGTAATATACCACCTATACATCATCTTCATCAGATTTTCTTTTATCAAGGTACATGCGGTAAACTTTATATTCTTTTTCCACAATCTTTCCCACACATCTAGCTCAATATTATGACCCAGATCCATAGCCCATTTTACCATACATTCTTTGACTTGTTCATCTTTTAGGTTCAACTCCAACAGAAAGTTATATAATCTAGTCAGCAGTTTCTTTTTTGGGCCCATAATTATGGTTTGGAACCTAGATTCCTTCTCTCCAAACCCAGACACCTTTCTATCTTTCTGAAAAATGTCATTTAGTTGATGGTACTGAAACCAACCTGTTAACTTCTCTTTCAACATATCATAAGATTTCAGTCTGGGACCTTTTTCTGAAAAAAATAACACATCACCATATGTGATCCCCACTCCTTCTTTGTCTTTCCTCATGATCACCAGTGCCTCAATTGGGGATAACCATCTTGGTGTATGTCTTTCTAAAAGAGGTTTTAACCGTTCCCAGACCTGAAGTAATGACTTTCTAATTACATGATTCATAAAACTTTTATGCACTTTCACTTTATCATACCAAAGATAAGCGTGCCAACCAAATCTGTTATCATGACCTTCCAAATCCAATATATCCTCATCAACTAAAGTGATCCAATCTTTTATCCAACCGAGGCAGGCCGCTTCGTAATACAATCTCAAGTCTGGCATGGCAAATCCTCCCCTTTCCTTAGCATCTGTTAATAATTTAAATCTTATTCTGGGTCTTTTACCTTGCCAGACAAATTTAGACAATATCTTCTGCCATTCTTTAAAGTGACCTATCCCTCTAATTATTGGTATCATTTGAAACAAAAATAACAACCTTGGTAGCACGTTCATCTTTATCACCGAAATTCTTCCCATCAACGACAAATTCAATCTATTCCATGTTTCCAAATCTCTCTTAATCGAGTTCCATACCTTATTATAATTATCCTCAAAGAGATTTAAGTTCGTAAGAGATAAGTTAATTCCCAAATATTTGACTTTTTTCACCACTGAGAGGGCGGACAATTTTTCAAATTCTTCACAATCTTTCTTTGTTACATTTTTCAATAAGACCTTCGTCTTATTCTTATTCAATTTAAAACCGGCTAGATTACCAAATTCTTCGATTATTTTCATCACCTCAGTAATACTTTCTTTTGGATTCTCTAACGTCAGGACCAGATCATCAGCAAACGCTTTTAATTTATATTCCTTATCCCCCACACGTATACCTTTAATTGTCGCCATGTCCCTCAGTTTGACTAACAATACTTCCAGTACAGTAATAAATAACAGTGGGGACAATGGGCACCCTTGTCTCGTACCTTTCCCAATCGGGAAACTTTCTGTTATCACATTATTAATCAATAAACTTGCAGTTTGATCCTTATATATTGCATTAACACCATTCCAAAACTTTGTTCCCACTCCCATATTTTCCAAATTCTTTTTCATAAATTGCCAAGAAACATTATCAAAGGCTTTTTCAGCATCAATAAATATCAAAGCAGCTTGTTTCTCTTTCCTGACTTCTAGATACTCTATTATATCAATTATATTTCTCATATTATCTTTCATCTGTCTGCCAGGAAGAAACCCCGCTTGATCTTTGTGTAATAACTCAATCAAAACCCTTTTTAATCTATTAGCTAAAACATCGGCAAATAATTTATAGTCTCCATTCAAAAGGGAGATGGGCCTATAATTTTTAACATCTGTCATATCTGAGTTCTCCTTTGGAATCAGTGTTATATACGCCTCCTTCCAAGTATTAGGTATGACTCCTTTTTCAAGAACTTCGTTCATGACCTCCACCATTATTGGTAACATTTCTTCTGATAGTTTTTTATAATATTTTGCAGTCAAACCATCTGGGCCCGGTGATTTTCCAGTTTTCGCCCTCTCTATTGCACTTTGTACTTCATGAGGGGTAATTTTCTCATTCAATATCGACACTTGATTTGTTGAAATTTTTTTCAGTCCATTCTCTCTTAAGTATCTGTCAATCTGTTCCGGGTTTTCTTTTTTCTTCGTATATAGATTTTTGTAAAAGTTCCTAAACACCTTTACAATTTCTTTTGGATCTTCCACTATTTTTTGATCTACTACTAATTTGTTCACAACCTTTTGTTTTTGCTTACATCTTAGCTGCCAAGCCAGCAATTTCCCTACTTTATTTGCCGATTCAAAATTCCTTTGTCTCATCATCTTCACCTTCCACTCAATTTCTTGATTAATAATCATCGACAACTGAGTTTGAAGCATCTTTAGTTTTTGAGTCCATTTCTGTTCCTTTGGCTTTTCCACCAATTTCTTCTCAGTCTCTACCAATTCTTTTAAAATCTCATTTCGTTTCTTTTCTTTCTGTTTCTTCTGATATGCATTTCTTTGAATAAAGAGGCCTCGCATAACAGCCTTACTAGCATCCCATACGACATTTGTTGGTGTTTCTCTTCTCCAATTGTCTTTCAAATAGTCTCTGAAAGTTTTTTTCGCTATCTGCCAGGTTTCAGTCTCATCCAGTAAGCTTTCATTTAGTCTCCAACGGTACAATCCTTGCATTTTTGTTTTGATTTCCATCACCATTGCATTATGATCTGAAATCGTTTTGGGTAAAATTTCCACTTTTGTCACTCTATGTGAAATATCATTAGGGACAAATATATAATCAATTCTTCCCCAACTCTGATTCGGTTCAGAAAAAAACGTGAACTGTTTTTCCATTGGGTGTCTCAGTCTCCAAATGTCAGTCCATCCAAAATTTTCAACTAAGTCATAAAAGGATTTCGGTAATTTCCCTTCTGAGCCTTTCCTTTTCTGAGATCTATCCAAATCTGGCATCATTACTCCGTTACAGTCTCCCATCAGAAAGAGTTTTTCATCCATATAATCTAACAGTCTTTGTTCTACCTCTCTATAAAATTCTAGTTTCCTATCATTTGGCGCATAAATGCCTACAATAAAAAATTTTTCAGATTGCCAAGTGATTTGCACCATCAGAAATCTACCCTCTTCATCTTTCATAATCAACTTAGGTTCCAGTTTATGTTTTGCATATATTACTACTCCTCTTTTCTTCAATTTATCAGATGATACAAATTCTTGTCCCAAAATTTTGTTTTTTAAGATCTTCATGTGTTTTGTTGCAACATGTGTTTTTTGCAGACAAATCAAGTCCAAATTTTCTTTCTTCAATAAATGCGTGATTCTATTTCTCTTGGTCTTTTCATTCAGACCATTAACATTCCAAGTCAATACTCTCAGCGCCATTGTAGGTTTCAAATTAAATATATTTTTATCAATCTCTATTCAGATATTGGCCATGGCTAAATCAGCTTTACCTTCTTCCTCCTCAGAGAGTTCTGACTCCTCATCCTCTACCTCTTCCTCTTCTTCAGATGATTTATCACCCTCTTTCGATGGTTTTCTGTACCCAAGTTCTTCTCCATATTTTCTCAGAAATTTCCCTATTTCCGACTCAGATGTTATTTTAAATCTTTTCATCTTATAAATGAAGGACAGACCTTCTGGGAACTCCCAGCGAAATCTCAGACCATTTCTTCTCAACGTTTCTGCCAGAGATTTATAACTTCCTCTTCTTCTCAAGAAATGGAGAGGAATCTCCTTATATATCAAGATCTGTTGACCATCAATCACAAACCGATTGTCATAACTGTGTTTCAGAATTCTATCTCGCACGGCCATGGATGTCAATGACACAATGACATCGCCTGGTGTCTTCTTCACTCTCAGTTTCTTTGATCTGACTGCAATTCTGAACACTTGGGAGATTGCATCAGCTACCTCTTGTTCCTGCCATCCAAGCCATTTCGTCAATTCCGTCATTACTTTGGCCTTAATATCTTCTCCTTCCTCCCATGGGATCAGACGGAAACGGAGATTCTGTTGCCTTTGTCTCATTTCAAGAAAGGCAAGCTCCTCAGCCATTTTCCTTTGCGCAATCTCTACTTCTGACACTCCTGTTCTATTCTTCTCTGTTTCTTCTCTGCATTGTTTAACCTCTGTCTGCACTTTCTTCACTTTAGCTTCTATATTCTTTGTTTTCACCGCTAAATCTTTCACTTGAGCTGAGAGCTCCCCAACTGCCTCTTTTATTTGTTTCTGCATGTCTTCCTTTAGTTCTGACAACTTCTGGTCCATACTTTGTTCACTTCTTTCAAATTCTCTCCTTATATGTATCATTAGTCCTTCCCATTCCTTGCCCTCTTCTTGTCTAGAATCTCTTCTCTGTGTTAAAGGTGTCGTCTTCTTCTTCTCTGCCATCCCTTCTATTCAAATAGGACACAATTTAACCACGTATTAAGATTAATTCATTCAATAAACCACCATAACCTTTAACCAATTGAATTAATCCATTAGTACTCCATTAATATTAATATTAATTTATATTTACCCAATTGCCATCAGTGATATTAAGTTTGTCTATTCTAACTTCATTTTAACTTTTTCCAACTTTAAGTTGTCTAAATATCAAATATTATAGTTTATAACAATTTATCAAATTTTATCTAATTTTCTACATAATCAAACACTTTCCCTTCAATACAATGTTCAGAATAGGTTTTATATGCAATAATTTTCCAAATCCACCAGATGGCGTTCTAACACAAGAAACACAAGAAATGAATTTCTCAGCCAGTGTCCAATACGATGATTATTTAAATCCACCAGATGGCGCTCCAACCTAAAGAATGAGATTCTCAGTCTCAGAGCACAGAGTTGAGAATTGCTGTTGTGTCTATCCTTAGTCCTTCGTCCTTGAGGCCAAGGGAACAAAGGAAAAACATGCAGGAATTTAGGTTCGTTTCTACTGCAGTCAAACAAACAATAGAATCCACCAAGAAACCTTTAAAAATTAAGAGTTGGGAAATATAAAATAAAATAAAATAGGGAAATTCTTCAGCTCTTCACAGCCTAATCCAAAAGAAGTTGTTTAATGTATCCAAGAGAAATATATTTATTCCACTGCTTCTAGAAGTCTAATCCAGTTAAGAAAAGAGAAAGAAAAAAAACAAAAAACTCCAGTTTGTTGTAACGGCTTCCAGCCCGCACTGTTGGAGTCCTTTAAAATGTAAAATCCAGCCACCTTTCCGTCACTCAAGTCCCTCTAAGTCCTCCACAAGGAAAAAGAAAGAAAGAAAGAAAGAGGGTGGGATTCAGCTGTTAATTCTCACAAGTCTCTGGAAGTGTAGAGTCAAAAAAAAAGAAAGGGGGGGAAGGTAGCTTCCAACACCAGAGTCTTTAAAAGTCTTTAAAATCTCCCCCTTCCACCCCCCACGCTCTCCTCTATTCAAATTTCACACCGTCTCTTCTCAAAACAAAGAGCGGGGGGAGGTTTCAAAACACCAGTCCTGAAATGCAGACTTTACGATCAAACTTTCCATGTCCCATTTTTCCTCCCGTTCAGTTTAAATATTAGATTAAACTCACTTTGCAAATGAAGGGATGTCTCTTCTGCCCTTACCGCTTGGTTTCGGTTTGCATTCACGAAGGAGAGACACGGCTATTTCCTCCACCACAGTCCGAACAGATTCCGATACAAAAAACAGCAGGCTCTCGTTTCCTCCGGGCGTAATCCTTTATCTTCAAAGTGGCCGTTTAACAGCCTAACTTGATTATCCCTCCGATAGAAACGATTTTTAGAGTTTTTGGAGGTTGAATGGCTCCCTGCCAAGACTAACTTACAAACTATGGCTGCTGCAAAGGTTTTCTGGATTAGGCCAGAAAGCGAAACTAAAAATTGAAGTTTCTAATCTCTGTGTGCCACAGTAGAAACAGCGGGAAGAAGAGGAGCACATAAGCTCAAGATGATTCCTGCTTAGAATGCCAACCCATACTGTGACAAATAGTTGGGTTCAGCATCAGAAATACTGCAACACTTCTGGGGGCTGCAAGCCAAACAATTAATTTCTCTGAGATTTTAGTGGAAGTTAGCTGGTGGAATGTTGTGAAGTCCCAATTGTTCCTCTGCCAGAACGGTAGAGAGGAAGCGTGCAGACTCTAGATTCAGCTACTGCTGCCAAGAAAGGGATCATCTGCAGCACCTGCCTAGGTTACAATTAGTATACAAGTCAGAACAAATATTTACTTGTGTATTTAATCTGATTGCAATAACATGCTCTGTCTATTTTGTTGATAATTGCAGTTGTTTGATTAATGTACACCATTGTTGAGTTTTGATCCCACAAGTTCCCAAAGAACCCATCAGATATCACCCCAGAACTTATAGGCTGTCTCAAGCAGCAAATTGCAGTAGTCTTGCTGCTCAGAGTTCACGAAAATTGGCTCCGAACCATGCACTTTAAAATTTTTCTGTGGGTTTAGTTACAGTGGCTTTGATGGGACATTTCCATGGCTAGCGGAGTGCAGCTTTCCATGTACATCCCAAAGAGTAACAGGGCATAGAGAGAAGAAGAATCTCCTTGGAGTGGGTGCCTGCCAGGAGAGGGAGGGCTGTGAAGTTAGGAAGCCCATGGAAAGAAGCTGTACAGCCAAATCATGCCAAGCCATGGAACCATGGTTCATGCCCATCTCTAAACACATGAGTTCCACATATTAGTTATAGGCAGGCTTTGTTGATGGGAATTTAGCCACAAAACTTTTTCCAGGAACGAAGCAGCGAATTAATAACATTCTCCATGATCAAAGCTCAACCACAAATAAAACATACAGAGAAAGGTGTGGGCAGGAAGTTTCTGGACTATGAATTTATTAATATTGTGTCTTATTTTGGAGTGATAAGAACAGCATATGAGGCCTTCACATTGTGTCTAATTTTATGAGTGCTCACTAGCAGAACATGTGTGCATACAGGGTATGAAATCCAAAGTAGGAGTGTTTACAAGGCCTAGACTAAGGAGGTGTGTTCATAAACATATAGTCACTCTATTCCATGCTTCAGGCCTTCAGTAGTATCTTGCGTGTGTAGAAGGAGTGGTCCATACAAGGAAACTGTTTTGTACATACAGATCCGCCCTCCTTTGATAGAGGCCACTTTCATAAATTGTGGCCAAAGCAGGTTTTATATGTGTCAATAGAAAGACTGTGTGAAGGCATTGTCTAGGAGGAGTACTTGGTATCAGAGTTTCAAGCTGTTGTGAACAATTCCTTGGCTGGCCGACTCTTCTCTTCTGTAGAAGTAACCCCTACCCTTTAAAAGCTGACATGCCCTAAGCAAGATAAATTAGGAAACACTGGTTCAGAAATGAAGCAATAAATCACCTAGAAAAGTAAAGTAAATAATGATTCACCTAGTGGCTGAAATCTTGTTGCTTAGCATAGCCAGTCACACTAGAGTTGGTTCACTGATTGAACAATGTTTAGTAAATCAACTCCTCTGTAATTTCCATTGATTTAAATGGGTCAACTCTTCTTGTTTCTTACTTTAGCATAGTAAGTCTCAATTAGAGTAGACCCAGTTGAATCAACTGGAGAAGCTGACTTACCAAATCTCACTGATTCAATGGGCCACTCCAGCCCATCTCACTGCACTAAGCACCAGGATCTCAGCCAATATTTGTTTCGCTCACAAGCTCATTTATTGGAAAGAATTCATCTGGTATCAAGAGTATATTTCAACACAATGGGCTAGAATTTGAAAACATTTTGGACCCAGACTCAAAGAATTGGCAAAAAGTGTACATACTGGGAGATTTAGTATCAACCTAGGAACTGGCAAACCACTCCAGTATTCCTGCCAAGAAAACTCCATGGACATGGGGTCCCAAAGAGTCGGTCACGACTGTAATGACACAACACACACACCTTTTCCCAAGGTTAGCTTGAGATCAACCTGTCTCTGTACTTGCATTGTACATAGCCCACTGCCAACAATGAAGATACCAGAAGTTTTATTGAGTCATACCTTGTGCTCCTTCCTTAAGTATAGCACCCATGTATAGCAGAGAATCTAAGGTGCAACTGGTGAGTAAACAGCATGAGAAGTCCAAACAGTAAAACTTTATCAAGCTAGCTCCAAAATATTTTAGCTTATTATGGTTACCAGCTGAAATATGGTTTCATATTAGACCAAACAATTAAAACAAAGGTTGACTAAGTAGTATAGAGGTTTATGTAACTTATTTCTATAATAATGGGGTTAGATTGAAGTAAGAAGCAAATCTAAGAGCCCTAGGACAGTGACTTTAATCATCATCATCATATAAATTTTATTGCATGGCTCACAGGGCCATTGCAAAATGCATCAAGTAAAAACAGTACAATAAAAATATCAGTCTAGAAATAGATAAAAAGGGGCCTGAGGGTACAGAAACCTAGATATCAATTTGACTATTAGAAGTAGTTAAAGCAACTTTCATTTTAATAAGTAAAGAACAGAACCTTGCCATTCAAAATGTAACAAATTTATCTCTATCACATAGTAAGATTTTGAGCTTTTCTTCGTCAGATCTACCAGGATATTTTTCTAAGATGAATTTCAAAAGTCTGTCAAGATGGATTCCAAATAGTGGGCAATAAAGCACAACATGTGCCAAGTTCTCGACGGATTTATTACCACAAGAGCAGACTCTCTTATGGTATGGGGATTGTGTATAACAGCCCTTTAGATTGGCAAGTGGTAGCATATCAAGACGAGCCCGAGTAAATGCTTTTCTATGTTCAAAGTTCGTTAAATCAGCAAAATAAGATGGGCGATTTAGAGGCTTAGGTGTAATGTTCTTATAAAAAGGGGCTGTTTTTAGAGTGCAAAGTGAACCGATATCTGTTTGAACACAGAGGTCAGATAATCTTTGCTTTAGTAAGCGTTTAGCTGCTGTCAATCCAAGGTATCTCACATGCTCTTCAGAAGAACCAAGTTTGGCTACTAGATTCAGTACAAAAATTTCCACGATCCATAGTTCATCTCCCCATAGGATGATGTTAAAAATTCAGAGTGGGTAATAAACAAGATTTTCAGCCAATAATTAATTATTGATTTGATAATTAGTGTTGTTATTGACATTAATGGCAATTCTAATCTGACTAGTGCAGAAGGAGTTGATGGGGGTACTGCCAACAATAGACGGGCAAATTTATTTTGGGTTACTTCTAGGGGGTATAAGTTTCCATTCCCCATACTTCAGCACCATACAAAATCTGGGGAAGTAGCTTGGTTTTATAAATTTTGCAACTGGGAGGAATCAGGAGGCCTCCTTTGGTCCTACAGAATCTTAGTAATCCAAACATGGCCTTCTCAAATTTCTGTTTTGCAAAGTCAATCTGTGAAGCCCAGGAGCCTGACTGGTGGAACATCACACCTAAGTATTTGAAATGGGTTACCTGTTCCACTATTCTCCCATCCATCATCCATTTAGATTGAGGTCTTCTACTGAAAACCATAATTTTGATTTTCTCATGGTTGATGTTGAGAGAATTTTCTATACAGTAGTTACTAAATTGTTTCAAAGAGCCTTCTGAGGCCTATTTGTGTGTGGGATATTAGCAGAGTGTCATCTGCATAAAGTAATATTGATATAGCCTTTCCACCTACTCTGACAGGAAAGAATTGTAAACCTGTTAACGTAACCACCATATCATTAACATACAGTATAGGTTGAAAAGCAAAGGAGCAAGAACACAGCCTTGGCGAACACCTTTAGATGTTTTAACAGTGTTGGATAATTGACCAGAGATGCCGACTCTAATCTTAAGGGAAGAGTCAGTGTGCAGGTCTTTAATTCTTTCCAACAATCTGGGGTCTATTTTAAGGTTAATAAGTTTTTCCCTCAAGCGACCTCTTGGAATGGAATCAAAGGCAGCTTTAAGATCGATAAATGCTACATATAATTGCTTTGAAGGTATAATAGAATATTTGTTGATTAGATGGTTTAACAAGAGGATATGGTCCGGCGTGGAATGTCCTTCCCTAAAAGCAATCTGTCCAGGAGCTAAAATGTTATTTTCTATTACCCAGTCTTCCAGTTTTAAGAGGAGATGTCTTGCATATAGTTTGCCTACAAAATCAAGCAAACTTATAGGTCTATAGTTCGCTGGGTCCTTTCGCTCACCTTTCTTTAATCAGAGATATACTTCCTCATATGCAGACATATCAAGATTTGAAGAAAGGTGTGTTAATTTTAAAAATACATATTTTTAGTTGGAAAATGTATTGCTTCCTTAAAACATAGCTTATTAAATCATCTTATCATGAACAACATTGTATCTTGCTATCTGTTGCTTAGCTCAGTTATGTTGTAGAATAGAATGTGTTGCATATGGATGGTGCCACTGTGAACTCTCCTTATAAAGTTCCTTCTTCAAAATTAGACACTTTCATGACATTTAAAGTTAATATTCTTTTCTAGAGGCAGTTTAAATTAACTACAGAGAAGGTAATGCTTATCTGCCTCTCCCACTGCCTCTCCCAATCCAAGTTACAATATTTCAGATCTTGAATAAAATTATTTAAAGAAGCAGGTTTCGAGAGAGACATGAGATCTTTATATTTACCAAAACAGGGCATCAGTTTAAAAGGACTGAGAAACACTGCTGTATGAAAAAGACAAGATTCAGTCCATGCGCTTGAAGTTACCTACTTCTACTCTACGAACACAATACACAAACCTCTTCACATTTGCTTCTGGTTATCCTTTCTCATGTTGTATACCTTCAACATGAGGCGCCCAAGCACAGATTTCTGAGTCAATCTGATGTTGGGTAATGAATGTACCATTTGGCACTGCTTAGTGACTTGATTTTTGTAAAATTTTGATGGGATTAAAAACTTTCTTCTTCTTCTTCACATCCTGCCAAGCTGGGAGTAGAGTTAGAAACAAAGGGATCTCACTTTAAATCAATTCGTTCTAATGAGACTATTAATTAAGGATGTGGTGTCAAGTTTAACATGCTTGAAATTGATAAAAAAAAGTATCCATTTACATGAGGTATAGCTGCAAGCGCTTCTTTGTGAGGGGAGGTGGATTGGATTGGGAAGCCAATATAGTATTTCCTCTCCCCACCCCCCCCGAAACTGAGGTATATTGAAGTCAGTTGTGTCCATGGAGTTTGTGAAGTAGCTGATGTCATGATCACAGGTATTGGGTTTCAGTGAAACCTTGCTCTCTCTCTCTCTCTCTCTCTCTCTCTCTCTGTGTGTGTGTGTTCAAAAGTGGATGGTGCTGTTTCAGTATTTCAGACAGAATATATATACTGAAATAGCACTATCCAGGTTTGAAAAAAATATTAAAAATAAGATGTGCAGCAGCAGCAGCAGTGGTGAGTGGTTGTGAGAAATAGTCAGTGTGAGAGTGCATAGGTGCTGCAACTCCAATACATTTGGGGCTTTGTCCTGAAAAGCAAACAAACAAACAAACAAAAAACAAAAAAACCAAGATTGGACCACAGAGTTTCCCTGCAGCTCAAAATCTGTAATTCTGGCATCCATTACTTAGCAAACTAACAAACCCCAAACATGCCAGTGTGAGGGTGGGCAGGCAGACAGGAACTGGACAAAGCCTCATATGTAACTTTTTAAAAGCCCATGCAGCCCCCCCAACCAATAAAACAGCATAGCTTAAAAATGGATCAAATATTGTCCCAGGAAGACCAACCCCAAAACCATGTGACTGCCATATGTCTTTAATCTGGCTCTGAAACCACCAGTCCATCATCTGATTTATTTCAATAGTGTAACTGTGCCCTAAATCAGGCATGACCAAACTTCGGCCCTCCTGATGTTTTGGACCACAACTCCCAGAATTCCAAGCCTGTATTTCCAATGGCAAAGGACTGTGGGAGCTGTGGCCCAAAACATCTGGAGGGCCGAAGTTTGGGCATGCCTGCCCTAAAGAAAAGGAAACCAGAGCACAGGTCGAACATCTATTGAACTTGTTGCAGATACTGAAGCTGGAGGCAGTCATTTTAAGACTATTGGCATGGTGTTGTTTCAAAGGTTGACTGAAATGTAAGAGGGCACTATACTACGAGTACACACCATAAAACCTCACATTATGTTGCATGTCCACTTTTATCTAGCTACATGAATTCTGTTAGAATGTTGCCTCTGAAATGCCATGTTCCTTCAGCGTGTTTAGGCCATGGCTTGCAGAGGGAAATTGTTCTGGAAGATCTAAGCAAACATACCGAGATGTATGTTTCACTTTAAAGCAAAAAAGTTTCCTTTGGTATTAACTATGGTTTCTCAGGCGAAAGAGATATTTTTTTCATAGACTGAGTTATGGTGAAGATCAGTTAGGTTCTGTTTTAGTGCAAAATGTCTTGCACTAAAGATTCGCTGAAGAAAATTCCATTGCTGTGCAAGAAAATATTTGAGGTCCAGAGACAGCAACCTTTGCCTAAATGAACAGGTGTGCCAATCACAGTATTGCATCAAATCTCACTCCAGCACCAACTGACAAGATGACTGCACATGATGACTACTCTGATGGGAGATTTTCAGAGACACATATATATGCTGCCCACAAGAGTGCTCACAATCCAGGCTGTTCATCCAGACTCAGCTCTGAATGTATGCCTTGACATGTTACTGCTATTTCTGAAGATCTAAAATGATGAAGCTTTTAAAGAATGCCCTTCTCAAAGAAGGTTTACGAATAGACTTTAACACTTTGACTCTCTGCAAAAACATTTCAAAGAGTTTGTTGATTTTTTTTTCTACCCTGAAGAGCTGGGTTTGATGGGAACGATTTAGCAATTGTGTGCTTTCAGCAATGCTATAAAGTGCTCCAATTTTGTTTGCCTTCAGCCAGTAGTCAATCAAGAAATGTGATGAAGCCCGGAAACCTGTGTGTAAGTGTTCAGAGCTCAGAAAAGTTGCTTTTGGTATTACAGATCCAAAAATCCACCAGCTAGTATGGCCAATGGCTATGCCTGCTTGGAGATTTGTGGTCTGTAGGAAGAAAGTAGCTTTTCCACAGATATATCAGGGATCTGGACTATGTCAAAGATGCAGAATGGTATCTTCCTCCACTGCAGAGTCACAAGCTACACTTAGCTGTGATGTGACTATATATGAGTATGTTTAGATAGTGATGTTTGGCTCCGTACGTAAAAAATAATGACATCTGTGGTGGATGTAGTCTTTGTAGTCCATTGAATGTGAATATGAGTTGTGCTCATACAACTGGGGTATGTGAAAGTCACACCTATGTAGCCCTTCCCAACACCCATTAAAATTGGTTTTTAGAAGTGGCCTTCCTGGTGGAGGTGTGAAGTGGTTCTGAGGGACTGATGAAAGGCCAGCATGAAAGATTGTGAGAAAGATTGTGTCTAAGTCCCCCCACCCCAGTTGAGAGAGGGATTTTCTATACATATATGAATGGCTTCCATAAATCTTCTCTCTAACCACCTATCTTCTCGGTCTAATATGTGTACATCTTTGAATGAGTGCCCTTCGTCCTTACTTCAAAGTGCACTTGGGCCAAAAATGGATGGGAGCAACCCCTTATGGGGAAAGCCATTTCCCCACAATCCTTTCCTGCTTACATCAGCACACTCTTCATGGGCAAGGCTAAAGCAAGGAAAGGAAGGGACTGCACTGATATAAGTGTTGCCCTTTTAGCATGGATAAGGGTTTAAAAGGTTGATGGGGAAGGCTCAAGCCTTCTCTACTCATGTACTGTGATCCCAGGCCTGATCGGTTTCATATGTGCTTACCTTGGAGGAGAAGGTACTGAAGGTTCAGTTATACCCTTTGTGTTCAGCACAATAAATACTTTTTGCCATTAGATTTCATTTTTATGAGCTACTGCAAGGCTATGTAGTATCATGGCATTAGGACTATGATATGTCTTATTCAGCAGCACAGTGCATTCTATAATTCAACCCATAGACCTAGGTGGGAACTGTAATGTGATTGGATACTAGCTTTTCAGTATGACTGTGAAACAATCATGAGGGTTTTGAGTAGGGCTTTTATCATTTCCTGTCAGCCCACACATCAGTGTTCCTTGTATCTTAGCAGACGTGATGACAGGGGGAAGCCTAATTTTTTTCTGTCTAACTGTCCCAGTTTTCTCATGGAAAAATGCTATTTTTGTATTTGTGTGAGGGAAAGAGTGAGAGGAAGGAAGCCAAGCAAGGCAAATAATAAGTACAGAAATAATATAGAAAAAATATGACCCGTAACAGGGAAGTTGATGTCCAGTGGAGGCAAAACTCAGAACCTGAGGAGAATTTCCTTTATGGGACTACTGGTTCCAGCATCTCCAGGCAATACTGGGAGCTATAACACAAAACATTAATCTGCCCAAGATCTGCAAAAAGATGAACACTGGATATACATTCATGTTGCAGCATGTTAAAGAACGCTGAGTCTGAATGATATGATCTGGGAGCCCAACAGTCTCATTCTAGATGTACGAAAAGGTAGTCTCCACACATGTCAGAACATATATCTGACATGTCTATATGTATAACATATATCTTGTTATTTTGCATGACACATTATACATATGTTCTTAGAGCATCTTGATATTCAGTACATGTCTGGTGATAGAATCTGGGTGAGCCTAGGTATTAGAGATGGGCACGACTCAGAAATTTTTTTCGTTTTTGTTTTTGTTTTCGTCTAGGGGTCCGTTTCGTTTCGTTTCCGTTTTCGTAGGCTAATTTTCAAAATTTTTCATTTTCGCTTCGTTACTTAACAAAAACAAAAAACGAAAATGAAAATTTTTTCATTTCTTCCCATTTAGCTCCATTAAGTGCTTTTCCAGTAACAAAAAACGAAAAATGGCTCAAAATTAGTCATTTCATTTCTGTTTTCGTTCCATTTTTGAACCGTTTTTCGTTTTTCGTTTCGTTACGTAACGAAAACGAAAAATGAAAACGGAAACGAAAATTTCGCTAAGTTGTGCCCATCTCTGCTAGGTATCAGTCTGTTTGATTCTCAGCTTTCGGCATTTACGTTGCTGTTATACGTTGCAAGTGCTATTGGATCCACTTTGATTTTCAAAGAATAATTGGCTGAGGACCGCATTCCACAGTGCTTCCTTCAAGATCATCCAGTGTGCCATAGTCATAGTGTTAGTGCCAACCCTTACATTCCCTTGAATATTGAGTCGTGTTTAATGAAGACATTTCAGTGTTCTTCTATGTATACGGCAGTATCAGCAGCAAGAAATCATAGCTCGTTAAAAGTTAACACATTTATTAAAGCATAAACCTTTGAGGATTGGAGATCCCAAAATTTGATTATCTAAACATAATCAAACAAATATTTCATGAACTATGGGACTCAGAGCAAGAAGATGTGGAATTGCCTGCTGAGATAAGAACTCCACCATTTGTTTATACCTGTAATGTTTTAAATATTTGTATGTTGCAGAGCTAGCTGGATTGAGCCTCCCCACTGGCTCCTAATCTCCCTGTGGTCTTGTATTGACTGGCAAATGTGACCAATTGCAGAACAACAGGCTGACTGGGCCACACACACTACCATCTGCAGTGACTTAGTGTTGAGATGTTGAGGTACCTGGATCTGGAAAAGAGGAACCACCTGCTATGTGTGAAGGGCATGTGATGGGGTGATGCATGGTCAGCATATGGAGGAGGGTTTGGGTGAGAGGGAGCAGCCAGGCATGGGTGATACTGGCTATTAAAGGAGGAGACACTGTGGAGGAGAGAGATGATGCAAGTGATGAAGAAGGTCTAAGAAATGCCAAACAAAATGAGGCTTATGGGGAGCAGACTGTGTATTCCTTGATCTACCCTGATACCAAACTCCTGCAGATGGTGCCAAACTACATTCTTGTGGGCCTGGAGGGGAAGAAGAACTGCCCTACACTGATCCAGAAGAGCCAGTTGCATCACAAGCGGCAGGGCCCACAGCTTCACCTTCAAAGGGACTAGATGTCCAAGGGTAACATGGAGAGAGAGCTGTGCTGAACCAGCAGGAACCCTCCCAACATAGACAAGGTACCATCCAGGGAGGATGAATGGAACCACTTGAGGATCAGCCGCAACGACTTCAAGGGCTTCAGGGCAAGCATCTCGGCCTTAGAGAGCTGCAACCCCATAAACAGTTGTCTGCAGTAAAGGACCAAAGTGAAAGTACCTCCATTGACCAGTGCTTACATCATTTATCCAAAGTCCTTTGATACCCCTTGAGCCACAGAAGGCCTGGGACATCACACTCCATAATTTTGTCTGGATGCATTTTGGGTGTGGCAAGAGAAAATGTGAGAATGAATGTGAGCCAATAAATAAGCCAACTATCAGGCATAATGGGAAGCTTGGCTAGGTAGGAATATTTCTATTTTTGTGACCGGGGTGAGAAGTTGGAACAGAGTGGGAATGAGAGGGTATCTCAGTGAATGCCTGCCTGCCTCATTGTATGTTTGCACATAAATGCCTGTGTGCATTTATGAAATCCATGTCTACTATTCCCTTAGCTCTGCCTGTAATCTCTGACTCTGTTCATGATAGGTAGCTCTTCCATTTGGCCCACCAACTATATTGGGTGCTAGCTACCGCTTCTGGGACCTCTGACAGACTCGGGAAGGCCATTGGAGGCCCGTTCAGGGCAGCGCCAGGCCTTAGGTAAGTAAGTGTAGGGGGCCCCAGACAAGCCCCCCAGTCCCATTCCGACCCTGCATCCGCATATTGCGGATATTCAATTATTGCAGGGTGGATCAGGTCCCTGTACTATGTTTTACTAAACCACAGATTAAGTCACCATAATGTACTACTCTTTTTCTAACAATCGCCTTGCTGAGAGTATGATACACCTAATAAATAAAACATAGAACACATTTTTGGCCTCTTATTCCCAGAAGGATTCAACTAGATGTGTGAAATATTTTTCCCTTCCAGCATAAACACATGCCACATTGTATGGCTACAAAGGCATGCACGTACACACACGGTGTGGTCTTTAATCTGAGCCACAATCTCCTCACAATGCATGTATACTGGCATTGCTACAATTTTCGCACTGTAGAAAACAATTCAACTGCCCAGAAGATGTTCTTTCCCCAGCAGAGTCCGGAATAAACCATAGGGTGTCTATACGTTAAGCGGGGAAGGGAAACAGCATGCATATTCCTGATTTATCAAAAAGCAAATTCAAGCAAGCTTTGCTCTTGAGCCTAATTAAATAAATTAAGGAACACTGGTATTTAGGTGTCTCCATTTTAATTCAGGACCAAGTTGTCTCCAACAACTCTTGAGTCCATTACTCATATTTGGGTTGAAACAAAGCAAAACAAACCAAAACCCCAACGCTCTAACAGACACACTTTGGCCCTGATTCAGCTGTATCTGAAAGCCCATGAGGTGAGTGCCTATCATGGCCATCTGCTGCTCCTTCTTCTGCAGCTGAGACTGTCATCATCCTCTCTTCAGAGAGGCTGTCACAGCTGAGTGACCTGTGAACAGGGACAGCAGAAGAAAAATGTGAGCTGTCATTAATCACCACCCACCTCCTAAAACAGCTGATTTTTATCAACTGTGTTAATAATGGCTTATTGTCCTTGTTAACCGGAGGTGAGATATTTGTGGAACAATGCCAGTTGAAGAGCATAGTATAAAAAGACTGGGAATAAAAGCCCCTGTATAATTCAGTTTTGTTCCAGGGCAGCTGATTGACACTGGTTTAGATCTCTTGTTCATAGAGATGATAGCAGGTATTATGTATTCACTGCATTTCCATCCTGACTTTCCTCCAATCAGCACAAGGCAGGGTGGGTCTTTCCTCATCCCCACTTCATCCTCACAACAAATCTGTGGGATAGGTGTGCCTGAGAGAAAATGAGTGGCCCCAGGATACCCTCCTGTGTCTCATGACTCAGTGGGGTCCAAAACTTGACTCTTGTCAGTCCCGGTACAACTTTCTAACCAATAAAGCAGACTGAATATAGAGAAGTCATAGTGGATTAGAATTTGGAGCATAATGCATGAAGTACAATGTGATACACAGTTATGGAATTCTTGACAGATGGTCATTCAGTGTCTGCTTAAATGTATTCAGCAAAGGACCTACCACCAGCTGAGGAAATTTACTGAATTCCAGTCAATGGGCATTTAGCCTGGTATCTTTTCCGTAATCAAAATTACAAGGAAAATCCAACAGTGAAGCCATCCATCCATCCATCCAGTTCTTTCTATGTGTTTTGTATGACTTTTGTACCACTAATAGGTCTTAAGATCTGAGGCCAGATACCTAAGCCACTGAGCTACCCAGTCATGAACATCATAAATATGACATTATTGCACTGGTTAACATCAGCAGCTTTGTTATCTCTTCATTTTTAAATAGAAATTTTAATGTCAATGTTATCTTGCACGACATTTATAATTTAAAGGATGTTAATGTTTTTTTCATGTTTACCTGTCACAAGTTATGAAATATAAACTATGCTGAAGTTTGAGAGAACGTGCCTCCTACTTTTTCCTGATGTAAGTCCATGGCTTTATTGCCTGCCTGTTGTAATTCAACTCCTGTTGTTTCAGTTGGCATTACTGCTCTGTGTTAAAGCTCACAGCTACGACCTAACCTTTATTCTCTAAGCAGTTCTTTTCTGAGGAAAATCAGCTCCTTCATCTACAAAGAGCATTGTGCAAATAATGCATTCTCTTTAAATGAAAGAGGAAAAAAGTTAGGTGACTGTATAATTACAGAATACCCAGAATAACGAGGTTGTTAAAATATATATCAAACAAACCTCTGGGCTATTCCTTTTAGTCAATTTAAATCTGCCATTGGCAAGAAAATGAAAACCATGTTGTTGCCGTGTCACATTCAAAACACCTTTCTTCCGGTGACACACAAGAATAGTACTAATCAGTTGTTCTCAAGAAGGAATATTACACCGAGGTGGGGAAACTGTGGATTTTCCATTTGGCACCAACATTTAGAGGGTACCAAATTCAGAGTGCATTGACTGATGAAAATAAATGGCAACACCTTTTGGACCTCTCTGGTTTCCTTTTATTTGCAAGCACCAAGACTT
>JAHTLZ010000204.1:28855619-28894009 GCA_023846285.1 Phrynocephalus versicolor | reverse complement strand
AGTGCATCTCCCTTTCTGATGCACACCTTAACCTGACAAGGGGTGGTGAGTGTATCAGAGAAGAAAGGAACTATGCCATCAGGTTTGGTGAATGTTTGTCTCAGCTCCTAGTAGGGTCACCTGCGGTGATACCATGCAAAGATGGTCTAGCCTCTTCACGATGAACTGTCAGATCAGCAGAAGAGAATGGACGGCCCCAAGCCAATCATGGCAAAGAAACCTCTGGAGGGCACCTCCTAGGGCACTGGGACAGCAGAAGGTGACACCAATGGAGTATGTTTCACAGGCAATGGGAGTGACGCTCAGGTACTACACAAAAAAGGCCAGTGATAATTCACTTCCAAATATTTTCTTTGAAAACCATATGATGAGACAATCCAATACAACAGTGATAGCTTGAAGCAGTATGGGAAAACCTATGCCTCTCTTTAATTACAGGCAGCATCTAAACTCAGAACAAGCAGAAAAGGCAGAGACTGGATGATATCTTGCTCCATGTTATTCAAATGGTTCCAGGGTTCTGACCTGGTGAGCTCCAGCTAGAGAAATCTGAAAAACATATTTAACTTTTGTGAAGAAAGAGACAATCAGGGCTAGTAAATCAGTGGCACCATCATAAAGCACTTCAAAACAACATTTTCATTAATCCTCTCAATACCGTTAATCCTCCCAGCATTCCTAAGGCTGGCCAGGCAGTATTAACATTATTGTTCTAGTTTTATGCATGGGAAACCCTGGGTAAAAAAGGAAAAACAAAATCTAATTTACCCAATATAACCTTTAAGGACTAAAAGCTGTGAGTGGGATGCATTTTTATTTTTCTACCTTTCTGATGTTCAATTCCAGCTCCCTAGTAATAGCCATTCTTAACGTGCTAGGGAAAACATAGATACAGTAGCGGAGGGATGGGATGTGGACTGAAAGATGCCAGGAAAAGGATTGTGAGGAAGATGGGGGAGTGGGATTCTAGTCTTGCTAAGGTACGATGTGGAGGAAAGTGTATATATGTTGATTACAAGGAACCATTTCCTTGGCTACAGTAAGACAATGGAAGACAGTTCTGCAGGAAACTGCAGAACTATAAATACCTATATAAAGTAAATCATTTTTCTTTGGGAATTTTCTGGGACGTGCTCAAAGAAGTCAGAAATCAATGCCACTGGGCTCAATGACCCACCAAACAGGCATGGTTAGATTTTGCGACAAAAGTGAAAAAGAGGAGGATTTATATGACGAAAAGAATATATTCATTGCACTGCCTTGTTGCTCTTCGGTACTCCCATCCCATCTGCTTTTAAATTACTATTGCATCCTGACTCGAGCATTCAAAGCAGTGGTTTTGCCATCGAGAGTTTCCACAGCTGAGCAGAAATTTGAAACCAGGTCCCCATTACATGACATTGACTCTTCTTTGTCAACTAGGAGTCCTCAAAATACATTATAATTAAGATTCAGACTTGTACTTGGGACCAAAGATTTGCCAGCATCCTTGGTTATTGAAGATTTGATTTCTCCTAAATTTGAATCTTGTCCATTTTGACAAATTCTTACCAAAAATAAACTGATACAAAAGCCATTCATTGTAGTTGAGATGTGTTCCTGCCACCCGGAGGTTAGAAGGGAAGTGTTTCTTTCCTGTTTTCCTTCACCTCTACTATATTAAAATCAAGGAGTCAAAGGAGGATGCTGAGATATGATAAACAATGAGTCAGGAGAAGAACCTAAGGAATCCAATATATTTCCTCTTTGCTACCAAAGAGTAGGGAACATGTAGATACAAGCTACTGAAGCAGGGCCTGAGGAGGATTTGATTTGCCTGTATGAACAGGCATAAAGATTGGATAATCCTATCTCCTTGCCCAGGCAGAATGCAGCCAGAATCATAGAATCGTAGAGTTGGAAGAGACCTCAAGGACCATCCAGTTCCTGCCATGCAGGAACCCCCATCAAAGTACTCTCGACAGATGGCCATCCAGCCTCTGGTTAAAAACCTTCAAAGAAGGAGACCCCACCAGCCTCCATGGCAGCATATTCCACTGCTGAACAGCTCTAACAGTCATGAAGTTCTTTCTAATGTTCAAATGGAATCCCCTTTCCTGTAGTTTGAAACAATTGCTCCGAAGATCTGGTGCTTCTGAATTTCTGTCAACTCTTCTGCTTTGAGCAGAGCTAAGATCACTATTATGCATTAATGCACACCATTATGATGCTTTTACTTTAGGAACAAAATGATACTATTAAGTGTAGATGGATTTCACTGTTCAACAATATAGAGCAGTGGTGGCAAACCTTCGGCAGTCCAGATGTTTTGGACCACAACTCCCACAGTCCTTTGTCATTGGATTATACAGGCTTGGAATTCTGGGAGTTGTAGTCCAAAACATTTGGAGTGCTGAAGGTTCGCCACCACTGGTGTAGAGAGTGAGAAGGTAGAGAATGCACTACATTTCCCCCTTTGGATTATCAGAGACTGGCTGACATCTATGTATGCATCCAGAGAGGATCGTCTAAGAAGCCACTATAGAGAGAAGCATATTCTCCATGAACTTATTGGAGCAAATTCAAAAAGGGAGAATAAAGGACCTCTTTTCCATTGGTACTTCGTTCTTTTAAGTAGAAAGGCCATGGACAGCCAGAGGGGTGGGTTGGTTCCAATGTGCAAAGCTAATGTTCTGCCCACTAAATTCTCTGACAGCTTGATGGTCAAGTGGATGTCGGGCATGAAGAAAACCATATTGTTGGCATTTTCAGTGGAAAGATCTCAAGTAGAATGTGTTGAGAAAAATCTCTGCTGAGGCCCCGGACAGCCCTGTTGGCTGCTGTAGATGGTAGGGATCTAGACAGATGAGAGATCTGACTTTACTAAGGTCACACCACACTACTTTTTGACCACTTGTCCTCTGTCTGCTTCTCATTTTGAAACCAATGGGTTAAGTCTTACAGGCAAACCCCAAGCCAATGAACTCCAGATGTCTTTTGTTCCCAGAGGGAGGTCTTTTTGAAAAGTCTTACATTTTAGATCAAGGTGTGTCAAGTGGGACAGTGCTCAGGCATGATAAGGAGGTCCACTTGACTTCGCCCTGCAGAGACACAATGACAAACATGGAGAAATCACTGTTCCAAATCATTGTTAGTCCATTTTCTTCTTTCCTGTGAAGGTGAGAAATGTAAACTGGCATTCTGAGGATTACGTTGAGAGGAAGGTAGTGTCCTGGTGATTGATAAGCTTAAATAAATAAAACTTTGCTTGCTTAAAAATAACATCTCAAATGCATGAAGTGCTACCTCCTGTTATCAATTAATGATTACTTCTGTTTAAGAGCGAAGGATCCAGGGAATACTTGCTAAATTCTAGACTGCAGAAAAGGATTCAGTTCCCAGAAGTCCTTTGGCTAAAATGGCAACACAACTTTTTCAAGCTTTTGAAAAATGTCAACATTTTTAACCATAGTGTCTATATGCTATTAAGGAACACATGGTAGCTTTAATATCATACACACATTTTTTTCTATAATGAACTTGATCCAGTGGTGCTGCAGTACAGTGCACATATCAAGCTGCCAGCAAACAGAATCTTTACCTCACAGTAGTGTCACAATGTTATGCATACAGATGGTGTTTTAAGTGATGAGAATAAAAATGATGGATAAATGCAGGGATATTTGCTTTAGGATAACATACAGTTCTGAAATGAACAGTGAGGATTATGCAATATGTGTTCAAATAAAGAAATGTTATTATACACAGATGGACTGCATGTGAATTTAACACAGTACAGCACTTGGGAGAGCTATAGATGTCTGTAACCAGAAGCTGCCCTAGATATTCCATGCTGAATTTCAGAATTACAGCTTTCAAAGATGAAACACTATTTGAAGTCTGAATGTGTTGAAATGAATGGACTAAAAAGCCTGTTGTAAATCAGATGAGGTCATCATGAAAGTTAAGAGAATAACATTAATTTAAAAACCAATGTCAAGGATCAGCATAGGCATTAATAATAGGGTTGTTACATATTGTTATTTTATTTCTATTTTAGAGTATTTTTACTCCGCGTTTCTCCTTGGAAAAAGGACCCAAGGCAGCTTACAGAATGAGGGATAATATACAGTCCAGTACAATTAAGACATGTTCAATACTGAGAACAGGGAATCTTACACCATTAATAGACATAGACAGTTAGACACCATTACATCAAAGCTACAAGAGAACGCGAGCAGTTAAAGGGGAGTAAAGTTCCATGTAAAGTTATGAGTGATGGAAACTAACATTGAAAACATAGGGTCAAGGTAAACCCATAAGGTTATAAGTATTATAAACACAAAGTCTATGTGATCCTGTTGATTCATATAAAAGACACATAATAGGTAGACCATCATTCAGGGAAAGCTTGCCTGAAGAGAAAGGTCTTTGCCTGTTTCTGGAAAGACAACAGAGATGAGGCTGTAGCTTCTAACTTATGATAATTAGAGATGGACACGAATTGGAGAAATCTACCCACAAATCACAAACCACCCATGAGCCCTGGAAAAAGGAGCCAGTGCATGGTTTGGGGTTTTTTTTTGGGGGGGGGGTTCGTGCCTGCAGGAGGGGAACCTAATGCCTCCACTTCCTCTGTTGCCTGCAGAGCACTGTTCCCATCACCTCCCTACCTGGTCTTGTCACAGCCTTCTCTTTGCCATCCACCACTACCATCTTTAGAAACACCGGCTTTCTCTTCTCGGAGCCAGGCTAGCTGTCTCTGTCCATGTGAATGGCACTCATCTGGGAAGGAAGCCAGACCAATGTCTCTAAAGATGGTGGCAGTGTAGGACAAAGAGAAAGAGGCAGCAGGACCAGATGAGTAGGGCATATGTTTTGCTGAAAATGAAGTACCAAGCAGAAAAAAAAGATGCTTCGTTTCATTTTGAAAAAAATGGGATCCCCCAAACCAAATAATGAACTGAACCACAAACATGCCCAGTTCATGGGTTTCTTCAGTTTGTAGTTTGGTTCATCCCCCATTTCTAATGGCAACCCATGAATTAGTCCTTTAAAGTCCCATTATTAACATTAATTTGATCCTTTTTCTTTACTGTAAGCTGTAACATCTTGATGTTATGGAACAAGTATGTGTCATGATTACATAACCACAAATACCTGCAGGAGTGACAATGTTACCTGAGGCAGATTACTTCTTGGTTAGCAATTTATGCAATACAGCATAATTCAAAAGCGGAAGGCTAGTCTATAAATTATGCAGATTTAAACCAAACTGTGGATCAAGTGTAGAACCTAATACATTACAATTTCTTGCTGGAGGAAACATTTAAGTGAAGAGAAGAAAATAAATTATTTCATTTTTCTAGACAACCTGTAACTGGCTAGAACCAGAACCAGGAAAGTGAAGGGCATCAGCACATAAGATTCAAATCAAAGTTAGCAGCAGGATAACAAAGTGAGGGAAACCTCTTGCTTTTCATTCTGCATATTTTGGCATAAGGTAAAATTGCTACCTGTCACTTGATTTGTGCCACTGCCACAAATTGCTCATCACATTATTTATATTTGGCAGTTGCTGATGGACAGAGAGTGAAACCCTGTGATTGCATGTCAAAGTGTATGACTTTTGCTTTTCTCCTTCCAAAACCAGGAGTATTATATGTGCCTGGGGGTTGGATGGATGAGCGGCATTGCTTTTATTGGACTTCTCACAGAACTTCTGCTGATTGTTGGCCATGAGCTGCAAAAAGATATCAACTGTGTATTAGTGTAAAGAAAAAAAAGAGCTCAGCGCTGTTACTGGTGCTTAGTCTTGCAGTAATGGAATAGTATTTGGAGCTGGTATAGATCAAATGAATGAATGAAGCTTCAGTTTGAAGATCTTGGTATGTATCATGTATGCTTTTATTGATTTATATTGATAGACTAGTGTTAAAAACATAAAGATTATCCTGTGGAAAATCCATGTGGGGAAAAATGAATGCACATTAGAAATGGTCATGAAATTGAAACATAGCATTTTGTTTCATTTCATTGCTCAATGCATTTCATTTCATTTCATAATTAACAATATTTTTTTAAAAAAATTGTAACAAAATGGAAGTTGCCACCACCCAGATGGTTTTGACAGCTCAGGCTGGGGGAGACAGCTTTAAAGCTGCACCCCACCCACCCCCCACACACAGCTGTCAAAAGCAGCTGGGTGGAGGTGGTGAAAATAGAAGAGTGGAGCAGGGCTTTATATTTGGCCACCTGCTCAGCTCTCCTATTACCAGCACCAGAACCCAGCTGGGTTTTTTTTTTGCAGGTTGGGCTGTGGGGTGGGAAACCTCCCCCTCCCCACAGCCCAACCTGTAAAAAGAAAAAGCTGTGTGCTGGTGGTGGTGGCTGCAACGGGAGAGTGGCTGTTGGGAGGGCTAGCGAGCCCCCTCCCTGGCCTAGGGGGAAGCCAACCAGCTAGCTCACCATCCAGCCAGGGAGGGGACCCGCTAGCCCTCCCACCATCCACTCCCCCTTTAACCCCCCCCCCCGCCCCCCAGGCTGTTTTTTTTTTTTACAGGTCGGGCTGTGGGGAGGGGCCTGACCTATCAAAAAAAGAATAACTGGGTGCTGGTGGCAGTGGCTGCAATGGGAGAGTGATTGGTGGGAGGGCTAGCAGCCCCCCTCCCTGGCCTAGGGGGAAGCCAGCCGTCTAGTGCAATCCGGAAAGCCAGGATCACTGCCGCTGCCACCCTCCTTCTTCTGGGTCTCTATGGATGAAGGAGGGGTGGCGGCAAAGGAGGGGTAGTGGCAGCTGCAATCCTGGCATTACGACCGAAGCTGCCACCACCCCTCCTTCGCTCACAGAGACCTGGGTGAAGGAGGGGTGGCAGCTACGATCCTGGCTGCAGCCCCTTGCCTGAAGCCAGATCCAGCGGCTCCCTGGTTCAGATTCTGAACCGGAAAAAAGGGGGTTCATTTCATTTGTTGACGTCACACGGTGTGCGGTTTCATAGCATTATAAAACGATGAAATAGTGTGTCGGTTTTCATTTTGTACTAATCTCTAATGCACATTCATTGATATAATATGGCCTCATGAATACAAAGAGGAGCATTAGTTGTATGGCTGTCCTGAGCCTGTTGTGTACAAATAATGTACATATGCTGGTATATATTGCTCCTGAAGAAGACTGTGTGCCAAAACACATCCAGCATTTTAAAACCAGAATCAATGCTATTAACATTTTTCTGCATCCTGAGTCTCTCATTGGGATTTCTGATACCTTTGGATGTCCCAGTTCCTTGTGCTTCTTCTTAAAATAGTTATTTAAACAGTAGAGTGTGGCCTTTTCACAAGAGAAATTATATTCTAGGCAGCTATCCGTTCTAGAGCATAAAACGTCATCACTGGGAACGCCAACTCTGCCTTCAAGGCAGTTAAACTGGGACGAAATGTTTTATCAATGTTTGTTGCTGGACTGTATAAACTTCTAAATGTAGTTAATCTCAACAACAAAGTTCCTGCCATCCTTCTTTCTTCAGGCTCAAAAGTAGTAATGCTGACTTTTAAGTACTATAAGCTTATTTTTACGCTTGGACTTTTCCTGCTCAGGTATTATTTTACAGAACTTTTGGATTGTTTCAGCGTTTGCTTATAATCTCTTGTTGAATACATCTGGGAGAGATCTGGTTGGTTTATTCCTATGAAGTGTTAAAATGATTTTAATATATTTACAGACATGCAAACTGTTGGACTTTTGTTTGTAACTTTGCATATCATGTATAGTTTTTGTGACTGGGAGGGATGTTTTTGGGCTGAGGTGATTGTATATCTATCTGGCACTTTGTATTCAAAAACAGCCCCACCTCTTTGCTGAATTTCTTTCCCCTCTTTCCCCTTAGTTGGACATAGTTGTTTGCTGTTGATTTGTTCAGTTGGTTGCTAACTATGTGTGCAGTAAAAAAAAGCAGCACGCACTAGTCTGTAATTTCAAGCAAATGTAAGTTCAAGCAAGTGGATAAGGGAGATCCAATTGACATTGTTTACCTGGACTTTCAGAAGGCTCTTGACAAGGTCCTGCACCAAAGGCTCTTGAATAAACTTGTCAGTCATGGAATCAAAGGGCAGGTCATGTCTTGGATCAGCAACTGGCTAAGGGACACGAGGGTGGCACTAAATGGACATTTCTCCAAGTGGAGGGAGGTAAAGAGTGGGGTCCCCAGTATTGGGACCCCTGCTTTTCAACCTCTTCATAAATGATCTAGAAATGGGGGTAAATAGCAAGGTAGCCAAATTTGCGAACAACACTAAATTATAAACGGTAGTAAAAACTGAGAGAGATTGTGAGGAGCTTCAGAGGGATCTCTTGATAATGGGGGAGTGGGCAAACAAGTGTCAAATGAGCTTCCAGATTAGTTAAGTGCAGAGTGATGCATGTTGGGGCAAAAAACCCAAAATATAGTTATAAACTGATAGGATCTGAACTCTGTGCAACAAACTAGGAAAGGGTCCATAGTGTCCAGGTGGACAGCTCAATGAAGGTGTCAACTCAATGTGCTGCAGCAGTGAAAAAAAGCAAATTCAATGCTAGGGATCCTTAGGAAGGGTATAGAAAATAAGTCAGCAAGTGTCATTTTGCCTCTTTATAAATCTATGGTGAGGCCCCATCTGGAGTATTGTGTACAGTTCAGGTCACCATACCTCCAGAAGGATATTATGAAAATGGAAAAAGTGCAGAGGAGGGCAACCAGAATGATTCGGAGACTGGCACACCTTACTTACCATCTGAGGCTGCAAACGCTGGGCCTCTTCACTCTTGAATGATGGCGCCTAAGAGGTTACCTGTTTGAAGTTTATAAAATCATTCATGTTGTGGGCAAAGTTTATAAGGAAAAACTGTTTTCCCTATCGCATCACACTAGAATTAGGGGGCACTCCATGAAACCTTTGGATGCTAGATCTCAAACAATTAAGAGAAAGTACATTTTCACCCAGAGGATCACTGGTCTATGGAACTCCCTGCCAGAAGAAGTGGTGACAGCTGTGAGCCTTGGCAGCTTTAAGAAAGGATTAGACAAGTTAATGGAGAACAAGGCTATCAATGGCTATCATTATGGATGCCTAAGGACTACCTCCAGGTTGGAGAGATAAGGAGGATAGCTCTCGATGCCATTTGCAGGGAATTGTAAGCAGGTGAAGACATCTGCTTGGGAATACCCTGAAGCAAATGGTGAGCCACTGCGTGAGACAAAATGCTGGACTAAATGGGCTGAGGCCTGTTCCAGTAAGGCTGTTCTTATGTTCTTAAGTTCTATCACTCAATCCACTACACCACACGGGGAAGTAAGTTCACATTAATTTTAATTTCTCCTAATATCTAAACAGTTGATATCATTATCTTATACTCTGAATGAAGCAGGTTTCTGAACTGGAGGCAGTTGATGCAAAAATTAACACTTGGGTCCTCTCAGGCTTCTAGCCTGTTTAAATAATTCTCTGTGTTTAGGCACAAAGAAATAAAGACAGGAAAAACTGATGCTTGGTGTGTTCACGTTTCCAGATGAACTGCTGTTCTCCTTTCCTGTGCACTTAGCTTCTCTCTCCCCACCCCCAATTTACATCAGATAGAAAAACAAGACCTCAAAACAAGATCACAGTGGGTAATCACACAAGCAAAAGAAGTCCTGGTGAGTTTCAAATGCCTGTTTTGACTTTCAAATTTCCATTGCATAGACTGATTATTATTCTACATTAAAGCAAAAAAGAACACATACACCCAAAGTTACCCCTGCACATTTGTAGTTAAAGCTTTGTAAGGAAAAAGAGTGACCTTTGCAAAAACCAGTCCCAGGTTTGCCTTTGCATGACCTCTCAGGCATTATTCTGGGAAGTGCCAATAAGCACAAACTCTATCATTACTGGGAATGACAGTAATCACAGTCTAGCACAATGGTTCCTAAAATGGGTCCACAAGTGTTCTTGCAGGACAGCTTCCAGAAATCTTGTCCAGCACAGCTAGTGGTGAAGGCTTTGGGGTTTTTTAAATCTAAGAATACCTGGAGACTCAAGGTTGGGGACCACTGTTCTAGCACAGAAGAATACTCTGCTGCACTATAGCTTCTTAAGTGTTGGTAATTTGTACTACAATAGGACTCCCGTATCCACTAGTTCATTAGCCACTGATTTAGTTATCTACAGTTGGCAATGGAAAAAAAATACAATAAAAGCAAAAAGTGTTCTGCTTATATACTGCCCCATACCACTTCAAGTAGTTTCTGGGCGGTTTACAATTTTTAATTACAGTATTCTGGCTACACATTTCCCCCTCTCCCCAGCAAGCTGGGTACTCATTTTACTGATCTCGGAAGGATGGAAGGCTGAGTAAAGCATAAGCCTGCTACCTGGGATTGAACCCCAGGTTGTGAGCACAGTTTTACCTGCAGTCAGGGCCAGCACATCCATTAAGGCGAACTAGGCAGTTGCCTAGGGTGCCAAAATGGAGAGGGGGCGCTGGCCAGCCTGCTGCCGCCCACCGCCCACACCATAGCTGGCCACCACTGTCCATCCCACCACCACCCCCTGCACCCCTCGCTGCCCACCCCCGTGTCCATCACCGTCCGCCCCATGCCTGTCGCCGTCCCCTGTCATCCGCCACCCCGCACCCCCCCCCACTGCCGCCACCTCCCGGGAAGAGCTTAATCACCCCCCCCATGGGAGTGATTAAGTGCTTCCCAAGTCAATAACAAATGATTTTCTCCTGGGGGACCCTCTTCAGCCCCCTGAACCCCAAACCTCTCCAAATTTGGGTGGCTTAAAGGAAAGAGTCCAGAGAAGCTACCTCTCCGAGTTCCATGGCAATAGATGCCTGTGACCCCTATTTCCGAGGACATAATGGGAAGGAAAGAACAGGACTGGTTTGTAAGAGATTCCAATTTTAAAGCAAAAAGTTACAAGCTTATCAAGATTGCAGGCCACATCTGAACTTGGAATACGGGCGCTTTCACCACATCCTCACCTTACTCACCCATTTACTGTCAGTGATACTCTGAGTATTAAACACAAGCTGGACAAACCAGCAGGTTCACATGTTTAAAAGCTTGAGGTATTAAGGACTGTCACTTTTAAAAACTGGAACTCCCTCCTGCTGTCTTTCTGGAAGTAGGCAAAGACCTTCTTCAGGCAAGCTTTCCCTGAATGAGGGACTACCTACTGTGTGACTTCATATGGATTACCATACATGATTGCATTGACTGATTTCATAAGAACATTAGTGTTTTCCATGTTGCTTTTCACCCCCATAATGGATTTTTCTTTTCTTCTTGCAGGCTCTTTGTAGCTCTTAAGTTACCTTTTTATTGTTCTAAGATGCCTCTTCAAATTCCCTGTTCTTAACTTGAATATGTCTTAAATGTCCTGGCCTGTATATTGCCCCCCATTATTGTAAGCCACCTTGAGTCTTTTTCCAAGGAGAAAGGTGGGGTAAAAATATTCAGAAATAATAAATAAATAAATAAATAAATAAATAAATAAATAAATAAATAAATAAATAAATAAATAAAAGTATTGAACACAGACAGAGCACTGGCTTAGATACAGCAGCCTTGGCTTCTCCCTTGCTAAAATAGCTGGAAAGAGGAACCAAAGGTTAATGCAATTAGGGGTGGGAAGGAAGCCCATGGTGTTTATGCTGTGGAAATTACTTGAAGCTTAAATGCTATAAACCACCTGGCAGCCTGGAACTACAACCGTCTGAGCCCTGCCTTAGGTAGAATTTGTTTGGTGTCACTGTTTTTCTTCTTAGCCTTCTTGTAAAGCAGAAATGCTGGAAACTTTTACAGGAGCAACTCTTTGTTTTAAAAATGCATATTAAAGAACTGCCTGAAGCTTAATCCGAAAGATCAGTTTCTTCTCTCTCTTTGCCATACAGTAGAACACCCACTCTAGAAACTTTATTATCTTATTTTCTGGGTGTTCCCTACACCTCCCACTTTAAAGCACATGCAATTTGCATTGATATGCAAATGTTTTAATAATGCTAACCTTTGCTCTGGAATGTGTTCTTTCTTATGCTTTGATTTTCAAAAGGACCTTTTCTTTTTCCAACCATTGCTGGGATTGACTTCAATCCAATAAATTGAATAGAAGCACAAGAATGTGCCACATTTTATCAGCAAATTTGTTCGACAAATTGCAGCAGCACCAACAGTCTGGGGGAAAACAGCTTCCTTAATTAAAGCAATTCAGAAGAGCCCAAGGTGTTTTACCTTGCAAACAGAGAGGATCCAGTTAGGGACAGCCTAGAGGAGGCTGGGGAAAGATCCTGCACTTCCTCTTTCTGCATTCTTAAGAAGGATGTTTCTGGAAAATGGGGATTTCTTAGACTGGAAACAGGAACCTTGTGCAACTTTCTGTCTCCATGTTGACTCAGTCATCCATCCTTTTGCAATTCCACTGCTGGTAAACACACCTCTTAGGACAACCACAGTGTAGCCAATTATATGTGTTGAAAATTAGGGCAAAGGATGACACTGATTGAGGATGGGACTTTCAGAATCCCAAATGAGGAAAAAAGAGGACTTTAAAGAGGCCTTTATTGGCTTTTTGAAAGAAAGCCTCTGAAATATGAAAGAGCTGGGATTCAGAAAGAAGAATTAATGAGATAGACCTGATTTCTTACATGTTTAATATTTCAGATTACTTCCATTTAAACCTTGTATGCAAAAACACCTCATTTGATACTCCAGAAAATAATAGCATGGGAAGTCTCAGGATGAGGACTGTCAACTGCTGAATAGGATTCAAAGTACACCTGGATAAGTGTGTGGGAGGTATGAATCTTTAATCCTGGCAAACCAGAGTGGCTGTTCTTTAACTGCTTAGTGACTTGTTCACTGTTGCTATCATTGACAGTACTCCTCTGAAGTCCATTTTAGATTAGATTTATTCTTCATTAGATTGCCATTGGTATTCCTCCTACTGATGTTTCTCCATTATGGATTGCATTTTTAAAAATCTTACTGCTGTTCCTCCATTTTTAATTGCTTTCTTGAGTTTTCAGATTCCTTACTCGCTTGCTCTCTTTTGGCCTTATATTTTATTGATCTTTGGAGGAATTTCCCCACCACCACCACCATTTTTGTTTCCTTGAGTGCTTGCCTACCTGCTCTTCACCTACAGCTAGCTATATCACACTAAAGCCAAAGAAATGATAGAGATATTTCCCTAGTTTCACAAACTGTATTTTAGGAGTTTGGACTGGTGGAGGGGTAATTATTGTCGTGTGTGTGTGTGTGTGCACGCGTGCGTGCGTGCGTGCACACACACACATGCACACTTCATGATGATGATGATGATGATGATGATGACTTTTCCATCTGTACTGTTTCCTGTTGAATTGATGAAGAGGATGATGACGGGATGATCAATTTCAACTTCAAAGTACTGTTAATGCTTCCATAGGTGTTTGTATGATTAGCATTTCTTTTTTCAAATAATTTTTCTGACTTTTGGAATGATTGTCTGTTACCTTGCCACTGCTTTTTTTTAAAAAAAAATCTTCCTGAGAGTTCTGTACAGTTTAAGGGCAAAGTTTTCTGCTTATATACTGCCCCATAGCACTTCAAGTACTCTCTGGGTGGTTTACAAGTTAATTATGCAAGCTACACATTGGCAGGCCCCGCCGCCAGCAAGCTGGGTAAGGATGGAAGGCTGAGTCAACCATGAGCCTGCTACCTGGGATTGAACCCCAAGTCGTAAGCACAGTTTTAAGCTGCAGTACAGGCATTTAACCACTGCGCCACAAGGCTCCTATACCAGAATCTAATTGACTCCAATACCAGAATCTAGAAGAGTAAAACAAACAACAAAAGAAAACCAAAGAAAACAGAAACAACCAAAGTATTTGGGTGTTTTCACTTTTTTTCAAACAAAACAAAACAAAACAAAACAAAAAACACACTGTTTCTAAAAGAATCTGGAACTGACAGAGAGGCCTCCCTGAAAGAAATGAAGGCAAACTGAAAGCTTTATCTCTGTACATCCTTACCACTGACTTACATTAAGGCGCAAAATCAGAAATGATTATACATGACGTAAACAGAATTATAATACATATTCCTGGAGTGCAGAAGACTACAAACAGTAGACCTGTTTGCCTGAGGACTGGGGTTGCTATGCTTTTCAAGATCTTCAACCACAGATAGCAGCATTGAAAGAAGTGGTTTTAAAGCTGGACCTCCACCCCCATGATTCCCAGCAGATGCAAGTGTTCATTAGCTCAGTATGAAGCTGTTCGTACTTGCATAATATCGAATGGCCCAATAAGTCCAAGTGCACGCATCATTGGCTCTCTCCCCACCATACCTCCCTTATTCATGGCTTTTGGCATGCTGGAAAAGAATCGGTCATGTTCCTTAGAGCAAAAGAGGGAGGGGAACATCAGTATCCTTATTCAGTATTGCTACTTTTCTTCATTTAGCATTTTTATGCCGCCAGCTTGTACAAAGACAACTACAAGATGGTGTACTTCTTTTAACACAAGCCTTGTCAAGTGCAGCAGAATGCCTGGAAAAACATTTTCGACGCCCAACCTTTTTCCTGCTGTGCCCCAATGACGGGACAAGGTAATACCTTCCAGTATCATGTTTTGCTCCTGGAATTCCAGGTAACAGGATGCTGGTGCTCTGGTAGTCCCTATGGAGTGAAGGACAGCTGATAGGGCATAAAGTTATCTCCCACATCACCTTCCATTTGTGTCCCACAATCTGCTGCCTGAGTCAACAGCCTCACTCTGTCTAATTGGCTGTGTTGCAAACCTTACAATTCTGCATGGTGTAGATATGAGTTTCACCTCCATTATGGGAGAGGAAAGGAGTTGAGTAAATTAATCTAGGAAATTCAGGGCAAATTTGAATCAGGACACTAGACCATATCAATAAAAGAAACATAGTATTTGGCTTTGAGTCATTTTATTGTTCTAGTCAACACTCCTACTAAGCCAGCTTAGTAAATTTTATGATGGAATAAGATAAATGCATGATGAAAGCCAAATCTGTCATGCTTATATATTACTATGTGTTGAGTGCATGAGTTAAACCAATATCTACATTGGGCATTCTGGCACTTTTAGTCATGACCTAGATTCTAGAAGGATGAGCAGAGACCACACGTCATTTGTGTATCTTCTTTTCACACTTCTGCCCACTTCTGCCCTCAAACTCTGTTGTTAAGATGCCTGCAGGCATCAGGATGGCATCTGCCCTTGTGGGAAGCAATAGGCTTGACTTAATAATGAGTCAAATCCAAGAGGTTTTTCTTATGTTTGTGTGTGTAATGTCCAACATGAATTAGTTTATGTACTTTTACAAAAGCAATCCATATAGCAATTTTAAAAATACACCTCCTCCTTCAAGGATAAATTCAACACCTTTACATACCCTATTAATTTCACCAGATTTCTATTCATTAATCACCAGCAGCAGCAACATCTATCACTTTCCCCCAGCATCGTCTGGCAGTCTCCTAGCATCTGCCACTTGAGATGACAATGTAATGGTAGGCTTACATTGAAACCTAAGAAGGGCTGAAAGCTTTCCTAACCCTGATGTAGTTTCTGGGAATGTAATGAACAAGGTATGATCAAAGTTGCTGACATTTCTGCGATGGCATCTACTCTAAAAATTGTTTAGGTTGATTTTCAGCACAGATGGGAAACGATGTCTCATGATGCAATGTGAAACCTTCCATTTATGATGACTGATTTTACTTCCCCCATCCTCCGGTCCAGCAAGCATTCCACTGATTACTAATCTCTATATTTCTTCAGGAAAGAGAGAGAGAGAGAGAGAGAGAGAGAGAGAGAGAGAGAGAGATGACAATTACAGTATCGAAAAACAGAGGGGAAAAAGAATAAACCCACCTGGGTACAACAGAAATGAGATTCCTCAACTACAGAGCCACACAGCTAGAATAGCATGATTTGCTAGGAGTTGAAATCTGTCCAGGTTAAATCAGCTCCCCCGCTGCTCGATTTTGTTTTTCCATCAATAAGCAACGGCCCAAGGCACGTGCCGATTCCACTCAGCAAAATGAAAGCATAAAAGCTCCGGGCTTATCGGTAGAAATAGATGACCAGTGTAGCGTTCAGGAACCAGCTGTTCATAGACTCCCCCATTTGTCCTCGGCTGACTTTTCAAGAGCTTCTCTGTATAATTATGAGCAATAGTGATTTCCTATTTTACGCTCAGTTGTCAGTAGGAGATTCCCGAAGTGCAGCCAGCATGGACTAATTTTGCACATGATTAACTGGGGAACACTGGATGTGTACTATTCTGACATTATCCTTTTTTTAAATGGTACTAATAATATTTTCCTAATCTTTTGCCATTCTGGTGAAATAGGGCATTGCATTATTTTTCATTTTCTGGTCAAAAATATATGTTATATACTGTACATATCCTAGTGTTGTTAACCATTGGATTGTGTGTACCCTAGTAAAGATGGGTAGAACCACCAGTTCAGCAGTTCCTGCTTGTTCATCCTCCAGAAGAACAGGTGTTTGTCAGTTCCCAGACCAGCCAGAGGACGCGCTAAAGACTTGTTCATCTGAAAGACACTCAGGCACAAATAAAAGATGGGCAGTTTGTGCTCACCTCTATACTCTAGTGTTGATAACAGCTTTCCTTCTTGGGCATTCAGTTGCAGAGTTTAGAATGTTTGATTAAATTATTCTAGCTGCACAGCAGAAGTACAAGAATGCATAGGGTATAACAGCTTCAAGTTCCCCAGAGTAGCCCACTCCTTAACTGGCACTTACAGTTTCAGTAATTCACTCTGAGACATCAGCAGTAGAAAGAATAAAAAGTTTCATTGGGAGAATGGGAGAGCTCACATAGCAAACTGACAAACAGGACTGCCTTTCAGAAAAAGACCTCAGCAGATTCTAGAGAAGAAAAATGGTAAAAGCTGTCAGAGGGGAGGGTCTCTTTGGATTCAGAGAAGGGAATGATTGGTTAGCAGTAGATAGACTGACTGTCGCCCCAGCCCAGAAAGGTCCCTTCTAGCCATACTTAGAAAAGGCAGCATGCAAGGTTGCAAAAACTCCAATGCATTTGATCGCAACATTGGCCTGGACTCACTGGTTGGTCATGTGTCTTCCTTTACAGAGGCAACACCTATATGAGAAGACCTTTTTAAAAAGGTGTCCTCTGTTTCAATGTCTGCTCAATCTTAATCTAATATAATAATGGAGGACTATAAGGAAGCAGACCAGGGAAGCTGGCCACCCACAACGAGTACCTGGACAACAGACTCAGCAATAAGGTTGCTAAGTGAGCATGCCTTGTGATGTTATGGGGTGGGATCTTCAGGAAGGAGAGAGAGAGAGAGAGAGGCAACTTAGTCAAGGATTGGGATAAGAGTAGAATAGGGATGGGTACCTTATGAAAAATGACATGCTGTTTCATCATTTTGTAAGCTTACATAACAAAATGAAACAGCAAACAGTGTGTTGTCGAGAAATGAAACAAAACACCATCCCCCACCCCCGGAAATGAAACAATTTGTCCTAGCCTCTTGATCCAGCTGTCCTGAGAACAGGAAGTTTATCTTTAAACTCATTGATTTGTTCTTCTTTCTTCCCGTGCCTCAGCTGTTGAGATAGCTTATCTCCAATCTTGATCTGCGTGGTCCAGCTAGCCAGGAGCTGAGCTCTTCCCTTTGCTGGCTGTGTCTGCAAGTTGATATAAACTGATTGTTTTGTTTTGCTTTCCTGATTAAGTAGGACTGTGGAGGTTATTTTTTTAAAATATTTTTCTTCCTTCCCTCACCAGGCCACGGATCAGCTGTTGAGTTCATCTCTCCAATCTTTCCATGCAGCAGCTAGCTAGCCATTAGGGTTCTAGCTTGTTTACAGAGGGTTTTTTGCTTGAAAGCAAATTGATTGGAAGGGTCTTTGATTTAGGGCAGTGGGCTCCCAGTTAAGTTTTAAAAAAGTTCCCATTATTTATAGCCTTATGAAGCATTTAATTTCATTTCCTGATGAAAATTCTTCTAAAAAATCAGTTATTAACTAAATGAAGACTAAAACAAAATGAAATGAAACGAAATGCTATATTTCCACTTCATGCCCATCTCTAGAGTAGAATTGCTCTGTGTGAAGTGAACTGATTGCAGACACAAGCCAGAAAGGAATCTGGACAAAGGGACTTAAATATCTGTAAAACCAACTAACAAGCTATATGGCTACTTACAGCCAGAAAAATAAATAAATAAAAAATCATGTTTGGGTGGCCAGACTGGTAGAAAAATGCACCCAGAAGCTGCTACAGTTATTGCCATTCCTGGCAGGTTTCACATACCAGATGTACTTACCTATCTTGCCCCTTGGTGCAGTGGTTAAATGCCTATAATGCAGCTAAAACTGTGCTCACAACCTGGGGTTCACTCCCAGGTAGCAGGCTCATGGTTGACTCAGCCTTCCATTCTTCCGAGGCCAGTAAAATGAGTACCCAGTCTGCTGGGGAGGCAATGTGTGGCCTGCATAATTAAACTGTCAATCGCTCAGAGACTATTTGAAGTGATATGGGGCAGTATATAAACAGAACACTTTTGGAGACATGGGATAATTTTCCAGACCTTACCCTGTTCCTTGAAATTTCAAGAAGTTCCCTGAGGCATGGCAACCATGTTCCTTAGGCCAGTCTTCAGCCTTCAGAACAATGTGATAGCCAGTCCAATGGCAGTGAAATGACACAGGGCACCATTTAGTTATTTGCTTTGGGCAATGAAGCACTTGGGGCCAATCCTGTATCACCGCTAGAGAATGTATGTATGCCACTTTGAATGTCAGTTCTTGTTATGTTTAGTAGGGCAATGAGATGTCTCCCACCTCCAAACTTGTTCCTATAGAAAAGACACCCCCCCCCAAAAAAAAAATCCCTCACTGAAATTTTGCCATTTCAGTGTTGACAAGCTGGCTTTTCTTTCTTTGAAATGAGTTGAAAGCTGCACCCAGTGGGAAGGCGACTGTAGACAAAAGGCACTGTGGCTGTATCCCCAATTTATTACTCTTTCTACCTGGAATATTTAGTATGGCATCAGCCCTCCCACTGCAGCCCTCGTGAAATAAAAACACAGCTCCACCAGCTGATTCATTGCTGCACAGAACTGCCTGCAAGAATAAATTGCTGCTCAGAAAAAAAAAACTGCTGGAGAATTCCCCACCCCCCATCTTTCCACCCTCTAAAACAAAATGCCAGCTGTACATGCTCTGCAGCTGGATTGGTTATCCATTTTGTTCCAAGCACGGCCATCATAAGGTAAAGACAAAATGCACCTGCCAGGTTTTGCAAGATGAAACCCAGTAGTGCAGGATTTTTACGACTTTGTGTTAATGTTTTCAATTTCCCTGGCTTTAATGGCTTAAGCGATTTCAGCATATTAATATAACTTCAAAGAAAACACTGATGATGCTCAACCTTGACATGTTAACACGATCTCAGTCACTTTTCCAGTCTAAATATTGGTACCAAAGAAAGCGTGGGAAAGCAGGATCAAATAGTAATAATTTGTCCCAAGGCTGTACTATTTCAGACTGAATGTGGGTGCTGCTGTATTTCAAAATCTGAATAAGGGCACACAGCTTTGTTTTCATCCCTCCCCGTGCTTTTTAAAAGACAGTCCCTGTGTGCTCCCATTTGTATGTTTCCGCGTCTCTCTGAAAAATGCCATTTCTGGGTAATACAAATGGTCACACATAGAGATGTGCATGAATGTGGGAAATGATGGTTCACAATGGTTCATTGTTATATATGAAATATGATCCACCACAAAGCACCAAGAAAACCAAATTGGCAAGCAGGCACATGCACAGAGGCAGCCGGCCCAGCTCCTTGAAGGGAAGGTGGCTAGCCGACTTAGACAATGGTGGCAGCAGTGGAAGCAGCAGAAGCTGCAGAGGGCTAAGGCCAGGATAAGAGGCACTGGGGGCACTGTGAAGGGGCTACACAACACTCCATTTTGCTGAAAAACCCCCGGGGGGGGAAAGTGGTGCTTCATTTTGCCTTGACAAAGCAGGCTCCCCAAACTGGGTTGCAAATGTATCACAAACCAACCCGATTTATCAGTTTTTCTGGTTCATAGTTCAGTTTGTGTCCATCTCTGGTTGGGATGAGATGGTTAAACACAGTGCCACCAAAATCATTCTCTTAGCTACTGGGGTATTCAGTTGAGGTCTTTAACTTTCACTAAACAAGTAAAGCTGTAAATCTGTTCCTTTGATGCTGGCTCAGCATCTTCCTAATTGGGAGAAATACAAGCTTTTTGAAATCAATCAATCAATCAATCAACGTGTATTCAACTGTGAGATGTTATGAGTGCTTTTGACATGTTGTAAGCTTGATTGCTTGTTTTTATGTTTGATTTTGTATTTAAATCTCTCTGTGTATTTATTGCCAGGAAATAGAGATAAGCACAAATAGCCGATCAGCAGTTTGTGCCCATCTCTGTTTGAAAAGGTGTTTCCTGGTTCAAGCTCCACCTTCTGCGGTGAATGCCTCTCTGAGCCAATGCCCAGAGAAGACATGGCAAGGAAGCTGGGGTGCTCCCTCTGAGTGAAGGCCTGCCAAAGGAGGCAGGGATGGCAGCTGCCAAACACCTGTTCAGCTGAAAAACGAACTAGCACAAACCTCTGGTTTGGTGGTTCATGCCCATCTCTACTGGAGATCTTTGTGGCATGAAGCAGAGATGGGGTGATGCTTTTTAGATAGCGGTTCCTAAGATCCCTTGCTCCACCTAGGCTGACACTTCACGTCCATCTCATTGCTGTTCGCGGTCCCGCTCAGGGCCGGTACAAAGTAATCTAACCGCACGTCCATTGCGGGATGAGGGGAGTTCATCCTGACCACGCCCCCTGAACTGTGATTTAAGCAGGATGAGAGATTCCCCTCCCTGGCCTCAGGAATCTGCTCGTCACGCTTCTCATTCTGAGACAAGTGCCCCATGAGGTAAGGCTCATCACACAACGTGTCATTCTCCATCTAGTGGCAGGAGTGCCATTCGCCAGTACATTCCCTATGGAGTCAGCAACACAGTGCAGAGAGATTAAAAGACAAATGCCTCAAACTTAGCTCCATAACACATTGAAGGCAAGGATTTGGAGAATTGAAACATCGAAAAACGGAAGGTCGGGCCAAAAAAAAAAAAACGGGGGAGAACAAAGGCATGGAATTTCACATCTCATCATGGAATGAGGACATGTGGTAACAGTAATGCCGGTATCACACCCGTGCGCACATGGGAACAGGGATAGAACCGGAAGAAGACCACATGACCGCAGCCGACATCAACACGCAATGAACTTCCTCCCAGGACGAGAATGGATGCGCAGTAACCATCCTAGTTCACAACTGTGGGATAGCAGTAATCAAGACAAGGCAGGCCTTGAATTTGTGCCTTTAAAAAAGGAACTTTCCAGAGAAGTGATACAAATACTAATAAATAATTAGAAGAGTTACATTAGGCAGAACAGGTCATGAGAAAGCTAAATAAATGATTGAGTCATATTTTGGATTAAATATGTTTTTTTACAGTAGTCTCCTGTTTTCTACGCTGAAGTACAGAAAGAAAGAAAGAAATATCACAGGCCTGTCCACGCTATTGAAGAGATGCCTTTTGATATTAGTGCCAAAAATATGCCGCACAATTGAATTGTTATCTGCATTGAAACAAGAGCTGCATATTTAAGAGAGGGATGGGAAGGCAGTATGGATTTACTATGGGGAAATGCATTTCTTCTGGGTGATCAGCAATGGGGATGAAGAATACTCTGCTCAGACATTCACTGATGGGTGAATGAAACACAAATCGATGTACATTTTAAAAACGACTCTCATGGGCTCAACTTCCTTGGCTCTGCTTCCGAATAAAACAAGATATACACTAATCTGGCCTTGACCTTCCTTGGGGAGGGACAACTCTGAGGAAAGGAGTCAAATGCATTTTGTTTGATAGCACTGACCTCTCTTTGCCCCTGAGGTAAGCTGGTCTTTCAGACCGAAAATAGACAGTTGATGATACCATGAAACATGCTGAAATCCAGAAGGAGAGTGTGGTAGGAGAAGACAGCAGGAGGGGGCAAAACAACAACAGTAAAAAACAACAACAGGGCAATGCTCAGTTGCCTCAGAGTCAAGTCACCACATAGAACAATAATTCATTATCTAACTCTGTTCACTGACAGATAGTGAAGGGGGAGGGAGCCAACTTATTGCTGCCTTGTAAACAACAGAAGTGACATTATGGCCTGTATAAAAACAGAATCTTCCTGTGATGACAGTGTGTTCATTTTGTGAATGATAGTGAGATAGTAATAACCAAGAAATGCCTGGCTATGAATTTGCATCTTAAACAACAACAACAACTTTATTTTTATGCCGCCTTTCTCCCCAAAGGGACCCAAGGCGGCTTACAACGAATTCAAAAAAATACAATAAAAGCAATACAATGTAAAAACCACACAATACCTATAAAATACTATAAAATACTATACAATATAATACAATAAGAAACAAGATTAAAAACAATAGCTGCAGCAGACTTTAAAAAGCTCCCTAGCCAATAAGACTAAAAAAAGGAAGATGTTATAAAAATTTGTAAAGGCTGGAGGGTCAGAAGGCTTGCCTAAATAAGTAAGTCTTAAGGCCTCGCTTGAATATTTCAAGGGAGGATGCAGTTCTTAATTCAAAGGGAAGGGAATTCCCAAATGTTTCTACTGCTGTGCTGACTAAAAAGTTACCACTAGCCTCCTCTGCAATCTCTCTACTGCTGCTGTTGTTAGACATTGACTTCCATGCTGATCAAAAGTCTTCAAGCATCCTTCCACTCCCCCTATAGCTGACTGCCTTGGACCAAGCAACCCACCTTACATACATAGCCTCTAAGCAAGACGAGCCTTACCATTAGTCAGTGAAAGGCCGCTATCTCAGGCAGCAGCAGCATGTGCTGTCTATGTGTTTTGTTATTTGCTTTGGCAAAAACACCCGCAGACTGTTTTTAATTCATGTACCAACATCACTCACCAGGTTTTGAGTACTGTACAAATTGACAGAGAAGGGAGACTCCCTTTTCTACCTGTAAATCTGTCTAACCACACGTCCACATACATTGTTGGACATTGTTGTCCCAGAAGCCTTAATCGGCATGATTGGCAGTGTAAGATTGTAGAAACATCCAGGGTCCTAAGATGGAGAAGCATTACCAAAAAGGAATGTCGATTAGCCACCTGAACACTGAGATATATGGCAATTGAGCAATCTTGCCTAAAAAAGGCTTCTGTTCCGTTTTGGATGATCCTCATGTTCCCAGATCCAGGGGCCAAACTGTATAAAAATCATATTCATCCTCTTCTTTTTCCCACTAGCTTACAAAATGTAGCAAATTGCTGGACAGTCCTGTTTCCCTCTAACATAGTTTGTCTTTCATTCTAAAAATGTCAATTTCCATCAGATTTTGCCATGTTGGGAACAACAACAACAACAAAAAGGTCAGGACTAACAGTAGCACTTTGATGGACATAAATTGACTAACTAGCCCAATAGGAGCCTAGCATATAAGAGAACAGGTTTGGTGATCCTTTTTTATTTTGAAATTTGCAGCCCCTTATTTGATGGCATTTCATAAAATGTTTCTGTTTTGAATGAAAGCTTCCCAAATGACATGGTCAGTATGAGATCCCTTCAGTGTTTTCTTTAGCACACCCCTGAATTCTCTCTTTGGGCCACATAGTGATTAAGCATCTGCAACAAGCACTCTATAGAAAATATTCTTTGGGAGACAGACACTCAACATACCAATGCCATGGGCAGCCCACTGAAATTGTTTTTCTTTCTTTTTCTCCATGCTTACCCACAACCTACAAATCTTGCAAAGACAAACATGTGACTGCTGCCACTGATTATTAATGGATCATTGGATATCCAGGTTTTGAAACAGAAACAGAATACACAACACAGTTGTCTGATCTGGTCGTAACGGCGACAGGTTTGCTTGTGTTCAAGTGTACCGGAGCAAATCTGGGGACTCTTTCACTAATCACCATACAACACAGCAGCATTGGGCAAAGAGAGTCAGTGGCTAGGGGTACTGAGAACTACATGTCCAAAAGCATTTGTAGGGCCCTTCTTTTCCCACCATTCAATATTGTTTTGTAAGAATAAATACATGGTGAAATACAGTATAAATTGCTGCTAGGCCTTGTGTATTCAAAAATATGAGCTCCTTATTCTCTTTGTTTTGCTATTATAAACATTTGTTTGCAGTGTTTTGCTCCACCAACATTCCCAAAGCCACCTGTTCTCTTTCTTTAGTATTCCCCAACATTCAGGTGCCATTTTAGGTGTTTCTTCAAGGATCCAAAGTTCACCTGCCTAGTATTCTTGCTTAGTCAAGTTTGGAACTTTTAAAAAAGAAGATAACAAGGTACAAAAGAAGCAGAGATACAATGGTATCAAAAAAGACTCTGGATATTTTTAAAAAATAGGTCCCAACATTTCCCACATTATCCCTGTCATTATGCAGTCCTCCTTTTGTGTGGAAACACTGTCTTGTGCCTGACTTTGAGGGTTATTGCCTATCATTCCTCACTTTGCAATCCAAGATGTAGGAGCAGAAATACATCTTTATCTTTTTAATTTCATGCTTGAATAATCATGTAGATCTGCCAAATCTCTTAACTGAAGAGAGAAAAGATTTTTAAAGCAGATTCTGTCCTTTCCATACTGAAAACTGTCCCCTCAGGAATAAGATATGGTGACCGTTACCAGAGCCAGTGCTAGGGGGTTTTTTTGCACCCTAGGCATGGGGTGGGGGGGTGGATGATGGGCGGGTGGGCAGGCGGGCCAGGCGATGGCAGGGGGATGGGGCAGGGGGTGGCGGCAGGCGGGCGGTGGGCAGCGATGGGCATGGGGGTGGGCGGTGATGGGCGCAGAGGGCGGCGGGCAGATGGCGATGGGTGGCTGGTGGGGGACGGACGGAGGTGGCCAGCAGCGGGGCAGGCTGGCCAGCGCCTTCTTTCCATTTTTGCGCCCTAGGCAACTGCCTAGTTTGCCTTAATGGATGTGCTGGCCCTGACCGTTACTAGTCTGAAAGCCTACCACTTTAAATCAGTGATAAATGTACCATGTTGATGTGATTTCAGTTTTCACAGCAGCTGCTAATAACAATTTGGAGCTTCTGACAGAATTTTTAGAAGCCGGTATGGTGTAGTGGACTGAGAACTAGGGGTTCAATTCCAGGTAGCAGGCTCAAGGTTCGCTTGGCCTTCCATCCTTCCAAGGTTGGTAAAATGAATACCCAGCTTGCTGAGTGTGTGTGTGTGTGTGTGTGTGTGTGTGGTGGTAGTGGTAGTGGTAGTAGTAATATGTAGCCTGCATAATTACTTATAAACTGCCCATAGTGTTCTTTAAGCACTACGGGGTGGTATATAAGCAGCACACTTTGCTTTGCTTGTTTGTTTGCTTTTAGTTTTCTCTAATTCACTCACTGCATGAACTGAGCTGCTGTGAAATGATATTTCCCTTAACCAATTCATTCATTTAAAAGGTTATGGCTAATTATAAACTCAAGTAAACATCAGATCAAATTCACTTTGAAGGATGGTGTCAAATCTTCGGGCATCTTTTTAACAGCAGCTCAGGTCCATTTTACTCAATGGCAGCTGGTAGAGAGAAAAAGTGAGGTGGGCAGTAAATGGCTTCTGTGGTGAGAAGGATGGGACAAGAAGCATAACCAGTGGCCACAGTGGCCTCAGGATTCTTAGAGTTGTGATTCCAAAATAACTCTTCCACTGGCCTTTCATCCTTATAGGCAGAATGGCTTTTCATCCTTACAGGCAAAAGTCCTTCCCTGTTTGTCTTCTCTTCTCCAGGCAAATACATGCATCTTCTTTAGCATAAGATAAGTTGCGGGCAGTCACCTTCAACAATAAGTAGAAAATGATTCAAGGATGGATGGATGGATTTTCTATACCACCCATCTTGCAACACAGCCTCTCTGGGTGGTTCACTACAACCAAAACAATTAAAACATAAGTGTGCTATAAATTCAATTTAAACTAATACACATAAATATACATATAGATCTGTTGGTCAACATTTGTCAAATGGTCTCAGCAAGAAGCTCTAGGCGCTTATTGAATTGGATCTTCAGTAGGGTGGTGGTCCATTGACTGCAATGCATTGTTCCAAAGGCACAGAAGGAAGGAAAACAACCACCATGGGACAGATCCTGACATATTGATGCAACATTAAAAATAATATATAAAAAGACAAGAAATAATGGGGTTGCAGTCGCCAAGATGAATAGTAATCTGGCACAAATGATTCAGTAATCCAAAAACACATTTGGACACAGACCATGGAATAAATACCACATGATCACAAAGCACGACAGGAACACAATTAAGTTGTGTAAGAATCGGAGAACATTTTGCTGGTGTGACCATGGCCTGAGTTTCTTCCTGCAAGTGTAAAACAGCAGCATGATCCTGGACAGTGTTTCAAAAGTTGCTTATTAGTTATCAAAGACTGTAATAAAGATTGGTTGAGTTGCATTGGTTTTTCTATAACGCAACCATCGTTTTCAAGGCAGAAGAAGAAAGGTAGCATTTAACTGGATATGCTAGGTGGAAACTTTGTTCTGTGTCTGACACTATGGGTGATGACGCTGCATTCGTAATGAGCGGCTTAGGTCTGTGAGTTATATCAGATTAGATTCTAGCAAGCTGAAGGACCAAGGATCAACATCAGAGAGGTCACTCAGAAAGAGAAGATTTAAAAAATGGAGAGGCTGATTCAAAGAGAGAGAGAAAGGCAAGTCTGTTTTATAAAGCTATGTGTATTTCTGGCTCCAAGGTTTTCAAGGGTAGAAAGTGTATATCCTTCAGTATAGAGGTGTCCGAGTTAAGAGTGTATTTTGGATTGTGGTCTAGGGCCACAAGGCAAAGAATGCTTAGCATTCTGTGAGTCAGCAGGATCCCACTTTGAAGGGTTTTGCATTACAGTGACTTCCGAGTTTGCTGAATTTGCTTGCTACAGCAGTCAGCTGCATAAAGCAAGCACTGCAGTTGAAACCCTTTCCTGCAGTAGATTGGAACAGGTAAGGCTATTTCTCATAAAGCTCACCTGACAAGAGCAACATATGACATGGAACACATGCCACAAACTGCAGTCTAAAAGCACTGGTTAGAGTGTGAACTGCATAGCTTTTCCTACTGAGCACGAGGTCCTAAAATTCACCTGAAGCATGAACTGCCAATATTGTCCCTGACATTAGTGATAGCCCATAATTAGAACTGAAAGTGTGTTAATACTGCAAGGAAAAGCCCAACTGATTCAGTGGAACAGACTAAAAGCTAGTTGCAATTCTATTGCAGCCCCAGATCTAAACAGTTTTGCTTCTCCAACGTTTTGTGTTATGTAATAGAGACAGACAATAGATTTCCAAAGAATGCTCCTCTGCCATTGGACTTCTGTGAACATGTGGGCTGCCTGATGTCTTGGTGTAGTTCTAGCTAGAGGGAATGTGCATCTAAAACAGATTCCTGAAATATGTTAGGTTCCCCAGGGTTTGTTTGCTCTCTCTCTCTCTCTCTCTCTCTCTCTCTCTCTCACACACACACACACACACACACACACACACACACACACACACACACAAGTCAAACAACAAAACAAAGCATTTTCAATCCTCCCTATCTAGCAGTGAAAATCAAATGTAAAAATTCAGTGGAAAATTAATTATTTTTATTCCATTATGTTGCCTAGCAAATTCTCTGTACTAGTAATTCTCTAATAATTCATTCCATTCCAGTTTAAAGAAAAAACACCCATGTTACAAAGTCAATATTTTTAGAGCTTATCAAAACTCCTCCAGGCCTAAGGAACTGTGCCAACCCCATTTTCTTCCTTGAAAAATGGTCACTGTGTGGTGGTTGAACTGCTGAAAAGCCTAGAAATAGTAACAGAATAAGTGCTTCTCTTGTTATCTCATACAAGCTAATTATATGTTTAAAGTTATAGTATGTTTTGCTACTTAAGCTACAGCAGCTGCTTTTAATGCTGCCTGGTCATTTATCATTCTGAAACAGTACACAAAATATTCCTTTAATATAAACATGAAAGCTTACATTAATAAAGTGACCATTGAAACGCAAATGCTGCATACAGAGGAGGAAGTATGAATGATAGTTAGTGACAAATAGAGGTATTCTGTGTTCATCAAGGTGTTGGCATCAGTAGACCATGATGGATGTTCTTGGCCACTCAGGAGGTGTAAACCAAAACAGGGTTAAAGAAAAAATTCCAAGTCTTCACTTGGCTAGAGATGGATCCATCTCTCCTATTCAACTTTCATCAGTGGCAGAACTTGGTGATATTCCAGTGAACTAAATGCAGCCAATGTCCCTTTATTTCACAGAGTGTATTTATTCAGAAATGAGCCCTCCCAATATTAAAGGTGTGTAACCCAAATGCATACCCAAAAGGAAAAGGGGCACTGCCAGGTCCAAGAGGACTCCGATGTGGCTTACAGGAGCTGTTCGGGAAGTGATCAAAAACAAGAAAAGCTCATAGAGAAAATGGAAGGCTTGTCCAAGCGAGGACAATAGGTAGAAACATAAATTCTGGCAGAACAAATGCAAGGCAACAATCAGGAAAGCAAAGCAAGATCTTGAGGAGTGTATAGCTAAAAACACTCAAAGAAATAACAAGGACCTCTTTAAGTACATTAAAAGTAAGAACCCAACTAGGAAGGCCGTTGGACCATTAGATGACAATGGAAAGAAAGGGATTATTAAAGAGGAAACAGAGATTCCAGAGAGAGTGCATGCACAAAACAGAGCCTGTCTTCATACTAATCTATTGGAATTCTTTGAGAGTGTCAACAAGCATGTGGATAAGGGAGATCCAGTCGACATTGTTTATCTGGACTTTCAGAAGGCCTTTGACAAGGTCCCATGCCAAAGGATCTTGAATAAACTTGCCAGTCATGAAATCAAGGGACAGGTCTTGTCCTGGATCAGCAACTGGCTAAGCAACAGGAAACAGAGAGTAGCACTAAATGGATACTTCTCCGAGTGGAGGGAGATAAAGAGTGGGGTCCCCAAGGCTCAGTAATGGGACCCCTGCTTTTCAACCTCTTACTAAATGATCTAGAAGTAGGAGTAAATAGTGAGGTAGCCAAATTTGCTGGTGACACTAAATCGTAAGGGGTAGTAAAAACTGAGAGAGATTGTGAGTAGCTCCAGAGGGATCTCTTGACACTGGGGGAGTGGGCAAACCAGTGGCAAATTAGTTTCAACATTAGTAAGTGCAAAGTGATGCATGTGGGGGGGGGACCAGTTACTTTTATAAACCGATGGGGTCAGAACTCTCTGCAACAAACAAGGAAAGGGACCTTGGTGTCCTGGTGGACACGTCAGTGAATGTGTCAACCCAGTGTGCCACAGCAGTGAAAAAAGCAAACTCACTGCTTGGGATCATTAGGAAGGGTATAGAAAATAAGTCAACAAGGGTCATTTTTCCTCTTTATAAATCTATAGTAAGGCCCCATCTGGAGTATAGTGTACAGTTCTGGTCACCATACATCCAGAAGGATATTATGGAAATGGAAAAAGTGCAGAGGAGGGCAACCAGAATGATTCGGAGACTGGAACACCTTCCTTACCATCTGAGGCTGCAATGGCTGGGCCTCTTCATTCTTGAATGATGGCGCCTAAGAGGTGACCTGTTTGAAGTTTATAAAATCATACACGGAGTGGACAAAGTAGATAAGCAAAAACTGTTTCCCCTATTGCACCACACTAGCACTAGGGGGCACTCCATGAAACGTTTGGGTTCTAGATCTCAAACAATTAAGAGGAAGTACTTTTTCACCAAGAGGATTACTGGTCAATGGAACTCCCTGCCAGAAGAAGTGGTAACAGCTGTCAGCCTTAACAGCTTTAAGAAAGGATTAGAGAAGTTCATGGAGAACAAACAAGGGTGTCAATTAGAAAAGGGCACAATTGTTTTTTAATTTTTATTTTGCTTCAAGCACCCAGCTGGGGTTCTGAGCTACAGCTGATAGGGGCTTTAAAAAAAGCCCCTATCAGCTGTAGCTTGCATCCCATGCTCAGTGATTTTTGGTTGTTGTTGCAGGGGGAGCCCTTCCGGTGCCCCCTGCTGCCGGTGCTGATAACGGGCCCCTGGGAGGGAGCTGCTGAGGCCATGGGGAGCCCGGTGCAGAGGCCAAAAAAAAAAAAAGTTTAAACTTAACTTTTTTTGCCTCCCCAGCACAAGCACCAGCTGAACAGCACTGGGGGAGCCAAAACCCTGTATTTTCCCACGTCCAATCGGGCACGTTGGGAGGGGGGAATCATGAGGTTTTCCCCATAGGAATGCATTGCTAATTCATTTCTATGCGGAAATGAAATGAAACGGAATGAAACAGAAATTTCTGTTTCATTTCGTTTTGTTTCTCTTCCAGAGTGGGGTTCATTATTCATTTTGTTAGGGAACGAAAGGAATAACAAATAATGAAATGAATTAAAAATTCATTTCGTGCCCATATCTAGCATCAATGGCTATCATTATGGATGCCTAAGGAAAACCTCCAGGTTGGAAAGAGAGGCAAGATATCTCTCAATGCCATTTGCAGGGATCATAAGCAGTTGAAGACATATGCTTGGGAATACCCTGAAGCAAATGGTGAGCTGCTGTTTGAGACAGAATGCTGGACTGGATGGGCTGTGGCTTGTTCCAGCCAGGCTGTTCTTATGTTCTTATAACATCTTTCCTCTACGTAGTGCCTGGCAGTTGAATGTGAATTCAACCCCCATCCTCCTCATGCGGCTGTGCATTGGGGGTCATCTAGTCCACAGATTACACCTACCTTTATAATTGACACCACAGTAACCATGTACATGGCATATTGGGTTCCCTGTCCCCAATTGTATGTTGGTCATCTTTGTACATTTACAGGTTGTTCTGACTGTTTTGCACTCATTAGTCTTAAGGTGGAGAGCTTCTTCTCTGAGTAGTGTCAAAGAAAACTCTTTCCCCCTTTCTCCTCGTTTTCACCATTCATCTCTTTTTCTTGCTGCCATGGAGAGCAGGTAAACTTCCTGGGAAATTCCACCCCCACCCCCAGGTAACCTCCTCCCTCTCTCAATAGTCCTCATTTAATTGATCAGGGAAGATATCAACTGGATGTGTGCAGATTATACTTGCTTGGGCCAGCAAACATTGACTCTACTGGGTGCCGGGCCAGTTCATTCCATCAGTATGTTATCATGTTTTAGAAGCAGGTGTTACACTGTCTTATGATGGCCACCAGTTCTGGCCTCAGTGCAGATGTGAAGTAGGAATGGAGATGTTTCCTTTGGAAAGAGCCAGGACTTGTTTGCAGGATATAAAGGCCAATGTCTTAGTCAGGAAGTAAGGGCAATGGTATTACCTCTAGCACACTCCTTGTTCTATGACCAACTGGTTATACAACCAAGACAGGTGGAGTGGGAATATTTATTTATTTAAATATTAAACAATTGCTTTTTCCCCATCACATAACACAATAGAATCTTGGGGATGTTTATTTGGTATTGTGATATCGTTAAGTAACTATAGGACTAGAGATGGGCACGACTCAAAAAAATGGTGTTTTGTTTTTCGTTTGGTCGCTTAGGGGTCCATTTTGGTTTGTTTCCGTTTTCGTGAGGTTTTTTGCAAAAAAATTCATTTTTGTTTCGTTACGTAACGACCTGAAAAAAATGAAAATGAAAACAAAAAATTGCTGTTTCGTTGCCATTTAGCACAATTCAATGTATTTGCTGTAACGAAAATGAAGCGGTCGACAAAAATTTTGTGTTTTGGGTCATTTCATTTCATTTTGGAGTCAAAATTTGTTTTTTGTTTCATTACGTAACGAAACAAAAAAACAAAAACGAAAACGAAAACGAAAAATCGCTCGTTTCGTGCCCATCTCTATATAGGACCATTGCATTAACCTCCCATATAAGGAATACACATTGGAATCCCTTGCATTGGCACAGCCCATTTTATTTCTATCAGACATACTGGTAACATGGAACATGTTTGTTTATATGTAGGAAGCATCCTTAAAATAGCTGCCCAGAGTTCATAGAAATGATTAGTTTCAGTTTGTGAGCTCAGGAAGGTATGATCCCAGAGCATTTCTTTCTCAAACTCAGCTCTTTCGGGAGGCATTTGGCAACCTTTCTATTTAAGTTTATTTGGTGTTTTTTCCCCTTCTTCTTTGCTGCCTGCTTCATCCCCCATTGGAGGGTCCTGCCTCACCTCCTTTTTATTGTATTTGTTGTTAGTTTTTATTCTTTGTGCTGTTTTGTAAGCCGCCCAGAGTTCCGAGTCGGAAGATGGGCGGGATAGAAGTGCATTAAATAAATAAATAAATAAATAAATAAATAAATAAATAAATAAATAAATAAGCCTTACATTGTTAGGGCACAATTTCTTTCTTTCTTTCTTTCTTTTTTAACACAAGCATCTAAAGTGCTGACGACAGTGAAATTTCAAGGAAGCTGCATTATCCTTGGTGCAGAGAAATCCTGCAGTAGTAGCAGCAGGAACTGTCAGAGACAGAACCTACTGATATGGGGATGGGGTATCTTGGCTTAAGGCTGCCCTAACTATTGTTCAGAGTTCACTGTGCATGCCTTTCTTCGTCTGAAAAGGTATTGGGGGAGAAGATAAAAACAGAATCTGCTGCTTAAACAAGGAATGATTCAAACAGCATCAGGCATATGACACTAATATGTTTTCAATGTTAGTTCCCTCATAACTTTTAGATGGTCTACTGTACATGATTACATAGAGTTTTTACTCTTCCCTTTAACTGCTTGCATTCTCTTATAGCTTTAATGTCGCCTTTTAATGCTGTAAGATGCCCCTCAATTCCCTGTGCTCAAACATGAACATGCCTTAATTGTACTGGACTGTACATTGTCTCTAATTGCTGTAAGCTGCCTTGGGTCCTTGTCCAAGGAGAAAGGCAGGGTAAAAATACACAAAATAAATAAATACAAATAAAGAAAAAGAGGTTGACTGAGCCAGAATCCCATTAGAGGAAGTTTGGTGTCACAGGAGAACTGTAGTCTTACCTATCATCAATACAAACATTTATGTACCCTGGTGACTGTTTCTCCACGCATCTCTCAAAGAGGCAGGGCCTTCATTTGGAGAGTTATTGCGACATACATCATATGCGCTGCTTGTGACATGAGCTGCATTGTGTTCTGCCTGGCCAGAAAACCACCTGGCTCAGTCACAGAAATTAATCAGCTACCAAGCATGCAATGGCAGCGAAAGATAAGAGATGTTGCATAAATAGAATCTGCAGAGAAATCACTCATTAAACACATGGTCAGCCTGTGGATTACATTGATCTAGTTGGCTTGGCTTTCGTTTGGTTACATGTCAATACACCCTGAAGCTGTCATTCTCTTGACAGGTCTACATCTCCTGTTAAAAATGTATGGGGACTGTGGCTGACTTATGGGCCACGCACTGCTGAACAATCCCAGCATTTCAGTGTCTGGCTGGGGAATTACAAACTGAAGGTAGGGCTAAGGCTGCATGGGCCTAGTGTGGTCTGCAAGCTACAGGTGGCCCCTAGAAAACCCATTGCAGCTGCCACATCCTCAAGACAGTTCCTGGATTCTTCTTCCTGTGTTCCAGAGAGTGAGGGTGGTGGTGGGGTAACAGGGGGTTGGACTCGATGGCCCATGAGGTCTCTTCTAACTCTATAATTCTATGATCTATGAGTAGATCCTAGTGTTGAGCTCTCATGATATCTTCTACCTGCCAGAAGGTGTCTAGACAGCAAAACTGTCCTGTCCTAATCCGTTGGATGCCTGTTCTGTGAAGAATCGGTTGGAATTTAACAACCTTTGAATTCTGCCTTTAAGAGGTTTCTAGAATATGTAATTGTAATGATAACGACAGCAAGGTTGTTTTTTTGCCAAGTATTGGAAATCCAGTAACCAAATGACATTGGAGGAATGCTATAGAGACTTGTGGAATATGGCCATTAATGATAAATTGACTTGTGAAATCAAAATTAGGAAAGGTTTGAGGAAGTTTAATGATTTTAATGGGATATGGGATAAACTATTGGTATGTGTATTTCAAAGAGGTAAAGGGTATACACCCTAGAGATGACTTAATGTATTTCTGTAGGGAAATGGCCTGGTCAATACTTTAAGAGTTGTAACTCTATAAGTCCTGAGAGGGGATGGGTTGCACTGGGTCGTTTGTTTTTTGTTTTGTTTTGTTATATTCGTATGAGTTTTGTTTAATGTTTCCTTTATTGTATACTGCCTCTTTGCATCCTGTATTGCAGTTTTAAAATGATTCTAAAATTAATAACAATTAGAGATGGGCACGACTCAGAAAAAAAGTTTCGTTTTCGTTTTCGTTTTCGGCTAGGGTCTGAGTCGTTTCGTTTCCGTTTTCGTGGGCTAATTTCAAAATTTTTCGTTTTCGTTTCGTTACGTAACGAAAACGAAAAAATGAAAACGAAAACGAAAAATTTTTCGTTTCTCCCCATTTAGCTCAATTGAGTGCTTTTCCAGTAACGAAAAACGAAAATTGGCTCGAAATTAGTCGTTTCGTTTCCGTTTTCGGTCCAGGTTGGCGCCGATTTTCGTTTTCGTTTCGTTTCCGTAACGAAAACGAAAAACGAAAACGAAAACGAAAATACCGCTAAGTCGTGCCCATCTCTAATAACAATAACAGTAAAAAGAGGTTTCTGCTCGGAGGCACCTATCTGGACTGTGGGGGCAGGGGCAGGGAGGCAATGCCAGTCAATCCAGGAGCAGCCAGTTGTTCCCTCTTTGCCTCAGATTCTGAAGAGAGCGACATCTCTCTACTCAAGAATATTTTTCTGCCCTTTATGTACTCAGACTCAGTTGTATGTCAGCATACTACAGTCATGTAGCATACAGTATACAGTCATTAGGCAGACTATGAATCAGTTGATCTCTGCTCATGTGATGTCATTTCCCCCCTACAATATACTGTTTTAGGGTCTATTCAGACCTGTGAGTAAATGGAAATCTTTTTATTCTTTCTTTTACCAATGTCTCAAAGTGATTTATTGAGAATGTAAATACCAGCAGAGAACCAAAAAAGTGTGTATGGGAAGAGACTGGCAGCTAATCTGCTTGGTAGGTCCCTATATGATCTGTTGTAAAAGGATTTTAGCCATAAATTTCAGTCTCCTGAGAGAATCTGCATCTTCACTTGGGCAATTGTCTTGTAGATGAGCAAAGATAGAACTTGGAGGTGCTCTCCCAAATATTTGACCTTCTTTTTAAAGATGCTGTGAGATGTCTTGAGTTCCAGTATGACAGAACAGTATGGTACACATAAATTAGCAGACTGACTGACTGATCAGTCGATAGAAGAAATGCATCTTCACACATGGAGTCGAGTTCTAAATATGTTTCCTTACAAGTAACTCTCACTGTGGTTTAAATCTCACTAACAGAATAAATATCCCATGTGGACCTATTCAGACAATAATCCAACTGAATTCACTGGGGCTTACTCTGAGATAAGTTCATTTAAGATTGCAGCCTAATACTGCACTTCTAAATGCACTGATTAGGAAGTAGGGCCCAGTAAACTCACTAGAACCCATTTCTGAGTAGTCACGCCTATGTCTCTGCCTAAAGGCTATAAACTACTTAATTTGCAATTTGAATTTTCATTTGTGTTATCAATGTTCTACCTAATTGTTGAATGAAAATGAGGGAATTCCCTGTGGCAAAACTGATTGGTATGTTAATCTCAAGCCAGACATAGAAGGTGTGAAAGAGGTTCATTTCATAAATGGACAATGCACAAAAGTCGTGCATTCACAGCTGGATTTTTCATCCAGGCTTCAAAGGGCAGTGATCAGTCGTAACTTCAGGCTATGATCTGTGATTCTTTAATTATTCAGGTAGTGTCCCTTGAGAAACAGTTTGATCTAAAGTGCATCAGAAATCAAAACAGGGCTGTCCCTACCATTAGACAGAATGAGCCAATTGCCTCACATGGTAGATGCAGGAGAGGCATACTACCAAGTGGTTTGGGTACATGAATTAGTAAATGCACTTACTACTGTTCCCAAACTAAATAACAAAATGCATCAATAGTAACGCCTGATGCCAGAGATAGCTGTCTCACTTTGCCTAAAGGCCAGACTGGCCATGCTCAGAGCCTGTGACTATAGGCTGGATTGCCTGAAACCAGTGCAGTCAGCAGTGGTAGCAGTCTTTCACTGGCTCCTTCTGGGTTCCCTAGCTATTCTGTCTGAGAATACAGAGTGTATGCCACATGCAGAGAGGGATCACTCAACATGCACTGGATCCTCTGAAGAAGACTGTGGCCTCCAGTGTGGTAGAAGAAAAAAACCCTGCCACTGTTGTTGATGTAAGATTCAGATGCCAGGACTGGCACCCTATGATAAATGCAACTTCTGCATATGAAAGGAGGGTGGAGTGAGAGTGTTTCTTTTTCCTCAGACAGAAAAATGTCTTGAGCTTGCCTTGAAGAAGAAAAAATTGCTGTCACTTGTTCTTACACAGTTGCTGTGGTGTTTCTCCCCCATCTGCCGTTTTCTGACAGCAGCTTTGGAGGTTCTGGTTGGGACTGGTCATCAGTGCTGATTGCCTGAAGCAAGCACGCCATCTCCCTTTCCTGTTATAGGAGTAAATTGAAGCAATAGCCCTATGACTGAGGACTGCATAAGCTCGACAGATGTTTAACCTCTCCTGATGGTCTGGGATGGGATAGACTTAGGTAGAGAAAAAGGGTGGGAGATACAGCTCAGAGATTCCAGGTGGACGTGCCGTGTCTTCTGCTACCTATTCATTGGTATCTCCTTGAGGATGTGGTGGCTGCCTGCCTATTCATTGTGATATTGTTGGTTACCTTTTGCAGCATTGCAAAACCACATGTGTGGATGGAACAGTGGGGTTATTTCTTCAGCCACATCCATGGGGATATGTGGGAAGAAGCACCTACAGTCCTTAGGTAGGCATATCCGAAAGTTGAGTCATGGCAACTGGACTTCTTGCCATGACTTAACTTTCCGATGAACTCACTTGGATGATTGAGAATCTTCACAGACATATTAGGTAGGCATAGTTTGCTGTGAGAGTTATGGTAGACATGGCATTGTTCACCCAAGTAAGGTAAAATGTATTTCACTGGCTAAGAATGCCCTTCACAACCCTTCATCGTTCATCAAAGTCCAGTCAAGCAACAGCAATGGCTAGTTACTTGGAACACGTATATACACTGAATGGGCCAATTAAATGTACAACAACCCAAGGTATAATGGAATGAGAGAGTTTTTCCATTTAACAATCGAGTAACATCTCATTTTATATTTCTGGTGTACTACAATTAAGAATCTAATGGTATCCAATCTATTCCAATTTATGGTGACCTTTTCCAGGGTTTTCTACCATGTTGTGAAGTGGCTCACCAGCCCCTTCTGGGGAGATCTGAGGCCGTGTAGCTTGCCCAAAGCTGCACAAAAAGGCTCCTCCTTTTCTGAGAGGCACAGTAGGCCACTGAATTTCTGACTTCCAATTCACTCCAATTCAGTGACCTATCCAGCATGCTCTAGTGAGAACTTCCCCCACTGCATTCAAGTCACCATTGTAATTGACAAATATTTAAAGAAATTTGCTGATGGACTATCCACTGTGCCTGCCATCCCCTGAAATGAGCAATGCTAGAACACTTGAAAAATTGACTTGTTGAGGCTTATTCTGCGGATTGGCCTAGAGACAGATGTTGGTGGGCATGTTCTCAGGATGAGGAGCTTATATTTCTTCCCTTAATTCCACCGGGGAGCATACACATAATTGCTTCACCCACCTGCCCCCGCCTCAAGGTTTCCCAACTTCCCTGTCACTGAAATAACAGCTGGGAAAATGTAATTTTCTTTTAAGAACTGCTGTGTTCCTTTGAGACAGAGGAGAGTCTGCCTTCATCCCTTGTTAACATGAAGATGTTGTCTCTTGAAGACCTCACTAGGAGAATTCATTTTGTTTTAGTAGAGTTTATTCAGGAGAACCTCTGGTGGATTATATAGCATGTTATAAACAAAGAGACTTTTTCTTACATGGCAGATAATATCTCTTTTAACTGGAATTATAGTGAGGAAAGTCAAGTGAAAAAAATCATAGAATCATAGAAAAATTGAGTGGGAATGGGTCTATAAGGGCATCAAGTCCAACCCTTTGCCCAATTCAGAAATTCAAATCAATGCAGATCTGACAGTTGGTTGTCCAAGTTTCTCTTGAATGCCTCTAGCTTCAGAACACTCACCATATCTTGAGATAACATGTTCCATTGTTG
>JAHTLZ010000204.1:28842903-28855609 GCA_023846285.1 Phrynocephalus versicolor | reverse complement strand
TGAGATAAAACAACATATTATTGTCTAAAGCATACACCTTCCCTGGTACCCACTTGGTAAACCTAAGCTGTCAAGCTGTTCTGTAGATACTATAGCCAGAGTTCAGATGGTGCTGGCAACACCACAAGACGGGGGGCAGGGTGGCAGCGGGTGGGTGGCGGGGTGGCGGGGTGGCGGATGGTGGATGGTGGGGCGGCGATGGGCGCGGGTGGGCAGTGGCAGGCAGTGATGGGTGGACGACGATGGTCAGCTGGTGGGTGGATGGACGATGGTGGCCAGTGGTGGGGGGCAGCAGGCTGTCCAGTGTCCTCTCTCCATTTTGGCGCCCTAGGCAACTGCCTAGTTCGCCTTAATGGAAGTGCCGGCCCTGATTATGACTAATGGTCAGGAGTGATAGGATTTATAATCCATCAATGCCTGCAGGCTTGCAGATTTCCCATCTTTGGCATCAATGATGTGATGCTGTAAAACAGAAAGCCTGCATCTGGATAACTGAGGGAATGCCCTCGTTCACTCAGCAGGACCTACAAGTGAATGGACATGCAGAATCTGCCTATGAAGGTCAAAAGGAGCTTTGTGAACTGATCCAAACACAAACAGCCCACGTAGCTCCTTTGTGACAGCTATGATAGCCTTGCAGCCTACAGAAGTTGAAATAGTAGCTTCTGTGTTTTAGACTCATTGAAGATTATAAATAACTGTCTTCAAAGGCAGCTCCAAGCAGAGCACAATACTGTAATCGCATTTGAGGTTACCATCACACAGATTATGTGTGATTAAAGAGATGAGATCTGACTCATTAAGTGGGAGGGGGAGAGTAACTGTGGGACCAAGAACAGTTAGGCAAAGATAGTGGGAAATAACAGCTCAAGCTAGGAGACACAACATGCAGAGGAGAAACACAAAGAGCTGCAGAACTGTTTCTCTTACTTAGAACCAATCCTCTCAAGGTCAGAGCTTGGAGGGGGGCAGGGGGCTGTTTTGGACTACCACTCCCAGAGGTTCATAGCCAGCACAGGCAGTTAGAATTTTGTTAAATCATAGTCAGGAGCCATGGTGTATGGGGGTGTCTTTAAAAAAAATTCCACCATTCAGAACTAGAGTCCTATTTTCTGTCACCTCTCTGTCATGCAGATGGAACTTCAGGTTACTGGTCCTTCAGCCAGTCCACTGCAGATGTCAGCAATGCTGCTATCTCATTTGGATTCGAGTAAAAGGAGGGGAAGCAAGACATAACTGGTTCTGCATGTGCTCTCAATCCCCCACCATAGAAATTTCATATAAATGTTCCAAGGCAAGGAGGTGGTCCACTTCCATCTTTTTGAAATTACATGGCAGATAAACATATGAAAAAAACTCTCTCCCTTCTCAGTCTGCAACAAATGAAACAATTCAAGCAAAGGCCAGGCTGGGCTCAGAATTTGTCTAAGGTGGATTTTTTAAAGAATTTATAATCCTTTCCCGAAAACTGTCCAAATGATCACATAAGCTGCATAAGTATCCTGTGATATTACTGGATGCCATTTCCTGTCCACCTCTGCTTCCGACAACCACTTACATTAAACATATAATTAAACCAGTATAACTGCGTTTATTAAAAGCATAGCGGTCTGGTTAATTTTTACCTTATTTCTTCAGAGGAACCTAGTTTTCACTATTGAAAAGACATTCATGTGTGCATTTACTTTGAAGTCAACTGTCTTCTAGGGGACCTATCTCAAGTAAATCATTACAGTTTAGCATCAGTAGCCCTATTCCAACATTTTTCTCCTGTTTTGCAAAAGCAAGAAAGAACTCAGATAGATGCATTTATTAAAAATGCATAGATTTTAAACATTGTTCTCTCTGCAAAACACTGGATTCACCCAGTCTTGTGGGGGCTGAAAGGAATGGATAATACTGCATTGATTTCACATACTGTGCTTTTATTCATTTAGAGAAGGGAAATAATGGGGGTGGGATATGGGGATTTGCTGAATATTAGAATTTCCCCGTCAACTGGTGTTTCAAAATACTCAGTAAATAAGCTATGAGATTCACAATTCATACTGTATGTAGTACACCCCACAGCTTATTTGAAATTGTTATATTGTGTGTGTGTGTGTATGTGCGCGCATGCGTGCGCACCCACACACCCACACCCACACCCATACCCACACCCACACCCACACCAAAACAAATTATTCTTCTCCTGCTCCTATTCTCATGTTTTTCCCCTTTAAAATATCAACTGAAGCTTAGTTTTAGCAACATCAGCCTGGCAGAGAAGAAGACTTCTCTGGAGGCTCTGGCTTACTAGCAGCTGCAATTGATAGGATATATGACAGATACTCCAGATAATGACATGTTCAGGTAGCTATCCTATTGTGTTTTCCCACTGCTCCTCCCTGGGAGGGGCAGGGAAATGGGAAAGAATATGGTGATCAAAGACATTAGAAAAGGTGTCTTTTTGTTTCTCTGTTTTTTCGTTAGGTTTTGGTTTGGTTTTTTGCAGTACTGCTCCCAGAAGCTGTCAGCCAGCAATGGCTAGTGGTCAAAAGTGGCTGGAAGCTTTGGGGAATTTTAGTCACCTGCCTTCCAAAAGTAAACTTAAAGTGCTGGAAAGTTTGTGTCCTCCTTTGCAGAGGACAGTATTTGATGTGATCTTCCCTTTACTAAGCAGCAGAAGAAAAACAAAGGACTTTGAAGTTGCCATGAAAAGTTAGCACCTGGCAGCAGACTCCACATGCACAAAAGTTATCTTGCTATGATCCCTGCCACTGTGCACTGATGCTTTGTTTTTTTCTGTTGAAATTATAATCCTGACCTATAAATTAAGTGCTAATCAGTGTTCTGCTTCCCCTCCTTTCCTGGATGATGTAATCCCTCATCTTTGGCAATACATAAATAGCTTCAGGAAAGCCATAAAATAGTGATTGCATCAGCATGTTACAATAATTCATAATGTGGTGGATTGATCTGTGGTTTGCTGTGCTGGACAACCCTGTCCCTGCTAGCAAGCCACGATCTGATAAACAGCTCCAAACCATAATCTGAAGCCCCAATTTGGAACCTATTTCTTTCCTTATGTGCATATTAACTATGGCTAGTTGTGATGTCCATTGGCAATGCAGACGAAAACGAGGACTGAAGTGATGCCTGTTTGTCTAGCATCACTGCTGGCATGCCCTCCCTATTGCAGGTGCTTCTCAGACATCATGGGATATTGCCTGGATTCGGACAGTCCTTAGAGCCAAAACATTGTGGGAAGGGGAATGGCCAACACAATATCCTGCACCACCCATCCTACTATAAATTATTCCAAAAGCCCGCTGAGAAGCAGCCCTGCTATGAAGTGGAACAAGAGACCAGCTATGGGAGGGGGGAGGTGTTTGCTGGTGGTGAAAATAAAACTAGCCAGGTGGCAATAGCTGGTCAGCCACCTCCCCCCAGTGTTCTGCCACCTGAGGCCACTGTCCTTCTCTGGCTAGTGGCTGGGTTGGCTTTGTCAAAATCAACAAGCATAGCATGCCTCTGGCTTGTTCCTCTAGTCTCCCATCCTGAAAGGGGCATTTGATAAAAGTGTCAGGAGAGAAAGAAAACAGAAACGAGAAGCACAAGCTATGGCTGTCTATCTGCTGGGCTATCAGCAACTTAAGCAATATGCCATGGATGAGGCAAGCCAAACCAGGTTGTGACATGTGTACACACCCACCCAATGCCTCTTGATCAGTAGCCAGCAGGTGACTCCCATTTCAGGAGTGCTGGGAATTCCCACCAGGTTTTAACTGGCACCTGACAAAAACTAGCCAAGTGCTGGACCCATTCATCAAAATAGATCCAGCAGCTAGGATTATTTCTGCAAAGTGGCAACTAAACTTTAGAGGGCATACTCAGACCCTGTCCCCAGATGAACTAGGCGTCCACAGCTTCTGTTTTGTAACCCGCTCTTTGGAAGCACTTGAATGAAATGGACCTGAGCTTTTCTGCTTGAGACAACCCAGTGGCATTTCAGATCAAGAGGCCAGGAACAGTGATGGTGAAAGGTCAGGTGTAAAGCTCTCCGGGCTGACTTCCAGAAGTTCAGCTCCTTAAAAAAAGAATATCCAGCTTGGCCATGCTAGTAGTGCCCAGATGGGTCACCTTTTAATCTTCCCATCTCTTAGCACAAGAGTACGTCTTAGTCTCTTTCAAGAGTAGGCTAATCTCATTTATTTGCCATTTACAATATTAAAGTAATCACTTAAATGGAAAACATGAAAGACAGCCCTTGAAATGGCTTCCTTTGGGAATAACTGCAGCAGCAACTAACTTATTCAGAGACTTTCATCAGCATATGGCTCTTTGATGTCCATCGACCAGACTTTAAAAGAAAACATTAACAGGTCTGGCCTGTTTTGTAGGTTGCGTGTTGTAGGTAGCCACCGTCCTCCTTGTTGAAACTTGAAGGTCACTTGGAACTGGGTAACAATCAATATTCTTCTCAGGTGCTTGTCACTCTTTGGGGTATTCAGAATCACAGCCAAGACAGGCTGGACTTTGGCCCTCTTTGACTTGCCCAGCCTTGTGGGGAGCAAGGTACAGCGCAGTTGTAAAACAAAGCACAAATATTTTCACCAATTTAATGTCAAACTTAGCATTAGGCAGAATGCCAGGGCTGGGTATAGGGCAGCCCAGATTTTCGGGTGGGAACTGGGGCAATTAGTCTGGAACCCATGCCAAATGAGGAGCCCAACTACGCTATTGTGTGTTGCACTGGTGTCTGGCCCTGAACTACTGCTAAATAGAGATGGGTGTGTACATCGGTCCGGCACTTCAGTGCAGTCTGGCTGATTAGGCCTGTAGGTACTGTGCATGTTATCTGTATTCTGCACTTCACCTCCTCCCATGGGCTCACTCATCAGAAGCAGAACCACAGGCTTCCCTCCTCTAAGTGGGAGTCTGAGGAAGATAAGAGGTATGAAATCGAGTTTTCCCATGCAAACCTGTGAGCCTGATCTGCCAACTTGTGGTAAATGCCCATCTTTGCTGGTTAACCACGGTGTCCAGCATGCATGAGTCTTTGAGGAGGCAGCAGCAGGACTGCCTCATTTATACCTCTATCCAGATATAGAAGTTCCTTTTTTTTTTTGGTCTGCAGTTCTTAGAATCCTCTAGCCTGCATGGCAGCAGTCCAGAAGCATTATCAAGCTCCGTTTCTACCATAAGCCCTATAAACCACTGGGGTGGCCATGTCCGGACTGCTGAGATATTGGCTAGGAAGCCTGTTCAGCCATTACAGTCAGTTTGAACTCTATTATTTATTATTTGTTTTTTGCATTTCTACACCGCCCAATTTCCCAAATCTCTAGGCAAATCACTGCTTATCCAACTCCTGTGGCTAATGAACCACTTTGGAATGGCTCCCTGTTTGTTGCAATGTTCTTCCAGGAGCAATGTTTTCCAGCAGGAAATGTGAAGAGGAATCTGGTGCTTAGAACCTTCCCCACTTGGCTGTGTTTCCCCAGAGGCAACTCTACCCTTTCTGAAAAAGCAGACTCCCCTAGCTATTTCTACCAAACCATAAAGCAATTCTTTGCAGTTAGAGGGCAGATGTGCTTGTGATGCACAGCTTGTCCTGGGACCCCTTCAAGTACTCCTCTGTCCCAAATGTGATGAAGGATTCAGCTGCTAGTCTGTTCAACTTGTTATCATTGCTCTTTTGACAACAAATGAGCTACACACCAGTAACAGCATTACTTGTAACACCTAAGAAGTAATTTTGTAAGTGCTATTTACGTTACCTGTTACCCCAACCTACAGTAGTTATAGGTATTAATTGTCATCAGTTATGTGTCCAAGCTGCACCCAGAATCCCCAAGCTGGAAGGGTCAGTGCAGGTTTGGGGCAACTAATGTAAAAAAAAAAGGTATTTCTCAAGCTCTGTTCTAATTGTTGTTGGTTCACCAGTGAACGAGCCCTCCAGTTTTGGTGTAAAAGCTCAAAAAGCTGTAAAAAGAGAGAGCCAGGGCCTTGAAACAGGCTCCTAACAGTGAAAAAACAGGCAGTAAAGTGCCCCAATGCCGTAGCTATAGGTTCCACCACTATTGTGAGATATGTTTTATTTCTATTTAAATTGCAGTAATTATTTCTAATTCTGTACCTCCAGCGTCTGTGCATTTTAATGTCCTCTTGTCACTGAATAGATTTCCTATACGCATAGGACAGGAATTAAAGGTATCCTCTTTGAGAATACTTTGCTATATCATAGAAAATGTTCGGGACTTGGTATAAGTTGGTATTCTGTTTGCAGCCAAGGGCTTCCCAGTCGATGCAGAGCAGACCTCATGTCACTGTTGTACGTGAAAGTCTCCTCCACCGCCGCTTCTGGCTTTCTGCTCAGCAACACTGTTCTGCAAAGGGCATCTCATCAGGCCTTGCAAAGTAGCATGCTTCAGCTAAGCACCACTAAATGTCATTGTGCCAAATAAAACCATCGACATTATGCATTCTAAATGTCCTATGAAATTAGTTGACTAAATTACCACAGTGTGCAAGGGAGCCCTAAGGCATAGAAATGAACTCTGTTGTCGAATGCACGATTGCATTCTGAAGGACAAAGTCTCAGCTCAGCACCCAGAAATGAGTATAAAAGGAAATCAAAGCCATTCCCTTTCCTGCGTTCTGTTAACACTTTGTTTGCCAAAAACAACATTGCAACTCTTTGATGGTTACTTCACGTCCATTCTCGTCCCGAGAGGAAGTTTGTTGCGTGTTGATGTTGGTTGCGGTCATGTGGTCTTCTGGTTCTGTCCCTGTTCCTGTGTACACATGGGCGTGATTGATGATACCGGCATGACTGTTAACGCACGTCCTTGTTCCGTGATGAGATGTGAAATTCCATGCCTTCGTTCTCCCTTTTTTTTTTTTTGGCCTAACCTTCTGTTTTTCGATGTTTCGATTCTCCGAAGCCTTGTCTTCAATGTGTTACAGGGCAAACGTCAATGAATTTGTCTTTTAAATGCTATTCACTGCATTGCTAACTCCATAGGGAATTTACTAGCAAATGTTGCTTCGCGCTCCTGCCACTAGATGGGCTTTGATCCTATTGTCACTTGTTCCACGACGAGGGTGATTTCACGGGCTCTCATCTTGGAACGAGAAGCGTGACAAGCAGATTCCTGAGGCCAGGGAGGGGAATCTCTCATCCCACTTAAATCGCAGTTCAGGGGGCATGGTCGGGACGAACTCCCCTCGTCCCACAATGGACGTGCGGTAAGATTACTTCGTACCAGTCCCAAGTGGGACCGCAAACAGCGATGAGATAGATGTGAAGTATCAGCCTCTGACACTACAGAAAGGATAATACTGTACCAATGCTACTTAGCCCCAAAGGTCAGGAGTCACACTGGGAAGTCAGAGGAATTACTTTATAGTGTAGTTTGCAGGTTACAGTCCATCTTCCACAATGTAATCCTATGTGTATCTACTTGGAAGTAAAGTCCCCTGAGCAATATGACATGCTATCTTGGTGGGTATGCCTCCACATAGTCCCTTTCATATATTTGGATAACAAATCTCATTGCCCTTGCCTCTGCTATCTGTGGAAGATGTTTTTTAATACAAAACATCTTGAATGCACCTGGATCCAGAAGGGAGGTGTAAAGGACTGCCTTAATAGTTTTCACTGCATTACGAGTAAAATGGCAAGTACCTGTTCCGGCAATGATCATGGAAGACGTTACTTAACTGTAACTATTTACATGCATAACTCACCTATTTATACAGAAATCTTTATATGCAGGGGAAAGGAGACTTTAGGATTTCAGAAAGCAGCGGTGGCAAATGCTGTCTGCTTGGACTGGTAGAATAGACTGGTAGAATGGAGGTCAGTTTCATAAGAAATGAAGTCATAAGAACATAAGAACATAAGAAGAGCCACGCTGGATCAGGCCAAAGGCCCATCTAGTCCAGCTTCCTGTATCTCACAATGGCCCCAACAGATGCATTTGGGAGCGCATGAGACTAGATATCTGTCTCCTGATACCACTCCCCTGCATCTGGCCCTTGAAGTACCCTGGTTTTAAACCTGGGGAATTACACATCTCCATCGTGGTTTGTAACCCGTGATGGACTTTTTCTCCAGGAATCTGTTCAATCCCTTTTTGAAGGCATCCAGGCCAGATGCCATCACCACATCCTGTGGCAGGGAGTTCCATAGACTAACAACGCGCTGGGTGAAAAAATATTTTCTTTTGTCAGTTTTTACTCTCCCAGCCCTCAATTTGAGGGGATGTCCCCTAGTTCTGGTATTTTGTTAGAGGGAGAAGAGCTTCCCTCTATCCACTTTACTCATGCCCTGCATTATTTTGTATGTCTCAATCATACCCCCCCCCAGGAGCCTTTTTTCCAGACTAAAGAGCCCCCAAATGTTTTAGCCTTTCCTCATAAGGGAGGTGCCCCAGCCCAGTAATCATTTTAGTCGCTCTCTTCTGCACTTTTTCCAGTTCCACTATGTCTTTCTTGAGATGCGGTGACCAGAATTGTACACAATACTCCAGGTGCGGCCTTACTATTGTTTTGTATAATGGCATTATAATGTTGGCTGTTTTATTTTCAATCCCCTTTTTGATAATCCCTCCCTAGCATGGAATTGGCCTTCTTCACCGCTGCCACACATTGGGGAGACACCTTCATGGAGCTGTCCACCAACACACCAAGATCTCTTTCCTGATCTGTCACGGATAACTCAGAGCCCATGAGTTGATAGATAAAGTTTTGATTTTTTGCCCCAATATGCATTACTTTACATTTGGCTAAATTAAAATGCATTTGCCATTTCGTAGCCCATTCCCCCAGTTTGGAGAGATCCTTCTGGAGCTCTTCACAATCTTCTCTGGTTTTTACCACACAGAAAACTTTTGTGTCATCTGCAAACTTGGCCACCTCACTGCTTATCCCTGTCTCCAGGTCATTTATGAACAGATTGAAAAGCATTGGTCCCAGGACAGAGCCCTGGGGCACACCGCTTTTCACCTCTCTCCACTGTGAAAATTTCCCATTGACACCTACTCTTTGTTTCCTGGATCTCAACCAGTTCTCAATCCATAAGAGGACCTGTCCTCTTATCCCCTGACTGTGCAATTTTCTCAGCAGCCTTTGGTGAGGGACTGTGTCAAAAGCCTTTTGAAAATCCAGATAGACTATATCCACCGCTTCACCCAAATCCACGTGCCAAAAAATTCTAAAAGGTTTGTCAGACAAGATTTACCATTACATAAGCCATGCTGATTTTCTCTCAGCAAGGTTTGTTCTTCTATGTGTTTTAAGATTTTCTCTTGGATTAGGCTTTCCACCATCTTCCCTGGGACAGATGTAAGGCTAACTGGCCTGTAGTTTCCTGGGTCCCACCTCCTTCCTTTTTTAAAAATTGGTGTGACATCTGCTATCCTCCAGTCCCCCAGCACTGTGGCCGTTTTAAGAGACAAGTTGCATATTACCATTAAAAGATCTGCAATTTCATTTCTCAGTTCCGTAATAACCCTTGAGTGGATGCCATCTGGGCCTGGTGACTTGTTAATCTTCAATTTATCTATTAGTCCTAAAACCTCCTCTCTTTTAACCTGTATTTGATTTAATTCTTTAGTCAAGAGGGGCCATTCAGGCAGCGGAATCTGCTCAAGGTAACTACATGCTGTTTGCTATCCTACCTCCTCCCTTGCTGTCTAAGTACTTTTCTTTCTTGGTTGGAAGCAGAGGTGTTAGAAATGAAGCAGGTAGTGCCCAGACAGTCCAAAGATGAGGGCCATTCCTGGAAGGATCTATTTTGCTTTGCTTTGCTTGGTTTTATTTAGAATCCTAAGACCCACCACCAATTTATTTGCTTAAAATATTTTTACTCCATCCTTTCCCTTAAAAATAACACAAGGCAGAGTACATCATTAAAAAGAAAATATTCTAAAGCTAAAAACAGTATGTATACAAATACTGTATCTAAAAATATTTAAACAAATATTACATTAAAATGGTAAAACAATCAATAGTAAAATATATTTAAAAGCTACAAGGTTCAACAATCTATTTAAAAACCTCTCTCAGACATCCAATCACTAAGGGAAAGCCTGCTTGAAGAGAAAGGTATTTGCCTGCTTGAAGAAGGAGAGCAAAGATGGGGCCAGCCTGGCCTTGCATGAGAGGGAGTTCCAGAGTCTGAGAGCAACTATAGAGAAGGGCAGCTCTGGACTGCCATAGTACATGGCAGGGCTCTTTTGCCCACATGCCCAGGTGGCATCACATGCCTATAGGCGGCTTGCAAGGGCGTTAGTTTTATAACGCCTCGCCATGTGGCAGGAGGCCTCTTTCTGGATCCAGCCATCTTCTACCCACCTCTCCCAAATAAGAGAATGAGATTAGCTGGTCACATAAGGGCTGGATGGGAATGTTTGGCTGGCACTCAGATTGAACCAGATTAGCAGTGTGTTTTCGCCCATCCCATTCTCTTTAAGGCCAAGGGGCGGTTTATAACTGGTCACAATTGGTGGGTAGTGTAAGTGGTAAATTTAAGTCAGGTGAAATTTATTGAATAATATTCCCTAGTGAGCTGTAAGCCCTCAATATGAATTAGAAAATGGATTAGAAAATTGGGAACATTAGGTGTTAGGTATAAATAGGTTCAAAGATTAGGAATGAGGGCTGCCCAGACCGCAGATTTGGGGAGGGCACTGAACAGGTGGGCAGCACCCTTCTAATATTAGGAATCATTAACTGATCCGCTTACACTACATTCAGCCCCCCTTGTTTAAGGGATGTTTAACAGTTGAATTGAGTTGATTTCATATCAATAAAGTGTGGCCCAATTTTAATCCCACAAACGTGTCTTGTCTTTTTATTTCCGGGCCAGGTGTAGAAGGCATAATATTATTTTAAGCATTAAGTATTTCTGATTGGCTACACTGTGATGATGGAATGTTGGATGAGGGAGCTCTTTTGCTTGATCTAGCACAGCTGTTCAGAGGTTGATAAGAGCTCCAGCATGTGTTAGCTTCCAATTTTGTTGCTTGTTGAATCCCGGAGTAACTGAGAGTCTGAGACCACCAGTTCATCCTAGTCACTTACCACAACCACCACCACATCCTTGTCTTCATTTCAACATAATAATTTAAGAAGAGGGAGTCATTTTGTTGTTTACATTGTTAAGCTGTCACGGATAGAGAAGTGTTTGCCACTATACCTCAAAATAGGGGCAAGGAAGAGGGAATTTTCTTGGAAACAATATATTCTCAAAGGCTTTCACAGCCGGGATCTGATAGTTGTGAGTTTTTCGGGCTGTTTGGCTGTGTTCTGGAAGTTTTTCTTGACGTTTTGCCAGACGCTGTTGCTAGCATCTTCTGAAGCTCCTTGCCCTCTGAAGATTCTTGGAAACACCTTGACATAAACAGGAACCCTGATTTTTCACTATTTCCTCTTTACTTTCAACGTGTAGAGAATGACAACAGAGAGGGTGGAGCCAACCCTCTGCCCTTCCTCAAAACCTCAGGGCCAGCCTTTTCTGAAGGTCTGAATACAGCTTATGAAAACCAAAAGTACACCGGGAGGCTCTTCATTCTTCTCTGTCTAGGCAGGAAAGCAGCTTCTGTCAGACCAGGTCCTGTCCACCTTTTCCAACAGAAAACAAAGAGTAGAGATATATCTGGTTGAGAGTCGACTAGATTCACCCAGAATCTGTGTATGGAAGCTAGACTGGACAAAACTCCAAAACAGCAGGCTTGTTGTCAAAATAATAAGAAACCACAGGGACGGTGTTAAATTGGAAGAAACCGCAGAAGAGGCCTCCTTCAGGCTCTGCTGGTGGCCTTGTGGGGTGTGACTGTGACGTCTGGGAAGCTTTGAGTCAATCTCTGCATTTAAAAGGCAAATCTTCTGTTCACAGAAAGGGGCATCTTAAAAACAAGCAGCTCCCAATGCTGCACAATCATTTGCTGAATCAGAACAAAATGTTCACCTTGACCTTTGTACTTTATCCAACATAGAGAACTTCCTCATCCCCCCCCACTTTACAAACGTTCCCACAGCCAATTTGCATTTTGCCACATTGCATGTACACACCTTTGTTTCTCTTAGATATTGGGGCTGGAGCCAGCTGGAAGACTTACTGGTAGGTTAATGGCAGTAGCTTCATTATGAATGGAGTTGCTGAGGGTACATAGTCATACTGCACTGCAGCATTGCTCTAGGGAATTACTGCAGTGCAGTATCACAGGAGATCGATTACAAGTCTTTTCCACTACCAATTTACAGTAGCTGATGTGTTTACCCCCACCGCGAGCAGGAAGCTAGGCTCCAAAGGGAAAAAAAACACTAGTTTGGATTTGTAATGGGAAATCAGGAAACCCACCAAGGGTTTCCCGAGTTAATCTGCATCCATTTTCAGAGAGCCAGGATAGAATTGTTCAATGCCGATGGAAGATCTGAATCAGAATCTTTTAGAACAACACACATTTGACATGTCAGTCCTAAAATAATGGCAATGTTATCAAGATACTTTTTTTAAATGATGAATAATAAGGTACTTTCTTAGAACCAAGTTCTAAGCTCTAGCCCTGGGACTAGCAATGAACCTGTTTTGCACTAAAGCGACTCACTGGAAGGCAGCAGTGCTCTGTATCTGAAGGAACCAGCTAGATGAAACCATATTTATTTATTTATTTATTTATTTATTTATTTATTTATTTATTTATTTATTTATTTA
>JAHTLZ010000204.1:28828290-28841268 GCA_023846285.1 Phrynocephalus versicolor | reverse complement strand
ATTTATTTATTTATTTATTTATTTATTTATTTATTTATTTATTTATTTCTGAGTACAGTATTTTTACCCCACCTTTCTCCTCACTGGTGCAACATGAAATTCCAAAGCCTCCTCCATTCTCTGGTTCTGAGCCAAGATCAAAGCCACCACCACCCCGCTTTGCCCACAGAGACCCGGGCGAAGGAGGGGTGGAGGCATCTGTGATCCTGGTTGCAGCCCCTCCCCTGATGCCAGATCTGGCGGCTCCCCAGTTCAGTTTCCAAATTGAAAAAAGCAGTTCGTTTTGTGTCGTTTCTTGATGACATGTGGTCTGCTGTTTCATTATGTTACAAAATGATGAAACAGTGTGTTATTTTTTGTGTTGTGCTTCTCTCTACCTGTAACTTGTGATGGACTTTTCCTTCAGGAATCTGTCCAATACCTTTTTGAAGGCATCCAGGCCAGATGCCATCATCACATACTGTGTGGCAGGGAGTTCCACAGACTAACAACATGCCACCAATTTGAGTGGATGTCCCCTAGTTCTGGTATTTTGTGAAGGGGAGCAGAGCATCCCTTTGTCCACTTTACTTTTGCCCTGCATAATTTTGTACATCTCAGTCATATTCCACCCCACCCCCCGGTACATTTTTTCCAGATTAAAGAGCCCAAGAGTCTTTGCTTGGATCTGGAACAGAATTAGCCTTTTCCCAGATTAGACCAGTTGGATTCAGAATTCGAGGTCCAGCAACCTCTCTCTTAACAGAAGAAAAAATAACTCTCTTAGAAAGAATGAACAACAACCTGTGCAAAGAACCCAGACAGAAGTACAAAGAAGGATTTGCAGGATGGAGGGGGGAAATCCCAGACACCTATCTCTGAATAACTCACCATCCCCTTCATTTGCTCCCTTGGCAAAAAGCAAGGTCATTTTGTCCCAAAGTGGTAATTTATGTTCTGTGGGAAACTGAAAAGGGCCCAGTCATAGTTTGTGGTGTCTGGCATTACTAGTCATGGAGGTGCCTACAGACCAACAATGGTTCCTTTTTCATTCATCATCAAGTGTACAAGTAAAGGCCTCCTCTATACTCAGGGCTCCCCAAGCACACACTTCTGAAATGAAGAGAGAGACCAAGAGTGATCCAAAGCCCTCAAAGATGGGGAGACTAGTTTGAAGGTGACCAAAGCACAACAACAATAAAGCAAATAAAACCCTATGGAAAGCACAGTTCTTACCCAAAATGCATTCCTTTTCTACTTCCCTTGTTTCTTTGGGCAATAATTTAGAAATCCACTGTATCTCATCAAAGCTAAAATAGTGCAGACCTGTATTCTCGAAGGCTTTCATAGCTGTTTGACCATGTTCTGGTTCAGAGCTTCACAGCTTGGGTTCAATGTCTTGTTAGGAAATTCCTTCAGAAGGGAAAAATCAAAGATTTCTTTAGCTAGACCAGGGGTGAACTTGTGGCCCTCTAAATATCCTGAGATGACAGCCTACCATTCATCCCAGATGCTGGGATTCCTATCAAGTCTAGGAGAAGTCTACCAACATCTGTTAGTTTGTGGCATGGCCGTGTTGGCAGGGGAATTTGTGGGAGTTTTGGTGGCATCTAAAAGCAAGTTTTGAAGCTTTGCAGTGACTTTGCCTTGGCAAAACCCCTAAAAGGTTTTGCAGCTTTCTCTTGAAAATCCCTGTGCCACTACCAACTGTCATTCTGAGGGAGGGATATAATCAGGAAGTTCTGTTTTTAACCACACCATTACTGAAATGAGGAAGAAATTGTTTCTGGAAATGAGGAAATCAGAGATAAATATAGTTTCTAAAGATATCACAGTGTACTGAGAAGACAATAAAATGAAAATTCACTGTCAACAGTCCTGATAGCAAAGTGCCTATGCTCTCAACATCAGGAAACCGAACATGAAAATCAAGGCGATGGGGCCAGGAAGCAACTATAAAAGTTATGAGGATGACCCCTATGACGACCTTCCCACAACTCACATTTAATTTATCACAGTTGAAATAGCAACTTTCCCCTTGTTATCATCAACTTTGGTGAGAACTTTTCACAGCTGATCTTGGTCAAAATATCCTCATGTGGTGAAATTCAGACAAGGTTTCTTGGGGGTTCTGATGGCTGAGTTTGAAGCAAGGGTGTGGCACAGACCCACAGGACCTTGCTGAAAATGTAATATTAGGAAATATATGTAGAGGAAGACTCCCCCCCCCCAGTTTATTGTGACAGCATATATGACATTATGTAGACACGTAATTCTTTGCTCTGACACAAACATTTCTGCCCTGTTAATTGCTAGTTAAACCCACTCAGCTGTATTGTCCTGTGGCTCCCTTGTTTCTTCCTGTGCCACTAGAAAGAACAAGCAATCTCTTGAGATAAAACTCTATTTATGCTTCATTATCCAGTATGCTTCATACAATTTGAGCTCTGTTTCATCTGAATTACACCCTGACCTCTGCCTGTAAACGTGTTGTCAGTTCTGGGTTTTTGCATACTTGTTCACAAATATATTTCGGTGCGTTTAGTGTAGCTACTGTACCTCCAAGAAAAGAACCATAGCCTGATCATCTTCTGCAAATTATCTGAAGTTTTTCTCCTCAGTCATATCAATGGACAGAAGGGTTTCATGTAACCAAAGAATTTTAAATAATGCTTAAAATTAGGCCTGTCTTTTCTTATGTTATCTGCCTTTTTAGGGGTTCCATCAAATTATTGCAGTGTATTGATAGATATGAGGTTTATATTTGGCTGGTCAGATTCTGCTTTATATCTCTGAATTCCGGTCCTCCTAACACTGTTGTTAGTTGCAACTCATTATTGTTTATCCTGACCATTAAATATAAATGTGGCATATTGCGGTGAGATATGGAAGAAGTAGATGATGAAGTAACCAAATTTGTCAAAGCCCCATGGGTGATCTAGAAATGTGCTAAATTCTGGTCATCGCATCTCAAGAAAGACATAGTGGAACTGGGAAAGGTGCAGAAGAAAGTGACTAAAATGATTACTGGGCTGAGGGATCTCCCTTATAAGGAAAGGCTAAAACATTTGGGGCTCTTTAGTCTGAGGAAAAGGTGTCTGAGGGGGGATATGACTGAGAATAATGCAGGGCATAAGTAAAGTGGATAGAGTGACTCTCTTCTCCCTTTCACAAAATACCAGAACTAGGGGACATCCACTCAACTTGAGGGCTGGAAGAGTGAAAACAGACAAAAGAAAATATTTTTTTTTTACCCAGTGTGTTTTTATTCTGTGGAACTCCCTGCCGCAGGAGGTGGTGATGGCATATGGCCTGGATGCCTTCAAAAGGGGATTGGACAGATTCTTGGAGGAAAAGTCCATCACAGGTTACAAACCATGATGGAGATGTGTAATCTCCAGGTTTAAAACCAGAGTACTTCAAGGGCCAGATGCAGGGGAGTGGTATCAGGAGACAGATGTCTAGTCTTGTGCGCTCCCAGACGCATCTGGTGGGGCCACTGTGAGATACAGGAAGATGGACTAGATGGGCCTCTGGCTTGATCCAGCATGGCTCTTCTTATGTTCTTATGAATGTGTACAACTTGTGACAATGAATATTGTATCAGATATCTTTCTGTGACTAAACCATCTAGATAATGTATGCAAAGTTATCAGGGAAAAGGTAAATAACAGTGTGTAAATAATATCTAATTGATCCTAACAAACATTGTTGGAGGAAGATTAGGTTGGGATGTAATCTAGCTAATGAGTGAGAGATTGGGAGTTTGATTACTCATTGTACCTCCTTGACAGAGGATGGACTCAGTGGGTCCCTTTCTAGCTTTGCAGTTCTATGCAGCAGCAGCAGCTGCTGCTGCTGCTGCTGGTGGTGATGGTGGTGGTGATGACGATGATGATGATAAACTAGTAATTCCTAGCAAAGACTTCTGCTGGATATTGATTGGCTTACCATAGGTAAAGGTAAAGGGTTCCCCCCGCATATGCATGCTAGTCGTGTCCGACTCTTGGGGCGGTGCTCATCTCCATATTCAAGCCGGAAGAGCCAGTGTTGTGCAAGTTCATGGCCATGTGGCCGGCATGGCTGCAAGGAAACACTGTTTTACCTTCCTGCTTTTTACAGCGGTACCTATTTATCTACTTGCATTTACATGCTTTTGAACTGCTAGGTTGGCAGGAGCTGGGGTTATTAGCGGGAGCTCACTCTGCTGCATGGCACCCGGGATTCGAACCACCACACTGCCGACTTTGCAGTCTACAGTTTCAGTGCCTTAGTCCACTTTGCCACCACGCCTGCCCCTAGGTACACATTTATATAATGATGCCAGCTTTGTTTCATTCTCAGGTTAAGAAATCTGTGTTTCTGAAATCTGAATACTGTTACTAAATGTTGCATTATTTTTCAGAACTAATTAAAATATCTGTTTCCATGATCTTATTTCCTTGAATGTGATTAAAATTTACTCTAATTGTGCATGTTTTCTACCAGATGATGAATTTTGCTCTGATTCTTCTCATTTTTTATGGACCGATATTTTATGGTACTTTTTATGCTGTATATATAAATTTTTGTTTGTATACCACGCTGGAACTCACTTTAATAAGCAAATGAACTAATTCATAAGGTTTTTTTAAAATGAATCTAAGCGATATGCCAAACTCCTTTTCATAGAAATGTTTTAGGGAAACCAAATTGTGAGTTAGAGTTGGATACCACCCAATGCAATTTATGTATTTAGAGACTACCTAGTCCTTGTGAACTTCAGTTCTGGGATTTAGTTCTTCTGGGCTTTGGTGATGCGTCACAGTAACCTTGGCTACAGAGCAGCTATTGATTCAGAACACAAAGCATGTATGAGAAAATTTCCCTGCACAAATGGATGATTGTGGCCATTACAAGCAGCTGTTGTTTACTGAAGCAATTCTAGAATTCTCTCCATCTCAATAGATGGTTATAAACCAGGTTCTTCCTTTACTTGTTCCTGAAGCTCTTATTCATCTGACAAATAAATCTACAATTACCATAGCTAGTTCTTTTGGACTGGAAAAAATGGCTCCATTTTGTTTTAACCAACTAAAATTGCAACAATTGTGTGTGAACTGTTTAACATGAATTCTTGTGTTTTGTTGATCTAATGCTGGATGATAAATCACCTCTTAGCACTCAAGCAGAGGAGCAATTTTAAAATACGTTAAATGAGTGCTACATTCTTCACAAGGCAAAACTACATATTCTCTCAGAAGGGAAGTGCTTTTGGTATAGATATTAGAGTGGCAAACCGGATAAGAGATTGGGACTCCGACATCTTTTATTGTGCAACTTTCATGGTAGTCAAGGCCTACTGAAGCTCTCTTCTCTTGTTTACTATTACTTAACTTGTCTTCAAAAATAGAAGAGCAGACAAAAGTACCTCCAAGCTCACACAAATCATCCTTTAAAATAGAACATGGGAAATGCTGAGTAAATATTATTCAGTCCTCTGAAAAGATCAGTAATCACACTGTAATTAAAGTCTAATATTGTTGAGCCTCCTTGCCTGAAAATTATGCCAGATAAGGCTGCTGCTTACAACATATAATTTGCAAGCTGTTTCCTTCCCTTTTCTTTTCTTATTTTAGGATTTTTTTTGTTCTTCCATTAACCTTGGTATTCTCTGAAGCCTGCTGGTACCTCCCTCTTGTTTGTGGGTGGTGCCAATTTGACTACATGACCAAGAGCATTCGAGTCTGCATTCTATGCACACTTTTCTATGTCTAAGCACCCATTGAGTACCATGAATCATAGAACCGTGGATTTGGAACAGGCCTACCAACCCATTGAGTTCAAGACCCTGTTCAAGGCAGGAATCTAAGCTGAACTATATCTCCAAGATGCCTGTTTAGCTTCCTCTTGAGTTCACTAGGACATACATCTGAGGGCTTTGCACTATGGCTTCTAGATGTAGGATCAGAGATAGTGATCCTACATCTAGAAGCAATAGTGCTTCAAAAGATGAAAGATGTCTCATTGTAAGGTGAAGGTAAAAGTCCCCCCCAGACACACACATGCGTGCTAGTTGTGTCCAATTCTAGGGGCAGTGCTCATCTCTGTATTCAAGCCAAAAGAGCCAATGTTGTGCAAGTCAATGGCCACAAGGCCAGCATGGCTGCAAGGAAACACTATTTTACCTTCCCGCTTTTTATGTCGGTAACTATTTATCTACTTGCATTTACATGCTTTCAAACAGCTAGGTTGGCAGGAGCTGGGGTTATCAGCGGGAGCTCATTCCGCTGTGTGGCACCTGGGATTAGAACCGCCGAGCTGCCGACTTTGCAGCCAACAGTTTTCGGAGCCATAGTCCGCTGAGCCTCTTAAAAGCAGAAACTGTAATATGAGGCTTCATTGTAATGCAAACAACAGAAGCCTTTGTTTGTTTGTAGAGGCACACTTAACAAATATTAGTTGTGGGGGAGAATTGTAAAAGAAAGACATTAACATTTAGAGCTAAAATAAACTTTTAGTCAAGTGGAAGTTGGGATTACTCTGTAAATATAATACAATAAAATAAAAACAAAATGGACCCACTTATGACAAGATGTATTTGAGAAATCCTAAGGGAAATGTTATTGAGATCATTTCATGCTAAATAAATATCCTATAAATTAGTACAAAGAGAAAGTAAATGAATAGATTGAAATCCTAGTGGATCTTTGCAAAGCTAGGAAGTATCTGCTAAAAATAGGAGTTGAGGGCATTGCCGACTTCCACAGGTGTTAGTAAAAGCTTAAATCATCCTCAGTGGATGAAGGTCACTTGTATATCGTGGACTGTATAAGTTGTCGCTGAGCTACATCTGAAAATCATATGTAACATAGAGATCTCATCATTATAGTCTGGTTTCATGACATCTCAGGAAAGGATACTGTGTCTAGGTGGTGAATCCCATGCATTTTATGGAGATGCTCCTGGGTTCAGTTCCAGGTATCTCCAGACTGGGCTAGGGGAAAAAATCTACCAAAATCCCTGGAGATTTGCTGCCTATTAGTATTGACAATGCTGGGCTTGATAGTCAAGGTTCTATTTGGGATAAGCAGCAATGCAGCTATGACATTGGATTTGCCCTTTTGTATTGCATCTAAAATATCAGAACACAAACAGAGAATGTTAGAGAGGTAGCACAAATACTGGCAGCAAATATTAGTCGGAAGTTGGAAGAGAGATCACTAAACCCAGGCAAGACAGAGGTGCTTCTGGTCAGTCAAAAAGAACATCAAGGGATAGGGATGCAACCTTTAATGGATGAGATTAACCCCCCCTCCCAATTGAAAAAAGAGGTAAGTAGCTTAGGGTTGCTCCTGGACTCATCCTTGAGCCTAGATGCCCAGGTCACAGCTGTGGCCAGGAGTGCGTTTGCAACATTAAAACTAGTTCACCAGTTATGCCTGTTTCTTGAGAAACCTGCTCTGGCCACTGTGACACATGCCCTAGTGACCTCCCAGCTGTACTACTGTAATGCACTCTGTATGGGGTTACCAGTGGAAAGTCTCAGGAAACTTCAATGAGTCCAGAATGCAGCAGCCAAATTGCTGACTGGGTCGGGTTACAGAGATCACATTACACCCCTACTAAAGCAGCTCCACTGGCTGCCAATCAGCTATGGGGCACAATTCAAGGTGCCCTTAACCTACAAAGCACAAAATGTTGTGGGTCCAAGCTACGTCAAAGATTGAATCTCACCATATGAAGCAGCTCAGGTGCTAAGGTCATCAGGAGCAGCCTTTATCTCCATCCCACCACCTTCATAGGTGCATCTCAAAAGAACACATGAAAGGGCCTTCTCTGTTGCTGCTCCCAGATTTTGGAACTCCCTGCCACTGGAGGCCAGAACTGCCCCATCTCTGCTGTCTTTCCAGAAGCAGGCAAATACCTTCTTCAGGCATGAGGGACTACCTACTGTGTGACTTTATATGGGTTACCATGCATCAGGTATGCCCAAGGTCAGGCTTGGGGGGGGGCGAATGCGGCCCATTTTCAAATTTCAAGTGTCCCGCGGCTTCTTCTGCCCATTGGCTCATCCTGTCACTCATCCCCGCCAGCTGGCTCCTCCCCATACTGGATGGAGACATCAGCTTGCAATTTTATGGTTTGCCTGCCCTCCCTGCCTCTGTCCATCCCCCCAGCCACCTGCCTAGCCTACTGTTGCTGCAGTATCCTCCCTTCCTCCTTGCATGTTATAGAGACTTGTCCAAAGTCCGGCCCGGAGGCCAAATGTGGCTGAATGGTCGGCCCCCACACATTTTCACCTCACCAAATCTGGCCTTCCTTGCAAAAAGTTTGGACACCCATGCCATACATGATTGCATTGATTGATATCATAAGAACACTGGTGTTTTCCATGTTGCTTTTCACTGCTTATGATGGATGTTTCTTTTTGTAGCTCTAATGTAACCTTTTAATGTTCTAAGATGCCTCTTCCAATTTCCTTGTTCTTAATTTGAATATGTCTTAAATTTTCTAGACTGTATATTGTCCCTCATAATTATTTATAAGCCACCTTGGGTCCTTTTCCAAAGAGAAAGGTGGGGAAAATATTCCTAAAAAAAAGTCACTGCCAATTCATAGTAACCCATAATGAAAGCAATCCAAAATGTGACCTAGATTATTTTAGCAGTGAGTCATTACAATTCAGATTTTTAGAGAGAAAGCTGAGTCTTTATTAGTGCCTGATTAATAACCACAGAGGATGTGTGAGCATTTTTAATCAGTTGAACTTTTTTTTTTTTTTTTAAAAGTCACTGACCCATATGTTTGTCTCTGTAAACAGCCTTCCAACCCCATACACATGATTGCCATTGCTACCTGGTCAAGGGCACGTAGAATCTCAATTAGAGCTTGCTTAGGATTGCTTTATGGATTGATGAATGAGAATTGGGTCACACTCCTTACATTGCTGCCAATAACCTCCCTCCCATGCTTTGTTTTTCAAACTGGACCTCATTTTTATTCACTGTTTTATGATTCATAGTAACAAGCACTGCCAACATACTGAACAGTGTGAGGCTTGTTTTCAGATTTGAATAGAATAAGTTGCTTGAAACACCAGTTCAAAAGCATCTACAAGAGAAAAATGATCAACCTGTTTTGGAGGTAAAATAATAGTTTGCATTTTTCAAACGTTGATTTTTAAAAGTACAAGTGGTACCTTGTATAAAGGAATTAATTTGTTCCAAATGAAATTATGTTAAGCAAACTTTCCTTTATACAAATTTCCCATAGGAATGCATTGAATACAGAGTAATCCCTAATTGTGACCATTTTTATGTTGTACGGATTGACCCCACAGGCGATTCGGTTAAGCAAATTTCCCCTATCTCCGGAATGTTTTATGTTGTACAGATTTTATGTTATACAAACCATTTGTTATATGAGGGTCCACTGTATTGTATTTTATAAAGAGTCAGATGGAGACTTTGTTTTCAGTGTTCATTCTAAATGTGAAGTTCATCGCAAGTTGAAGGTAGTAATATTGTATGCCATGTTTTTTTCTACAACATTTTAATGGTAGATGTAATCACAACTTCTTTTAATGACACACCGCTCCCAGTCGTGACCCATCAAAAGGACATCTTCAGCCCAGACTGAAATCAAACAAACTTGCCACTAGAATGGTACATATAGTATGGAATGAATACAGTGGCTAATATGTTAGGAAGCTTAAGTCTGCAAAACCATCCCTCCCATGGTCTGTACACATCTGCTCCAATTGGTCACAAAAGTTGAGGAGCGGGTCAATTGTCTGTGGAAACAAAGCAAGCAAGAACCTGAGGAGGCAAAGCATAACTGATGGAACACAGCTCAGTGCCTGGCAGAACTCCACAGGATATCTCATTCCAGATGTGGCCCAGTAGCGCAGAGTTGAAACCAGTAGGAAAACAGATGTAATTATTAGCTCGTTGTAGGGAGAGCATAAAACCAATTTGCATACAAAGTGTTTGAAAAGCTAGAAGGTTGCTTCAGTAACTAATCTGAGCAAGCTATTGTGATTAGGTTTAATGTTGGCAGCAGAGTACCTTGGGTTAGCCCCATGGACCAACACAGCTTTGATTCAGTCCTATCATATACTGTACACTCTGTTTCCAGTCTCCAGTTTCAGATCCTCCAGAATAAATTGCAGAATTTCAGGATCAGCCATGGTTTCAAGAAGAGCCACAAACCAGGAGGTACAGCAGCCTCCCTTTCTTGAGTTACATTTTTAAGGAGGCGGCATGCTTTTCCATATGCCAACAGAATATAAGAACACCAGGAAGTAGGGTGGCCATGTTCACCTCACTGAGAAGCACATCATGTATCACCAAAAAGCAGGACAGAAGACAAACCTAATTTGTGCTAAACTGCATGTTAAAAATGGAGAGGTAGGAATAGTTTTTAGAAATTAAGTAGGACAGTGCATCTCACTCATCTAGGGAAGACCATAGCCCAGTGATATGTGTTGTGACTTCCATAGTTGGTGAATTTGCTTTCTAGGTGTTTGTTGCATACTGGCAATGTTTGAAGACATGGATCTCTTTAGACCTGGAAGGGTCAGCTCTTCCTTGAGAAGAGGATATATGGCCATCTTCCACAAAGACCAGCACAGATTGATTGCTCCATAACCAGCAATCATTGGTTTGATGATTGTTGGTGAGTGCTCCAATGGTGGAGGCATTCAAGAGAACTTTGGACAACCACTTGGTTGATATCCTTTGATTTATATTCCTGCATGAAGTAGCGGGGAGGACTTGATAGATTTATAGGCCCCTTTCCAACTTCACTATTTTATGAGTCTATGATACTATGATCCTTCCTCAGGGTGTCCTCATTCTCCAATCTCAAGTCTTGGATAACAACAGATATCTGCCTCTGTCCACTGATTTTAAGGTTGGAATCATAATCCGTTTGGTCACCCATTAGCAAGTACCTCTGAAGATGACTGTTACCCCTCTAATCGGAGAATGCCGAGTCTTGCTGATCTCATCGTGACTGCCACCCAACATGAGTTTTTCCATTTACCCCTGCTCTTTGTTCAACAGTACAAGCAGATAAAGGGTGGATAATGCAGAGTGGCTGTTGCCAAGTTCATCTCATGATATTACTGTCAAACATTTCAAAGATGAACCTAAAACTCAACAATCATATTTGGGGGGAAAGTACCAAACAGAAATTCCAGGTCTAGAAAATGTCCTAAAGCTTATTTTGGTCCTAAACTTCTATTTGTTTTCTTACAAAACTAGGAAATCTTGACTGATTTCAAAACCAGCAAATAACTTCATTAACATTCCATAGATCTTCCACAACCCACAAAATGAAATAATGATAGTTTAATTTCACCGGCTGAAGAGCTCTCGAGACATTGAGAGGCTAAGCACTGGAAACTGCCCTCACTTCTTGAGCAAATAAAAGATAGCACTGAGATTAAATTGTTGCTATGTACATCTGAGCGTGTAACTCTTCAGCACATAATGAAATTGCTTTGGAAAGATTCTCCTTAGCTGTATGTTTGCTTGTTGGATGTAAACAGCACATTTAATTTTCGAATCAGTTATATCTTCCCCGCAGACTGACATTAAATATCTCTGATGCTTGTCAGATTCATCTACAAATGAGATCTTGTTGCAAAGCTGCTTCACACATTATAGTAGCCAATGCCATGGATACTGGTGGTTTGAAGACAACTCATACAAGTAACCTCTGTAGGTTTGGAGGGTGATAGAAAGTAGAGATGGGCACGCCTAGGGAAAAGGACATTTTCGAGTTGTCATGTGTCGGAGGCGGCCCGTGTCGGCTCGTTTCCATTTTTCGTGAAACTTCGCAAAAAATAGTCGTTTCGTTTTTCGTTTTTTAATCTGTCGTTAAACTGGTTTAGGGGGGTAGCGGGCTCCTGGAGGCACCTCTTTTTTTGGGGGGGTGCCTCCTATCCTCACCCGCTAGGAAGGGAAAGCAGGCTCCTGGAGACCCCTCATGGCATGGGGGTCTCCTCTCCTCACCTGCTGCTGCAAAAGGTCATGAATAGCCATATGGATATGCATACCAGTTGCAGACTATGAGACCAGTGGACTGGCAGAAGCCAAAGCTATAGGGTGATGCCTAAGGCTCTCGCACCCGCTGTGTCTCACAAAGAAGGGAATCGTACTTGCGTAGTGCAATGCAAGTAGATCTGGCTTAGGGTTAAGATGGGTTAGCGCAAGGGCTAGGGTTAGGCTAGTTACTGGTGAGGTTAGGGTGGGGTAGTGGGGTGCACCTCTGGGTGCCTCTCTGACCCACTAAGAGGACAGTGTACTGTGGCGTATGGGTAAGGAATCAAGGATTAGGGTTAGGGTTAGGGGGCTAGGGCAGGGTTTAGTGGGCTTTTTGGCACATCCCAGAAGTCTCAGTGGCCAAGTGGCAATGCGATTGGTGGGATGGCTCCAAAAATTTGCATGGTCCACTCCCACATGGCCACTTGGCCAGCCCATCATTGCGCAGGTGTAAAAAAAATAAAAAAAATTAAATCAATGGAGAGAGGACAGGGGAGGAGACATTTTGTTGCAAGAAAAACCCACTGCTACTGTAAAAATTCTGGCAGTTTTAGCAATAGTATTAGCAATTTTTGCATGTTTCTGTGGTGCTTGTGTGTTTTTGGACCATGATTTCAAAAAACATATTGCGGTCGCCGCCCCATTTTGGATCCCCCGCCCACACCGCATGGCATGGCGACTCGAGTCCGGCTGCCCAGGACAGGACAGGAGGAGAGGGGGTGGAGGCCGGGGACCCCCCTCCAGAAACCACCCCTCTGGTAGGTGCCCTGAGCCCTCACTCAGGCAGGCATATTTTCGCCTGCTTTTTGGCCGGGAATGGGGGGGGGGAGTTTAAAACTTTTTTTCTGTGCCTCTTCCGCTTGAATTGCAGCGGCCGGCGGCAAGTCCGGTGCTGTTGCAAACTTGCGGCGAGCGACTATGACGAGGATTTCCCCCACCACCACCAGAGCAGCCCAGGAGGACAGGA
>JAHTLZ010000204.1:28802028-28827028 GCA_023846285.1 Phrynocephalus versicolor | reverse complement strand
ACACTTTCTTTGTATCTGTTCATTCTACCCAAAAGAAAATGTAATCAACTGGTTCCCTACCTAAAAGTAATTAGAAATATATAATACTTTTCAAGACCAGTCACGTAGTAAGAATGCATTAAATAAGAAATAAATACAGTGAATGCAGTTGACTAAAGGAGCAAGCCACCTAATAAACTGATGAACCACGGCAATCCTGTCTCTGATCACTGATTTCTTTCTACATACATTTAGCCACCTGATACTTTAGCCACCAAGGGATGGATATGCATTTGCAAACTTGCCCTCCAGCTCTCCATTTATCACACAGAGACATTAACAGCATCCCACTTGACTGTATTGCTGTAAAAGATAATTATCTATTTCCCCTCTGCCAAGGCAAAACTCCAGCTGAGTCCTTGGAGCAGAAAACCCCTCAACCTGTAAGACAGTGCTATTCAGAGTAATGCTGGTTTGTATTGCCTAACACAGCTGTCATCTTCTGGTACACTTCACAGCAAGAAATAATTCAATTTTTTCCTGCTTGAGTTAACACATTACAATGTGCTAACGTTACCTCACAGGAGAGCTCAAGAGGCAAGTGACAACAAGTGGCAGTATCAAGAGATTCAGGCAAGAGAATGAGGCTTCATTTGAAATGCTTTTGCATGAAGGTAGTGGTTTCACTGGATACAAAAATCATTGCCCTAGATATTTGATTCTCACAACTGTGTATCTTTTTGCTTATGCCTATAGCCAAAAGCAGTTCTAGTTGAATATGTGCATGACAATTATTTTGCTTATTTCTACATTCCCTTGTCATGCCAAATAGGACTTTGTGGGTCGCTGGTAATTATGAACATAATCCACTAATACCGTGTTTCCCCGAAAATAAGACAGTGTCTTATATTAATTTTTGCTCCCAAAGATGAGCTGGGTCTTATTTTCAGGGGATGTCTTATTTTTCCATGAAGAAGAATACGGTACACATTTACTGTTATCTTATTATTGGGGAGGCCTTATTTTCAGGGGATGCCTTATTTTTCAGCAAGAGGCAAAACCATAAGTAGGTCTTATTTTCAGGGGATGTCTTATTTTCGGGGAAACAGGGTAATTAAAGGAAGAGGTACTAAAGATGCCTATGAAATTGAATATTTAGCCATAGAAGATGGATTCTCTGGTTCTGTTGTTGTTTTAAGTATGGCTCTGGTAGAATCTCAAGCAAAAGTTTAAGGATCTTTAGAGTCTTATCCAAGGTCAAAATATTTGATTGAGGGTAGCATGCATAACATTAACCCCATACATGTGTTGTCAAATTGGGCACTGCCAGGTATTTCAAATTCAAATTACAGGCTGGAACACTGAAGCTCTCATGGAAAGTGATGGTGATTACCATGTATGCTTTACCTATTATCTTTCCTTGAACATATCGAGACCTCACATGTGGAGCTTGCAGACAGAAAATTGTAGGAAAACTGACAGTAATTGGAGGTCGAAGACAACAGCAGACACAACAGTGTTGTACCTCTCATCAAAATATTGCTTGTAGCCCGTTCAAGGACATGCATGCAGCTCTTGAATTTAGCTGTGTACATATGGATGCTAGTGCTGTCTCCCTGGCCTATGTATTAAGAAGGAGGGAGAAAATGCTACAAACTTGGTTGCTTTGGAGAAGTTACAGAAGTCTTACCGTCTCTCCAGGAGTTTTTAAGACCCACAGCATCCTGTGGCCTAGTCCATCATTTTACCTGCTCTACCATAATGGGTCTTCTCCTCCTGTTCCTCTTCCTGTTCTACACTGCACTATTTTGAAACACGCTTGTTTTCATTTGACCATAGAAACAGCATTGAGAAGAAAGACAATTTGGAGGGGACAAGGTTTTTTTTAAAAGGAGATTGACATGTTGTTCATTTACACCCATTAGGCAGGAGTGGATAAAATCTAGATTGGCTGGACTGGGACTTCAGGCATTCCTTACATCTAAAAGAATATGGCTTGAAAGACAACTAAACCTGTGAATAGATTTTAAAAATGTCTTATATGAGCAGTCTGAGTAAAGCCTTTTGAGTAGTTCAATTGGGGAGAAAAACTGGGTGAATGATTTCAACATGCTGTACAAAGCTTTGAGACAGATGAGGTATTTCAAGCCTGTCTGCTGCCATGTTCCTACACAATAAGTACATGTTTGTATGCTGCAACTAGAAATGGGCACAAACTGGAAAAATAGCAATTTGTTTTGTTTTGTGATTTCTTACAATCTGCAGATCATGAATAATGGATTTATGAACTCTGCCAGTGAATTGAGGAATCAATTTGGCAATACATTTTGCTTTGTTAGAAATCCCTATAAAATGTTCCCCCAAGGCACCTAGAGATACCAAAATTGCAAATAAGCTTCTCCTGACTTTTCTCTACATGCCAGGCAAATTTAATGAAGTTTGCTTTTGGGACATCCGAATTATTTGCTCTCAAAGAGGGGCCCTCACAAAAGTGTCCCCCAGGCACCTAGAAACAACAAAATCTCAGAGAAGTTTCCCCTGTCTCCCCACCCCGGGCCTCTTTGGGGGTGTATAACTTGGGTATAAAACACCCAAACTTCACCAAACTGGCAGAACCTATGGAGAAGTTTCAAGCGAAGCTTCTCTGTGATTTTGGTGTCTCTAGGTGCCTTGGGATCTGTTTTGTAGCCCAAGAAATGAATTAATTAAAATTGTTTAAAAATCATTAATTCATGTTCATTGAGAAGGACTGCAAACTCAAATCAATGAGTTGGCGATTTTTAAACATGTTTAACTCATGCCCATCTCTTGTAGTAATCTACATATGATCACACTGGTTATTTATTTATTTATTTATTTATTTTGAATATTTTTACCCCACCTTTCTCCTTGGAAAAGGACCCAAGACAGCTTACAATAATGAGGGACAATATGAAGCCCAGAACATTTTAGACATATTCAAGTTAAGAACAGAGAATTTGAAAAGACCTCTTACAACCTTATAAGGCAGGATTGCAACTAAAAAGAGCACATAAACTGTTAAAAGGGAAAAAAATCAATAATGAAGGATGGAAACCAACGTGGAAAACACAGGTGTACTTATGGTCAGTCAATGCAATCATATATGTAATCCATCTAAAAGTCACATAAGAGGTAGTCCATCATTCATGGAAAGCTTGCCTGAAGAGAAAGGTCTTGGCCAGTGTGGCGTTTACCCCTGTTGTGATGATTAATTCCTGAGAAATGTCTGTATCAATTGGTGGTTGTTGACCAATGGGAGAGTCTGGGGAGTAGCTTGAGGGGATTTAAGGCTCAGCCCAGCACTGAATTAGAGATAGGGACTAGAGATGGGCACGAAATGAAGTTTTAATTTGTTTTGTTATTCGTTATTCATTTCGTTTGCCAATGAAACAAATAACAAACCAACCCATCAAAGAAAAATGAAACAAAATGAAATGGAAATTTCCATTTTGTTCACTTCGTTTTTCGCTACCCCTCCTACCTTGTCCTCGCTGCAGTCTTCCTGGTCCTGGAGAGGGAAGGTAGGCCTGTAGAGGCGCTGGCTCCAAGCCACCACTTCAAAAAGCCCCCGGTTGGGGACAAAACAAACAAACAAAATTAGAAAATAAAATAAAAAAGGAGCACCAACCTGGCCCCAGGGGCTGCGTGGTCGGCACTCTAAAATGAAGAAAAAATTAAAACAATAAAACCAGCACTGGCCCGGCCCCAGGGGGCATGCAGTCAGCACTTTAAAACAAAACAAAACAAAACATGCAGTCAGCGCTGTAAAACCAAAATTTTATTTTTAAAAAAACAAAAACAAGTGCCAACCCAGCCCCAGGGGCCACGCGGTCAGTGCTTTAAAAACAAACTAAAAATAATTTTAAAAAAGAGCGCCAACCCGGCCCCAGGGGCTGCATGGTCAGTGCTCTAAAATGAAGGAAAAAAATAAAACATTAAATCCCAAAAGTGCCTCAAAAGGCCCCTGCCACTGGGGCCAGGATTGCCCGCCGATGCTGCCAACACCACCACTGCCTGGTAAGTCAACCTGAACCAGTTCGGGTTTGTACAAATATTTGTACAAACCTGAACCAGACCAAACCAAGGGTGGGCCCGAAACAGACGAACCCAAACCATGGTTTTCTGTTTTGTGCCCACCTCTAATAGGGACAGATAAGGTCTGACTGAGAGACTTCTACTTATTAGAGAGAGAAGAGATAGGATTTAGAACTTCTGTGAGGAAAACAAAGTGATGAGTGTCTGAAAACTTAAGAACTGGATGTGCAAGTGATCAGCAAAGTCTATAACATAACTTTAGGGTGATTGAGTTATATTCTTCCTTAAATTTGAACCTAAACACATTACCCTTGATGCTTTTAATTCTACTTTGTAATAAATAAACTTCTTTTATCTTTATTCAATTTAAAACCAGTCTGAAGGCATTAATTTACTAGAGAAACTAGTTGGTGGCAGCGAAAGAGAAAAATTAGAAGTGGTGCTTGTCAATAGCCTGTGAAAGGGCCGGGGGTAAAGCACAGGAACGCTACAGCCAGCTTGCAGAAAGACAGTAGAGATGGGGCAGTCCTGGCCTCCAACAGGAGGGAGTCCCAAAGTCTGGGAGCAGGAACAACAGAGAAGGCCCTTTCATGTAGTTTTATGAGATGCCCCTGTGAAGGTGGTGGGATGGAGATAAAGGCCTCTCCCGATGACCTTAGCACTTGAGCCGGTTCATATTGCAAAATTCAATCTTTGAGGTAGCTAACAGAGATGGGCACGAATTAAAAAAAATAGCATTTCAGTTTTTCGTTTGTCGTTGAGAGGTTTGTTTCGGTTCGTTTCCATTTGTTGTGAATTTTTGGAAAAATTTCATTACCGTTTTTTGTTTTTTCGTTTGTCGTTTCTACCCGCTTTTTGCGCAATTTTTAAAGCATTTCTATGTGCAGGCATCCCCCCAATGCCCCAGACAAGAGGGAAAACACTAAAAAAATGGATGCTGGCAGAGACACAGTATAGACTAGGTACGCAGGGAGGCTGCAAAGGCAGCGGCGGGCATTGCCCAGGGTGCAAGGCAGCCACAGAGTGACTGCACTGCGGGGCAAGGGAGGGTACTTACCGAGAGTTACACAGCACGCACGCACACAGAGAGGCTGCAGGACTGAAGCTAGAGTCGCAGACACAGCAATTCCACCCTAACTCCCACCAGAGATTGCAAGGAGGATGGGGACTGCCAGAGCTTTTTATGCCCTCTGTGGCTGCCAGACCTACCCGCCCAGTCTGCAACCTGGGCATGCTATTGGTTGAACATGATCCCACATCACATGGCTTGCCTCCATTTTGTGGCTGGTGGCGACATCCATTTTAAAGGGAAAAGAAAAATACATTGTGATGGGAGAAGACAAAAACAAACGTTTTAAGGACCCCAACCCCCCTGGTAGGTATTATCAGACAATATAAATAATTATCGCTGCATTTTTACGGATGTCCAGGGCGTTTTTTAACATTTAAAACAGCTCATTTCATTGCGCGTCGCCATAAACGGAAACGAAACGTAACGACCACAATTTTCATGGTTCTGTTCGTTTTGTTTCATTTTCATCACAATTTTCGTTTATCATTTCGTTACGTAATGGAAACGACAAACGGTAACGGAAACGAAAAAAAATGTTCATTCCGTGCCCATCTCTAATAGCTAATATATGGATATATCAAAATATGATAAACCTGATTGCCTTTTCAGCAGTTACAGTGCTTTTGACAAGTATTTTTTTTTTATGTCTTACCAGTATTTTGCTTGCCAAACTTGCTGGCATTAATGGATTGAAAAGGAGATGTGGTGACAGCCTTGTCCATCAATAACTGTATAAATGAAAAGGTTAAAATTTATGATATGCAGGCAAAAGTATCAAGATAAGGGATGTTCAGGAGGAAACGTTATTTCATGCCAGGGTGTTTTGAGGAGTCCTTCTTTGGTTTTGGGTTCTTTCGGATCTATGCCAGTTCAGAACCTGGCCTGTTTTGGATTCTGCTGTTTTCCCATGTGAGGTTACTAGGATAAGTCACAGTGAATCCTATGTTCTTCTCCAGCAATTGTTATATTGTTTGAGCTAAACACCGTTAATAGTCTTAACCGGCCAAAACCTTGTTCTGCAAAATTATACATTTTGTTTATACTGTAGCATCTTTCTCTCTTTACTATTCTCCCCTTTCCTCAACTACACCCTCAATGTATAACAGTACTCACTTCTACAAGTTTGTTAGGAAAAGATATTATTTCTGTTTTTCTAATTAAAATTTGATACCTGCAACAAGAATTATGATAAAACCATGGTTGTAAATTGCTTGCTTCCTGGGGGGGGGGGGGGGCCAAGCCAAGTAATTTAATGGTGCCTTAAACTGTTCATTTTTCTGTGGAAATAATTCCCCCTCAGTGTGTTATAGCTGCAAGATTAATCACAATTCTATTAATCAAGCATATTTTCTTGCATAAAAAGATAACAGAACTGGAAGATCAAAGATTTTCAGCATTGACAACTCATCTGATTAAAATATGCTTAACAGGCAATCCTCAGGTAGAGCTTAACTATCATATCTAAAAATACACTGTTATCGTCTTCCAGAAGTACACTTTAATATGACCTTCCTCCTGGGATATTAGCAAATTATTTGGTTGAGTTAGTGCAACACCGTGTATAGGTAATCATCATTATAAGTCTTATTTTAGAATTGTCCCACTTAAGAAATATATCCCCAAGTGAGCAGCTAAGAATCACAGATTAAAATTATTAAAATTAGAAAATGCAATTGCTCTGATTAGTGTGGGAGGTTTGTTTTTGTTTGACATGACTGGGTGAAATAAAGCTTACACTGAAAAATTAATAATGTCTTTGCATGTAGTGGAGAAGATTGAGGAAGAACTCCTTAGGGATCTTAAACTGTACTTCCCTTGCTCAGACCTTTGCTAACATCCATTCAATCTCTTCAATATTGTTCAATATTTATATTCTTAAGTTTGCTGGTGTTCCTTGCGTTCTTCTCACATCCCTCTTTTTTTTAACCTTCTCTGGGCAAGGGTAAGGGAGACATCTGGACTCATGGACCCATGGTTGAAAACTACTGGTTTCCCATCTCCCGCAGATAAGGTAGTTTGAGAAGTGCTTTTTCAAGTGTGCATTTGGAGCAAAACAGGCAAGTGCAGAAATATATAAGATAGAATGATTGACTTCCTGCACTTCAATAGTTCAATAGTTCACCACATGAGGCACTCACACTGCAAACCAGTAGTTCTCAAGAAAAAGCCTCCCAAAGAGATCTGTAACCATCATCCCACATTTGCTTTTGGGCACTTTTTCCCACAGTTATAGGCACTCCTTTTTTTGATGTCCTAATGGCTAGTTGCCTTTTTATTCAGAAAGAGGCAACCACACCCCCTTTCACTTGTCTGAGTGCTTTTTCCTGGAACCACCGCTGGGGGCTGTACTTTTCTCCAAACCCTAAGGCTTTACCCTTTAAACAGTGACTCTTCTTTGCTGCGGACATTAAAGGGCACTATTTATCACTAAGGATGAGGGGACAGGTAAAGTGCCTTTTTGGGCATGCTACCATGTGACTGAAAAAGACGTCTTTTCAAAATAAATGCCTCAAATCCGCTGTGAGATAGCGGTTTTAGTTAGGAATCTTTTGATGCAATGGCTTCCTTCTTTCTGTCCTAAACAAACAATCACATATTTTCATTACTTTTTCTCTGGATCATTTGCCCTTTCCAGGTCTTCCATCCAAGCATTGCTGACATGGCTTCAGACATGTAAGAGAGAACATGCCAGTCAGAAATGTCCACTGGGCAGCCATCTTAGTTTTTGTTCTGTTGGGGGAAAAAAACAATTTAACTTGAAATATATGTTCTTGACCTGCAGCCAATTGTGCTTGAAGAAGTGGGCTACAGTCCACAAAAGCTTTTATAGAATAAATCATGTTAAATCTTTGAGGTGATACACAAGGCTCTTTGGCCAAAATCCTATCCATGGTTTCATGTGACTATAAGAAGAGTTGCAGAGTACCACCCCTCCCTCCCCTCCAGTCGTTATTCCTTTCAGTTGTCCTTAGGCCACTATAATAGGGCTCTCTTATCCATAGGATCAGTACCTACTGTTTCAATTGTCCAAGGTCTGGAAATATTAAAAAAATATTAAAAGAAAAATCCTAGAAATATGTATTTCTAAAGAGGTTTCCAGAACTGGCCACTAGAGGGAGGCAGAGATCATGCCCTGTAGAGTGTGTGGTTGCTATTAAGGTAGGTTGGCTACAAACCACATTTTCCAGCATCCACGAGGGTTGGGGTGGGGCCTAGAACCAATATCCTGTAGATTCAGAGGTCTTGGTATACATAAGTGGGTAGGATCCTAGACTTTGGTTGGCTTAGCTGCATTAGCAATCAGAGTTCATGGCTACCAGCTATGAGGCTGCAAAACATGCCCCAAGTGTATCGTTTATCAAGTCCTTTTAACCTAAATCTATGTCAGGTAAATATTGCATGGCCTGAAGTGGAAAACAAAAATTTATAGTTATAAATTGTGCATAAACTGATATTGTGCATAAACTGATAGTTAAGTATAACAAAAAGGGGGGAAATTAGTGTCATTTAATGGGGGAATTGTGTTATTGTTTTATATTTGCTCTGCATGCTCAAACGTCTAAGTGGGCATCTCTTTGAAACCAGAGAGCTATATATATTTACTGAATAAAGGTAGATCCATGGAGTTTCCATATTAAGAAATCACCCATTTACTATTTTTCTCCCGTGATTCAAAACCACATGAATTTGTATGGGGAAGTTCCAGTTACTCAGAAACTCCTGGTGTCTGAAACTTTGTGTCATCTGCCTTTTAGCAATATCATCCCTCCTCTGGCAAAATCTGAGGACACAAAAAGGTGCAGGGAATGGCAAAGAAGCAAAATAGATACATTATTAGGCAATGAATAAAAGTATAGGCAAAGGAGACAAACTGCAATGCCAATTTTACCAAAAAACGTTGTTTTCTGTTGCTTTGTAGCCCAGGATTAAAATCAAAAGCACTGGCTGAAACACGGTTTTGCTGCAGTGTTAGGGTGACCTCTTGTGGTGATGTTAAAACATTTTAGAGGGGGGAAACATGTCGCTTGGAGGAAAAATTGTATTATTTCCAGGAACCAATGTAGATGAGATTATTTATTTATTTTATTTATTTATTTTGAATATTTTACCTTCCTCCTTGGAAAAGAACCTAAGGTGGTTTACAATAATGAGGGACAATATACAGTCCAGAACATTTAAGACATATTCAGGTTAAGAACAGAGAGTTTGAAGAGGCATCTTAGAACATTAAAAGGCAGCATTACAACTAAAAAGAGCACACAAACAGTTAAAAGGAAAAAATCCATAATGAAGGATGGAAACTAACATGGAAAACACAGGTGTACTTATGAAGTCAGTCAAAGCAATCACATATGGTAATCCATCTAAAAGTCACATAACAGGTAGTCCATCATTCAGGGAAATCTTGGCCAGTGTGGTGTTTACCCCTGTTGTGATGAGCATAAGAAAAGAAAAGAAAAATCCATTATGATGGGTGAAAAGCAACATGGAAAACACTAGTGTTCTCATGAAATCAGTCAATGCCATAATGTATGGTAATACATATAAAGTAATTATAGAAATTCCTGGACCTTGAAAGAAAAACCTTCAGAGAATGACCGTTGGATTAGAGGTGTGAGAACAGAGCAACTTCTCTCTAAAGCAGTGATGGCAAACGTTTTAGAGACTGAGTGCCCAAACTGTGATTCAAAGCCCACTTATGTTTCACAATGTGCCAATACGGCAATTTAACCTGAATACAGTGGTACCCCCACTTACAAATGCTTCAGGTGAAAGCAAGAATCGAAGAGCAGACTTCTGAATTTCCCTCAGCTACAGCACCCTTGCTCTGGCCGCATTAAATTCCAAAACTTGCCCTTTGATCCTGGCTTTCCCAAAGGGAGCTACCCTATAGGAAAGCGAGGATCTCAGAGCAGGCTTTTGAATTTCCCATGGGAAATTCAAAAGCCTGCTCTTTGATCCTTGCTTTCCCAAAGAGTAGCACCCTTGCTCTTCGATCCTCTCTTTCCTGAAGGGTAGCACCCTTCCAGAAAGCAAGAATCGATGAGCAGGCTGGCCACGGGAAATTAAAAAAACTGCTCTTCAATCCTCTCTTTTCTGAAGGGTAGCACCTTGAGAAGAAAAGAGCCGGGCAAAGAGGAGGCAGTGGTTTGTTGGTTCCTTTGTAGCCCCAGATTACTCTCCAACCACACTGCTTTTGGGTGCCTGGAAAGTAAACGAGGGCTATGAAAGGAGCCCACAAACTGCTGCCTCCCCTTCACCCTGGCTCTCTGCACAGAGCACAGTAGTGTGCTCTGAGCGGAGGGGGAAAGGGCGATATTGCGTGCCCTCAGAAAGGGCACCATGTGCCACCTTTGGCACCCATGCCATAGATTCACCAACACTGACCTAAAGTTCTCAGTTCTCCCTAATTTCTATGGATGTGTGTGTAGTAGGATGTAGGAGCCGCGCGGAGCAGTGGTTAAATGCCTGTACTGCAGCTAATACTGTGCTCACGACGTGCGGTTCAATCCCAGGTAGCCTTCCATCCTTCCGAGGTCAGTAAAATGAGTACCCAGCTTGCTGGGGGGGGGAGGAGGAGGCCAATGTGTAGCCTGCATACTGTAATTAAAACTGTAAACCACCCAGAGACTACTTGAAGTGGTATGGGGCAGTATATAAGCAGAACATTTTGCTTTATTCTTTGCTTTTGCTGTGAACTGTAGGCTACCGGTAACTCGTAGTTATAGCTGAAGTCATATCAATATTCTGGAAACCTGATGGAGGCAATCTTCCACCTCCGAAGAATCAGATTGGCAAAGAAATAATGTGCTTTGTGGCCCAAATGCTACACATAAAGGGAAAGCAAGCTAATTTGAAGATTAGGGGAGCGAGAAAAGCACCTCTTCTGATAATTGCACACCATCTTGAGAAAGTCTATAGCTCAGCCCTACTGTTCTACCGGTAGCAATAACTACAAAGAATCTCGTGGCACGTTAAGCACTAATTTGTTTTCTTTGGCATATTTTTTTTAAATAACCACCATCTTTTTTTCTGAATTATTCTGAATCAGATAGCAATCCATTGGATGAAATGGATTATAGCCCTTGAAAGCTCCTGGCAAATAAAACTGGCTGGTTTTTAGGGAACCACAAAATCCTTGGTTTTAGCAGGTGGTTTTAAACTGCCACTGAGCCTCCTCGCTAGACACAATGCACAGAGTCCCTCCCAGGCCTCCACTTCTAAGATTAAATTCTTTCTCCTTTTCCTTTTGTTGTTAATGATAAAACATGCCATCAGGACTTTGGCTATCCGATGTATGAGTGAATTCCAGAACATCCTGTCCTCAGCAAACCTGCTCAGCTCTTGCAAAGGCTACAGATTTCTTTAGGGAATAAAAATACAGTGGTAGCTTGTATAAATGAAATTATGTTAAGCAAGTTTTCCTTTATACAAATTTCCCATAGGAATGCATCAAAAACAGAGTAATCCCTAATTGCAACCATTTTATGTGGTACGGATTCGCCTCATAGGCAATTCTGCTAAGATTGCTCATAGGCAATTCTTTTAAAATTTCCCCTATCTAAGGAATTTTTTATGTTGCACAGATTTTATGTTGCACAGATATTATAAAAGAGTCCACTGTATATCACATTCAGTATTTATCATTTCCTACTGCCTTCAGTTTTTTACTAGCATTATGGCTTCTTCCAGGGAGTCTTGTCTAATTAAGTGAGTTTCCAGGGTTACAAGTCCTGAGTCCTAATCCGTTACTCTGTCCATTATATCACACTGGGCATCGTTGTTCATTAGGTTTACAAAACATTCCTCTATTGCATTTTATTAATATGTGTTTTAATACTGTTTTGGGTCTCCCTGGAATTCTTGGAGACATGGATCATTAAATATTAAATGAAATAGATTTAGTTAAATAAATGAAGCCACTTCACTGCTATTTCTGTACTGAGCCAACAATGAACTATATCCACTGATCTGAAATGGCCACTTCTGGGCATATGACTTTTTTGAAATTGTTTCATAACACAATTTAATCATGTGATTTAATGACAATGTAATCGCATGTTTTATGAGAATATACACCTATATTCATTTTTTAAAAGGAGACATTGTCTGGTTGGACCCAAAAGTCATTTCATACAAATTTCTAATTTCCCGTTGTTTGTTGCCTCGCATTTGATGGACTTATAAGAAGAAATAATCAGATTTGGTTTGTCTGTTGAGCTTATGTTGTGTAAGCACCAGGCACCGTGCAGTGGTGTTGTACTGGAAACAACGAAACAGGAAGAAACAAGTCAACTCGACCTCACCCCATCTAGTGACTGTGCGTTATAATCTTCTGGAGGCAAATGCACAGCTCAGAGCTTGCTCAGCTTAGGGGAAGTGCCGAGCTGTCTTGTCCACTATGCCAGGATACTCAGAATTTTACTTCAACATAGATCATGGTTACCTGGAAGGGCTGGTCCGAGGTTTTAAAGGCGGGATTCTGACCTCTTCTGACTATGTGAATTTGGCACAGTGCGAAACTCTGGAAGGTGAGTTGAGTTGCTTTTGCAACTTTTCAAAGTTTGATTTGAGCTTGTGTCACAAGCGGCAAAAGGTTGTTCCGTAAAGTTATGCCGGTGTCAACCGGAGCCAGTGGCAGAACTTATTTAAGTAAAATTTGACAATTAAAGGCTCTCTCCATCCTCATTCCAAGGCTCCCGAAGGCTTTCTCGGGGCAAAAAGGAGCCTTGGGGAGCTTTGGAACCTGAAAGAAGGATGGGAAGCTTTCATTCATTTAAATTAATTATTTCTGGTAAGCAGATCTGCTTTATACTGCTGTAACAGGACATGGCCCCTTGCCTTGGTTTCTGTTAGATGACAATGTCCAGATCCTGATATGTGATTAACTAAGTACTGATTAGAAAAAATTTGAAAATGTTATTGGGATGAAAGAATGAACGAGAAAAGGATCACCCTTCGAAAAGGAATTTGTACTTCAGTAGGGAAGAAGGCAGAAATAAGTAAATATTTTATGATTTTGATCAGACGTATGTTTATATAATTCAAACAACCGTGAAAATGTGTACAGCTGAGGCACCAATGCGTAAATGCATAAAATCACAGTTGTGGATTTATCCTACTAATATACTACTAGCTGTGTCCTTGTATCCAATGTTAGTTCACATTTAAGCCACTGCTTATAGAGAACTGGACTAGTGTCTCACAACCAATAATATACACACGCAGAGCTCTTTTCTGAACTTAATTGCAGACACAGAACGCTGGCAAACAAAATGATCACTGGGCTGGGGCACCTCCTTTATGAGGAAAGGCTAAAACATTTGGGGCTCTTTAGTCTGGAAAAAAGGCACCTGAGGGGGGATATGATTGAGACGTACAAAATAATGCAGGGCATGAGTAAAGTGGATAGAGGGAAGCTCTTCTCCCTCTCACAAAATACCAGAACTAGGGGACATCCACTCAAATTGAGGGCTGGGAGAGTAAGAACAGACAAAAGAAAATATTTTTTCACCCAGCGCGTTGTTAGTCTATGGAACTCCCTGCCACAGAATGTGGTGATGGCGTCTGGCCTGGATGCCTTCAAAAAGGGATTGGACAGATTCCTGGAGGAAAAGTCCCTCACGGGTTACAAACCACAATGGAGATGTGCAATTCCCCAGGCTTAAAACCAGGGTACTTCAAGGGCCAGATGCAGGGGAGTGCTATCAGGAGACAGATATCTAGTCTCATGCGCTCCCAAATGCATCTGGTGGGGCCACTGTGAGATACAGGAAGCTGGACTAGATGGGCCTTTGGCCTGATCCAGCATGGCTCTTCTTATGTTCTTATGTTCTTAATGGCTGTTGATCTATTGTTAGGTGGCCGGAAGACAACAATGACTTTTGATCCCATTCTCTGCAAAATATACATGCGACAAAGCAGTGGTTCCCAACCTTGGGTCCCCAGATGTTCTCAGACTGAAATGCCCAGAAGCGTTCACCATTAGCTCTGCTGGCTAGGATTACTGAGTGGGAGTAATAGTCCAAGAGCACCCGGAGACCCAAGACTAGGACCCACTGCTATAAAGGGAGCTTCAGGGCAGGACTTTGAGGGACTTTGGACAAAAGAAGGTGTGACAGCATTTTTCTAGCTATAGGCAGGAATACAAGAGGTCTCCTATTCCATCTCATTAACTTCCAGCATTCTAATAATACGCTGGTTTCTACACGGTTTATTTTGTTTATTTTATTTATTATATTCACACTCTGCCCATCTGGCCACAAATCCACTCCCTTCAAGTCCCTACCATGAAGCTGGAGGGTGTGTTTTTCTGTTCTTTAATAAGAAAGCAATATAAGACGGGCAAATTCCGTGTTTCCTTCGTTAGCATCATTCCACTCCAGAAATGCCAACCAGGGCAATGCCATCTTAATGTTTGTAGGGTATAGTCTTCTGGTAGTCTGGCACAAGAAATGTTGCCACCTGACGTCAAAGAAAAGATGCCTCATGCACCCCAGTATCTGTGATCTAAATGTGCCTTAGTCACCCTCAACAACCTTGTGAGATATACAATGGCAACAATGTCTAACCCATGGTCATCCAGTGGGGTTCATGACTGAAGAAATATTTTCAGTTTGAAACTAGGGCTAGGCCTTTCCAAGGTCCAAGTCTAGGAGTCTACTCCATGGTTTTTTGATCTGAAGGGTTTCAGGTGGTCTGGACGAGCCATTCTTGTCAGAGACCATATGACCCACCAGGGGGCCAGACCACATTTGACCACTGTCTGTAAAGAAATTCTTCCCACACCACTTTATGAGGTTTGTTATTTGATAATCCTGATTCAGCCTATATTTCTTCCATGTTATGCTTATAGCTGTGGCCACAATAAGGTTGAGACTGGCTGATCCAGATTATAAATCCCACAAGGAGTGGTCAAGAATGGTTGGAATTGCAGTCCCCAACATCTGGAGGGCCTCGGGCTGAGGAAAGCTACTGTACCTCCTCTGCTCAAATTCTGATGCCAATAAACTGCCATATTTTAGAACTAAAATGTACATGTTTGGAGGTCAGTACAGTAGCAGAACACAGAAATGCTACATTTTTTAAAAAAAAATTGCAACGGCCAGGATTTCCTACCCAAATGGTCAGCAGTTGCTAAAATCTGGGGGGATTCATTGAGTTGTAATCCAAAAAAGTAGCTTTTGGAAGCTCTCTAGAGGATTATCTGTCTATACGTATGAATTTGTTTAAATCCATGAGGGCAGTTCAGTTTATGAATCACCTCCTGCTCAATGCTACAGAGGCATTATTTTAAAAAGAAGTGGCAGGGTGGGGGCAATGAATTTTCTGAATGCTGGATGCTTGAAGTTATTTGACTCTATCCCGTGCAGTTTCTAAGGACGGAACCTGTTCAATGTTTCACCAACAGCATCTTGTTTTGATTTCTGCAGCACTTTGTTTCTTGTACAAACCTTTGTCAGTTTATACCAGGAGGTTTCAGCCTAAAGCAGAAAAGAGCAGGAACCACACAAGGAGAGATGGGCTGCCATGAACTGGAGTGACTAAAGACAGTATATGGAACCTACACAAACATTTAAATGATTCAAAACTTCAGCATTTGTCCTTGTGGGTGACCTCTAAGCAGAGCTTTTGTATCAGATATTCTTCTTATCTATCTTTTCTTCTTGGGCAAATTTCCCAAGAAGTCAACTGTCCATGTTGGTGATGGGCAAAAAAACCCCAAAACTCTGGCATGAAAGAGAGGCTGCTCAGTTTCATTGGTGATGGGCACGTCTTGGCATCTCTGCCACCAGAACCGTATCTGAAATACCCATCCTCACCAAGGCCAGGATGGATCGCTTTCCCTTCTGTTTCTTCTTCTGTTGTTTCCCTACATGTAGAGAGCAGAGAGCCCATGGGAAAGAACATCTGCTATTGATAGAGGATTTCCATGCCAACTGCAATGTTGAAACCTTATTCAGGCAACCTAAACGCTGGTGCTGTGAACACACTCACAGGACAGCCCCCTACTGCTACTCCTCACCATCATCATGTACTTCACAGTTAGAAAGCTGGGCCTGAAGAGATTCCTGCAGATGTGGAGGTTCTATACACAAGCAGAATCCTTGAGAAACCAGGATTCTCCCCCATGGAATACTCAGACTTGATCTCTCTGTGTGGGAAATAGAAGACTCAGAGTTAAGATTGCTTGCTCTCTATTGTGAATGACTCTGTGTGTGTGTGTGTGTTGTGTTGTTACAGTTGTGACCGACTCTTCGTGACCGCATGTCCATGGAGTTTTCTTGGCAAGGAATACTGGAGTGGCTTGCCAGTTCCTACTATGCAGCAATGTCTCTTAAGGCACTACCTGGAAATATGTGCTTTGCTTTGGCTCATAGACTAAATGAATAGTAGTAGCTATTCATTTAATCTATCAGGCAAAGCACATGCATATTGGTAGACCCAGACTGGTAGATGCAGACTGCATTTGTCCTTGATACTATGCATCCCTTTCATATAGAGTAAAGATAGCCAATATTGGCCTAGACCAGTGGTGGTGAATCTTTGACACTCCAGATGTTTTAGACCACAGCTCCCACAGTCCTTTGTGATTAGCAGTCTTGGCTCGGAATTCTGGAAGTTGTGGTCCAAAACATATGAAGTGCTGAAGGTTCACCACCACTGGCCTAGACTTTCCCTGTGTCATTAGAACTGGAGCTTTCTTAAGAGGTAAAAGATGCCTGCTTAACTTTGGCCTAAACGTTCCTCACCTGTGTTTGTTGCAAATGATCTTGCTTTTGTCTTGCGATTTAGCATTACGAAATTAAAACAGGGCCCCTTTGTAAGACTGGTCACAGAAATATGTAGCTCTGAAGGGTTTCTATAGCTGAAGGAAAAACATGGTCTCAGATTCTAATCATGAGGGTCACATTTTGTCCAGTTTTATTCTCCTATCATCAAACATTGGTACAATGGGATGGCATGCATACACAGTACATAAATCATTATCGGAGTTTTTGTTGTAGCTTGCTCCTCACTTGTGATGTCTGGACTGGCATGTTTCTTTAGAACTAAGTGTGCCTACAGTATGTGGCAGTGGTTAGAGTACCTGTCCTGTCTGTACGAACTCATTATTTATTTATTTATTTATTTATGAACTTGTATCCCGCCCATCTTCCCAACGGGAACTCTGGGCGGCTAAAAGCAATAAAAACACATAAAAACACATAAAAACACATAAAAACAACGGTTGAAACTGCAAGCAGTAGGGCAGCGGAGGACAAGATGGCGACGAGCCCAAGGGGGGGGAACCTAATTCATGAGGTCGCCAAAGGCCTCTCTAAATAAGAGGGTCTTCAAGGCCTTCTTGAAGGCGGGCAGGGATGGAAGCAGGCGCAGCTCAATGGGGAGGTGGTTCCAAAGTGAAGGCCCCACCACAGAGAAGGTGCAGTCTCGCATGCACGATTTCCGCGCCTCTCTGGGTGTGGCAACCCGCAGTGAGTGCGCCTGAGATGATCTCGTGGGTCTGGATCCGGATGCCTTTTGGGAGATGCGCTCCGCCAGGTACTCTGGTCCCAAGCCGTGGAGGGCTTTGAAAATCAAAACCAGGACCTTGAACCTGATCCGGAGGACAACGGGGAGCCAATGCAGGTGGGCCAGGACTGGGGTGATGTTTTTGTATCTACGGGCACCCACCACCAGCCTAGCCGCCACATTTTGCACCCGCTGTAACCTCCGGACCAGGGTCAAGGGCAACCCCATGTAGAGGGCATTGCAATAGTCGATCTTCGAGATCACCAGGGCTGCACAACTGTCCTCAGGGAGGACTCATCAAAGTACTGGTGGATCTGGGTGATCCTGCGGAGGTGGAAAAAAGCGGCCCTGGAGACAGCCATCACCTGGGCTTCCAGGGAGAGGGCCGAGTCCAGGACCACGCCCAGATTCCTGGCCCTGTCTGTAGGCTGGAGGGAAACACCCCCCAGACTAGGGAGGGGGCCATTGTACCCAGACGAGGGCGCCCCGAAGAACAGAACCTCCGTCTTCTCCGGATTAAGCTTCAGCCGGTTATCTCTAGTCCATTCCAGAACGGCCTCCAGGCAGTGATCGAGGGAGTGGATCGCCTCCACTGCAGATGATGAAAAGGAGAGATAGAGCTGCGTGTCATCAGTGTACTGATGACAGCGAACTCCAAATCTCCTGATGACCTCCCCCAGTGGCCTCATGTAAACATTGAACAGCATGGGTGAGATTGCCGACCCCTGGGGCACCCCACAAGGGAGAGTCCAAGGAGCCGACAAGACATCACCCAGCTGAACCCGCTGAGTCTGGCCGCTAAGGAAGAAACGGAGCCAGGCCAAGGCCTGACCACCAATTCCCGCCTCCACGAGCCGGACCAGTAGGTTACCGTGGTCAACGGTATCAAAGGCCGCTGAGAGATCAAGGAGGACCAACAGGGAGGAGCTCCCCCTGTCAGCCTCCTTGAGGAGGTCATCCTGCAGAGCGACCAGAGCGGTCTCGGTCCCACGAAGAGGCCTGAATCCAGGCTGGAAGGGATCCAGGATATGATTAACCTCCAGGAATGACTGAAGTCGGACAGCGGCCACCCTCTCGACAACCTTGCCCAGGAAGGGGACAATGGCAATCGGACAATAGCTGGAAAGATCGTCCAATGCCATGCCAGGTTTTTTAAGAGTGGGTTTCACCACGGTCTCCTTCAAACGGGAAGGGAAACATCCCTCCCTAAAGAAGGCCGTGGCAATAGCTGAAACCCACTCAGGCATGTTAAACAATGATTAACCTCAGATGCCATTAGCCTTGAGTGCTTTCTTCTTAAAACAATCAAATAAAAGATCCTACAAAACTCCAAATTTGTTAGGGAAAGAAGAATAGAACAGCAGCAAAAGGTGGGAAGGGGGGGCGGAGAGAGGAAGGTTCATATCACAAAACAGCAACTGCTGTCTCACATGCAATGCCTGAATGAGTATATAACAGGATATGGGGGGTAGGAAACTGGGCCAATTTATGAAACAAAATTGGTTTTAGCTCTCGGTGTTTAGCCATGAATAAACCAGCCATTAGCCATAAATAAAGTGTGGTTTAGAGGTTTTTGGTAACCTCTGGAACTGCCAATTGAGTATAAAAAGAAAATATGAAAAAGGATCCAAAGATGGCAATTGTATGTTTTGTTATTTTAGTGAGAAAACAAGCCTGCTTCATTTTTTTTAACCTTCTTTCCATTCTGTTAGATCTGAAGTTGCACTTGCAAACCACGGACTATGGAAACTTCTTGGCCAATGAAACTGGCCCTCTCACAGTTTCTCTCATTGATGACAAGCTGAAAGCCAAACTACTGACAGAATTCCACTATTTCAGAAACCATGCTTTCGAGCCACTTTCCACGTTCCTAAACTATATTACGTAAGTAATGTTATGTGTTCAGATCATGAAATTATTGGTCTATAACAAGCAGAAGGTGCGGTAACTTTTTAGTATTCAAAAAGATGAACATCTTTAATGACACACTCAGCAAAGTTACTTACTTTAAATGAGTTGTAAACATTGAAACATTATTGATCCAAAGTGTTCCTTCTGCCTTTGCAGTTCAAGTGTTAATATTCAAAAACAGAATAAACAAGTGTGGAGTACTGCAGTGTGAAGCAGCTGCAGGCCCACTCAGCCTACCTTGATTCTTTCTGGAGAACTAGATTTGGGCTGCACTGCTCTCACAGCACAGTCCTAAGCTCAGTTTCAAGGTAATCGTACCAAACAACAACAACAACAACAAAACAAAACAAAACAAAAAACCCACAAGTAGCTGTGAAGTTGCCCATCTATCCTTGGCCTTTGGACAGCAGACCAAACAGGCACACGGAATATATTTTCTTGCACAGCTTGTGTTGGAGGCTTCTGGGAGTTGCAGTTCAATAACATCTGGGGACCCAAAGTGTAGAACCATTGGGCTTCCTTATTACAGCAAGGTGAACTAGGCTAAAAAGTGGGACAAAAGGGGACAAGAGACTTATGTTTATTCATTGGTGTACTAGGTATCAGTTAATAAAGACATTATGCAGATCATATAGGAAGTAGTATATGCAATTGCTCAAGTCTTTCCCTTAGTTTTTGTTATGTATTTTCTCATATGTGGAGATTTAATGTGTAAGCCACCTTAAATCTTTACCTAATGATAAAGAATAAGAACAACTTATTAAGCGAATTTAATAAATCAGTACAAATACTGTATTGAAATTGAAATGATGTATGGATAACACTCCTCTGGCCTACAGATATAAGCTATATGCCTAGATATTTCTCTTTTAGTACATTATTGTAACATTAGACTTTATTGCTTTCTTTATGGGGTCCTTTTTCCTCTCTTGACAATCAAATTATAATTGATTTCTTCTTATAAGAGTGGTTGAATAGATTTTGTGCCAAGAATCATACTTTTCAGCATAAGGACTATTAACTTGCCTAATCACAATTCAACTAACTTTTTTTTTTGTTTTTAATTTCAAATTTTAATTCCATATGCATTATTTTGCCTACAGGAAATCACCAACCTGATATATTCATTGTAGAATTCCCTTACGATTTCTTTAGTAGAGACTTCTCACTTAACGTCCTGAGTGATAAGGCAGCTCTTTAGCAGTTTCAATTTACCTTTAAGATAAGCTTCACCACCTAACTGTCCCTCTCTTTTTCAGCTTGGGATTTAGCTACTTTTTATTTTTTAGAACAAGATCCATACCTTTTGTTATGATCTTGTTGCTGCTGTTCACTTTCTCCTATCAGCACTGCATGTTCCTAAACCTTCAGCAGTTACATTTCCCCTCCCCCCATGTTCAGTACAAAACATGTTCTTTGGTTGGGCTCCACCACTCCTTCTACTTGCCCCAACAGGAAAAAGGGCAATAACAGGTCCAAGAGGACTCCGATGTGGCTTACAGGAGCGGTTCGGGAAGTGATCAAAAGCAAGAAAAGCTCGTCTAGAAGATGGAAGGCTTGTTCAAATGGGGGAAACAGGCAGAAACATAAATTGTGGCAGAACAAATGCAAGGCAACAATCAGGAGAGCAAACCAAGACTTTGAGGAGCATATAGCCAAAAACACTCAAAGAAATAACAAGGACTTTGAAAACATTAGAAGTAAGAACCCAACGGGGAATGCCATTGGACTGTTAGATGAGAACGGAAGGCATGGTATTATTAAAGAGGAAACAGAGATTGCAGAGATACTCAATGAATTCTTTGCTTCAGTATTCACTGAAGACAGAGACCACATGCCTGTAATAGAGCCTTTCTTTGTAGGGAGGGAAACCAAAGAATTAAGCCAGATAGAAATAACCAGAGAGGAGGTCCTTGTATGTCTTGTTAAACTAAATGCTAACAAATCACCAGGACCAGATGGCATACATCAACAAGATTTCAAGGAACTTGAAGATGAAATTGTTGATGTCCTAGCCAAAATATATAATCTTTCCCTCAAATCAGGCATTGTGCCTGATGACTGGAAGGTAGCGAATGTAACACCAATTTTCAAAAAGGAATAAACTGTCCTGGATCAGCAACTGGCTAAGGGACAGGAAACAGAGAGTATCACTAAATGAACACTTCTCCAAGTGGAGGGAGGTAAAGAGTGGGGTCCACCAAGATTTAGTACTGGGACTCCTGATTTTCAACCTCTTCATAAATGATCTAGAAGTAGGCGTAAATACCAAGGTAGCCAAATTTGCTGATGACAGAAATTATACAGGGTAGTAAAAACTGAGATAGATTGTGAGGGGCTCCAGAGGGATCTCTTGACACTGAGGGAGTGGGCAAACCAGTGGCAAATGAGTTTCAACATTAGAAAGTGCAGAGTGATGCATGTTGGGACAAAAAAAAACCCTATTATATTTATAAAATGATGGGGTTTCAACTCTCTGCAACAAACCAGGAAAGGGACCTTGGTGTCCTGGTGGACAGCTCAATGAAGGTGTCAACCCAGTGTGCTGCAGCAGTGAAAAAAGCAAACCCAATGCTAGGGATCATTAGGAAGGGTATAGAAAATAAGTCAGCAAGTGTCATTTTGCCTCTTTATAAATCTATGGTGAGGCCCCATCTGGGGTACTGTATACAGTTCTGGTCCCCATACCTCCAGAAGGATATTATGGAAATGGACAAAATGCAGAGGAGGGCAACCAGAATGATATGGAGACTGGCACACCTTCCTTATAATCTGAGGCTGCAGTGGCTGAGCCTCTTCACTCTTGAACGACTGCACCTAAGAGGTGACCTGATTGAGGCATACACGGTGTGAACAAATATGAAACTTTTGGGTGCTAGATCTCAAACAAATAAGAGAAAGTACTTTTTCACCCAGAGGTTCACTGGTCTCTGGAACTCCGTGCCAGAAGAAGTGGTGGCAGCTGTCAGCTTTGACAGCTTTAAGAAAGGATTAGACAAGTTCATGGAGTACAAGGTATCATTGGCTACCATTATGGATGCCTAAGGACAACCTCTGGGTTGGAGGGATAGGCAGGATATCTCTCAATGCCATTTGCAGGGAATCGTAAGCAGGTTAAGACATCTGCTTGGGAATATCCTGAAGCAAATGGTGAGCCACTGTGTGAAGCAGAATGCTGGACTGGATATGCTGTGGCCTGTTCCAGCAAGGCTGTTTTTATGTTCTTATGTTCTTCTGACCTCATCTCCTAACTATCATTGTTTCTGTTATCACTTTCCCTGTCCACCTTGTGCAAGTTATTAACGTATCTCTTCTTGTTCCTTTTGGCTCTCCAATCCTTATCAAGCTACTTCTTTAACCATTTTCTTTCTCTGATTATTGCCCTCTGTCTCTTTTTCTGGTCTTTTACTTCTGAATTTCTGGAGTGCAACTGTTTATTGTCACGGCCTAGAATCGATATTCTTTTTTCTAGTACATCTCCAAGAGCTCTTACAAATGGTGTTCCATCCTCTGCTGTCTAATTTAGAGAGAAATTTGGGGTGATCTGCACCTGTGGAAATTAGGTTTCTCTGGTGGAAATAGCCCAGCTGTTCAGATCTGAAGGAGTCTGAAGGGGCAATTGCAAAGCAATTGGTTTGCTCTGAGATGCAAGAGTGGAAACTGCCTTAGCAAAGTGCTAAGAAGTGCTGATTGGCAAGACCCATCTCTCTCTGTGTGCGCCTCTCACTTTATTGTTCTTTTAAATGCAGGTGAAACTCTGTTCCACCCCTGATTTAAATCCTTTCTGCAGAAAAAAAAGGAAGACAAAAGGCACTTAGTTGAGGAGATGCCACATACCCCACCCCACATCCCCGCAGAAGGACCCCATTGGTTCAGATCAGGCAGTCACACTGGCGGTAGACAGACAGAGCCAAAAATCAATCTGACTGCAACAAATTTAAACCATCCCTGCCAGCTGAACAAAACCAGATGATTCCCTGCTCAAAAAAGAGAGAGAGAGAGAGAGATGATCCCACAGTGGGCTTCTCCGCATTGAATTTTACATTGTGTAGTCACCAGGTTTTAATATGACCTCATCAGTGCCCAATACAATGTAAATTGTAGGGCGCAAGGCCAATATAGTCATCCCTGGGAAGCTTTATACAAAGGTCGCTAGCAAATTCTTTATTGCCAAGTCGAAAGGCTTGTTTTCCAGCCTTATTCTTCTTGACAGTTCCATGATCTTTGAACATGGTTAGTCACACTTGTTTGCTTGGTCCCTTTAGAGTTCTGGGATTTTGTGGTTCCCTCCTGAATTGATTTTGTTCTTATTTGGTTTATACTCAATGCATACTGTATGTTCACGTCTATAAGAAGCCCCCATGTATAAGGTGACCCCACTTTTCCAAACCAAAATTACTGTATGTTCCCGTCTATAAGAAGCCCCCATGTATAAGGTGACCCCACTTTTCCAAACCAAAATTACAGTTTCATAACCACGTGGTTCTCTCCTCAGCTTACTTCCGCATATAAATCAACCTCCAAATTTTAGTCTAACAATTGTAGACAAAATATAGTATACACAGAAAAATACTGTATAAGAAAAGCTGCTTTTTGTCTCTTTTAACTCTTGGTGATGAGGGAGGACAGCCGGTAGCCACCGCCGTGATTTGCGTATGCGCATGGTCGACCATGGGGGGATATTCATCATGGTCCGGTAGGCCACGGGATGTTCAAATTTGAACAGTCCTGATCTAATCAATTCATAGAATCATAGAATCATAGAGTTCGAAGTGACCTCAAGGGCCATCTAGTCCAACCCCTGCCATGCAGGAACCCCCATCACAGTGCTCCCAATATATGGTCATCTAGCCTCTGCTTAAAAACCTCCAAAGAAAGAGATTCCACCACCCTCTATGGCAGCATATTCCACTTCTGAACAGCTCTCAGTCAGAAAGTTCTTCTTAATGTTCAAATGGAATATCTTTTCCTGTAGTTTGAAACCATTGCCTCAAGTCCTAGTCTCTGAAGCGATGGAAAACAAACCTGTCCCCTATTCAATGTAACATCCTTTCAAATATTTAAACATGGCTATCACATCCCCTCTCAGTCTTCTTTTTGTGAGGCTAAACATTCCCAGCTCCTTAAGCTGCTCCTTATAAGACATTTCTTCAAGACATTTAAATGCTGAACACTTCCTCATGGAAGAGGAGACAGGAAGGTATGTGGCTGTGTGTGTATTCCCCCTTTTCTTTTTCCTTGTTTCCCCCTTTTCCCGTTAAAGGGAAGAGGGGCCAAATAGGGCCACTTATTTATTTATTTAATGTTACCTTTTAGTGCTCTAAGATGCCTCTACTAATTCCCTGTTCGTAACTTAAATTATGTCTTAAATGTTCTGGGATGTATATTGTCCCTCATTATTGTAAGACACCTTGGGTTCTTTTCCAAGGAGAAAGGTGGGATAAAAATATTCTAAATAAATAAATT
>JAHTLZ010000204.1:28783277-28800108 GCA_023846285.1 Phrynocephalus versicolor | reverse complement strand
TTCCTTCCTTCCTTCCTTCCTTCCTTCCTTCCTTCCTTCCTTCCTATTCTTTATAGTGGATGAGAAACCTATTGGGTATATAAAAGGGAAAGGATGTGCCCCTGTGGTCTCTGACCACCGAATAAAGATATCATAGACATTCTCCAAGCAGAGAATATTCTGTTCTTTTGTATGCAAGGACAAGGCATAAAATGGATATCAGGGGAGACGTGGGACTGTATGACATTAATGAAGCCTATGGTGATGGGGGCATTTTTTCAGCCCCATGATATAACCCAGTGGTTCCCAACCTGGGGCTCAGGACCCCTTTGGGGGTTGAACGACCATTTCACAGGGGTTGCCATGAGTCAGTGAAGGAAAAGGCACAAATGACTTGAGTCTGGAGGAAGGGGGGGAGAGTGAGTTACAGCTTGATAGGTTGGAGGGGATGTCAGTCAATGGCACCGGAGGCTGCAATTGGCTGAGGTTGCCTGTAGAGGACAATTCTCTATGGCACCTGTGGCAGTGGCCTGCCAAAGGGGGCTTGTGGCTTCTTCCAAGCAGGGCAAGGGGTCACCACAACATGAGGAACTGTGTTAAAGGGTTGCAGCATTAGGAAGGTTGAGAACCACTGATATAACCTGTCTCATCAGCCTGTCTGTGCAGAGGAAGGCAGAGTTGGGCTTCTAGAACCATTATAGATTTCCGCCTTCCTATAAAGGATTCAAATCATTGTGATAAAAAGACTTTTTAATGGTTCTGTGACGTAGCTGGATAACTTAAGTTTGCCTGCTTTCAGCCGATTTCTTTCAAGACTGTGTATCTGAAACTGACTTGGACGAAATGAACATTGAAATCATGCGCAACAAACTGTACAAGGTAAACACCCTCCGGAATCCGTGGTGAAAACTAAAGCAATGGGATAGATGCTGTTTTTAACCACTAACAAGAAATCCTGGAATTGTTAGTGTTGGTGGAATAGGAGTTTCTACTGTAGGGAAGATATGAGGGAAAGTAAATATATCAGTGCCTCTGCTTCCATTCCTTGGTTCTACACATGACAAGCAAAACCCAGATTTGATTATGAGAACAGAATGGGCTATGGAGGATTTCTTTAAATCTACATGAGAGGATACAAAGAGCAAGCACTTTTTGCTTCTTCCTCCTTGTCTGGAAGTAATTCCTCACATTTCCTCCTGTGGTCAAGGGTACAAGCACTCAAGGCATATTAGGAGATGGCTCCCCAGACTGTGCTAGATGTACTTGATGCTCTTTCCATACAATGCTAGGCAGCTTCCCTCAGAAGTAACTCCCACTGTGTTTAGGGAAACCAAGGGTCCTTCCAGTTGAAATGACACAAGTGGATTAGGCAGCTGCAACACACAACAGGCCAATGCCTCCTTACCTCTCTAATCCTAATTTGGCCTTCAGTGACACAGAGAGAAACAATTTCAGTTTGGTTGTATCTGCTGGGTGTCCTAGTAGTTTAGGTCTCTGGGTACAGAGCCAGGGTTTGGGAGTTTGATTCCCCATTGTGCCTGATTGACAAGGCCTACACGTGATGATACATAGGATCACTTCAAGGTCTGCCATTCTAAGACGAGACCTCTTGGTAGTGGGGTGGCTAATTTTTTTTGTAAATAAATAAATTAATAAAGATGCTGATGTAAACTGAGGGGGTGGGGTGATCAATATTTTTGCTTAGCTTAGTGTTCTTCTGGCAGTGAAGTGAACACGTCAAGATATTATTAGTAATTTTCAGGTGCTCCAATATAAAACTTATCATTGATACTTTAAACAAGATGTGAATACATTACATTTCTCGCTTGCTTTTTAGGCTTATCTTGAAGCCTTCTATACTTTCTGCAAAAAGCAAGGGGGCACCACAGCAGATATAATGTGCCCTCTTTTGCAGGTAAGAAGCTTTTAATCAAGCCTGGTCTACAGTACCTTTAACTACAAGTCCTGCTATATAAAGATTCTTCATTGCTTTCAACTACACGTCCTGCTATATCTCTTAAGATATTATTTTAAAAACAAACTCTACAATAAATCAAGGCCTTCATTACTCTTTTGGATCCTGGGCCAGGATTATTATGCATGCATGGGAGAGGCATAAACCTCTCCTCTTATCTGGTTTTATGCAATATTTCTGTGGTTCCCAACCTTGGTTCCACAGTTGTTTTTGGACTACAATGTCCAGAAATCCTGGCCAGTACAGCTCCTGATGAAGGCTTCGGGGAGCTTTAGTCCAAGGACATGTGTGGGTCCAAGGTGATCTGCACACACTCCTGCATGAGCATTACTTATTTATTTTATTTTTAAAAATAAATCAATGCTGTCAAAATCAAATTCCACCTGAAGCACATCTTACTGCCCTAAATAGGTTTTCTATAACGACAGTGACTGCCCTGAGACTCAATGATTTTCATAGAGGGTAGCCGAGTTAGGTCTTTTCAAGAATTTCAGGCAAAAATCAAAAAGAAAAAAAAGACACAAAACAACACCTTAAAGACTAACTTTCATATTTTAATTTAACATTTCGTGGACTACGCATCCTCTTCTTCAGACATTACATTACATTAAAATTACATTAGATTAAAATATGAAAGTTAATCTTTAATGTGCCACATGTTGTGTCTTCTGTTTTGTTTTGTTTTGCTTCTCTTTGATTTTTGCCTGAAATGATTTTCATCTTAATCCTAAAGAAAAATGCACAACAATTGTCAACAACTTGGTTGAGGGGCGACAAGCTCTACAAGCAAGGCCAGCCCAAGAGGTTTTGTTGACAGAGGCAAAAAGCAAGAGTGCCTTCCCAGCTCCCGCCTGTGCAAAAGTGAATCGGACAGGAAGTGAATATTTCCTTCAACGCTGGTGATGGAGCTATATTCTCCATCTCAGGTAAGGGCATGTCAGGCTAGTGTAGGGGGTAGACATGGGCACGACTCAAAGAAATAATTTTTTGTTTGTCGTTTATCGTTTTGGGGTCCTTTTCGGTTCATTTTCATTTTTCGGGGTTTTTTGCGCATTTTTCATTTTCGTTATGAAATGAAACGAAAAAACAAAACGAAAATGAAAATTTTTCATTTTCGTTAGCATTCTTTCCGTTGGGATGTGTCTGCCATAACGAAAACGAAAAACAGGGCAAAATTTTTCGTTTCGTTTTTGTTTTCGTTTTGTTTTCTGGAAAATTTTCGTTTTCGTTTTTGTTGCGTAACGGAAACGAAAAATGAAAACGAAAACTTCGCTGAGTCATGCCCATCTCTAGTAGGGGGTACAGAAAAGGAAGTAAGACATAGATATATCTATACACAACACAGAGAGGCTCAGGGGAAATTGCTGCTAGAATAATGCTACAGACCTTCTCCGGGATTTGCAGCCATAGGCAGCTGCCCCAATCTGCCTAATGGTAAAGTACACCCTGTGCCCATGAGGTTTTGTTTAATGACAATATAATACCTGCAGAGTGTTTTTAGAAACAATCCCTCAAACTCTGAAGAACAATGTTGCCTCATGCTAACTGTATCCATTAAGGAGAAGAAAAAAACATCAGGCCACATTCTGTAAGGCTTTTATACTCGCGTAGATCCATTTGTGTACGTTAAGGATTGTGACCTGAGAATACAATTATAACAAAATTATTTTGAAAACCAACACAAAGAATTTAGCTTTGGGATGAAAATTGTTGCTGTTCTGATTATTCTGAACTGGCTCCAAACATTCTGGGAGTCTCTTCGGTATCTGCTACTCTTTCATTTAATATGCTGTACATTGATCCTAGGCCAGGAAGCTCCCATTGCTGTAACGCTTACATTGTGCACCATGAATTCTCAATGTGCCTGCATTTTAGTAATTTTTAAAAACTCTTTCGTGCCAGATCCTCTGTTGTAATCCCATCTTGTTCCAAGATATTGGTGTGATTAGGATAAACCGCCTGAGGCAGATAACGCATGTGTTCACAGCTTCGAACGGTGACAACCAAAGCATAATACAACCTGCAATGAAATACCACCATGAGGCTTTTTGTTTGTTTGTTTAGATTTGTCACCGCTCATCCCCCTGGAGGGGACTCTGGACAATTTACAGTGACCTCCCACCTATCGCGGGGGTTAGGGATGCAGGTCAGGCCGTGTCTGGGGGCCCTAGCTGGGGGCCCTTGTACTTACCTCCTAGCCTGGCGCTGCCCTGAATGGGCCTGCAAGGGCCTCCCTGCAAACTGGAAGTGACTTCTGGATCACCAAAAATCATTTCTGAAGCCTCCAACAGGCCTAAAAAGGCCCTTGGAGGACTCAGAAATGATTTTCTGCCTCAGACAGATAATGCTTGCGTTCAGGGCAGCACCAGTCCTGGGGTAAGTACGGGAGGCCTGGAACAGGCCTTCCCCCCTTACTCCAGGGGGCCTTTTTTCATATACTGTGGTGCCACAATATAGTGGGAACCACGAACGGGTGGGAGACCACTGTACAATATAAACTAAAGATTAAAAAAATCTAAAAACTATCTAAAACTAACAATATAAATATAAATAATTATTAAGAATAAGTGGAAAAACTTTAAAAGAGAGAATCTATGGCAGTTATGGCAAACCTTTTAGAGACTGAGTGCCCAAACTGCCATTCAAAACCCACTAATTTTTCGCAAAGTGCCAGTACAGCAATTTAACCTGAATACAGATGGCTGTGAAGGGGCGATGTCAGGTGCCCACAGAAAGGGCTCCGAGTGCCACCTTTGGCACCCGTGACATAGGTTCACCAACACTGATCTATGGTATTAGCCATGTCCAGAAATGACGGCTGCTTGTTCTACCCCAGGCAAGCTGGCAGAACCATGTCTTTAGGCTTTACTGGAAGGTCAGGAGTGAGGGGGCCTGTCTCAACTCTGGGGACATGATGTTCTAGAGGGCTGGGGGCCACTGCAGAGAAGGCTTGTCTCCTAGACCCAGTCAGATGAAATTCTCTTGCTCACGGGGTCTGTAGCATGCCCTCCTTGCATTATCGGTTCGGAGGTACCTTAGATTACAGATTTTAAGGGGTATTGTCTTAATGAACCAAAATCCAAGAGCAAAAACAGATATCCAAGATCATGGAACAGAATGAATAATAGTGAAGAGCTGGCATGCAAAGAAAATCTGACAATCTTCAAACAGAGATTCTCCTTAAACCTTTTGAATTACATGCAACTGAATTCTATTATTTTGTTATGGAAAGAAATGGTTTTAAAAGACACAATATATGAAGGCCTCAGTGCTGAGTGATGCCCAATGCAGGATGGCAGGGCACAAACAGGGCTGGCTTTACTATTATTCAAACTGAGGCAGGTTTCCCGGGAGCAGCAGAGTAGGAACAGTGAAAGCCCTATATTTTGGGTCACCCACATCCTGAACTCAGCCACACATGCAGCAACACCTCTTGGCCTTTCCATGCCTTCCTGACCTGATGAAAAATGACACTGGCTGGTTTCTGCTATAAGACCTGTCAATGATAAGTCCTAGTAGTGATTTTGGTTGGTGGGCTTTGGTGGCCACCACTTTCAGAGTGCCTTGTCTGACGAACCTTCACAGCCAGTGAAACCAGCCAGTGAAAACAAATAGAACAGGGTCGAATCGGGAAGGAAGGCTACATTTGTTTTGATTACACAAGGGGGCCAAAACTATTGGGAAATACACAGTGGGTGATTGTGGCAATTTGCATTCCTCCTTGGGTAGCGAGAAACTTTGGGTGATGCCACCCTGGGGTGGAAGAAACAGCCCTTGGATTTTAGGGGTAGTGTAAAAGCAGCCTCAGTTCTTGATCATCAAGGGCACTCAGTGATCCTCCCGCCCAACGTGGATCCTCAATGTGAGCATTTCCACTAGAACTTGTATAGCAAAGTGTGCCTTCTGGCACAAAATGTTCATGCTACAGTCTGACCACGTTGACTAATTAATATGTGACTCTTACTTCAGAAAGCCTCCTCCTGTTTTTTGATACATACTCTCCTGGAGTTTCCTCCATTTCAGAGGAGGTGGCTGATGAATAGAGAAAGCAGTCTGGTGCCCTACTCATCTCTCCCCCAACCCTTTCATGGCTCAGCTGATGTCTTCTTAGGATCATGTGCTAATCGTATTGACAGAAGCCTTCTGTTGAGGTTGTAACTAACATCACTCTAAAAGTGGAATATGGCAAAAAAAAAGAGAGAAGTTTTGTTCTGATAAGGAAATCCATCTATATATTTAGCCATAGGAAAAGCTCTCTGGTTTATTTACAGTAACTGGTTGCAAATGCGCACTTCGGGTTGTATTGCTCTGTCTAGCTAAGAAACAAGAAGAAACAGATTAGTACATCAGAGAAAGAAGGAAGGAAGGTAAGCGTACCAATTTGTGTGAACCAATAAATAAGGGGAAAATAAACTTACTACAGTATATGGCTAATCTATATTTTCTCCCCCACCAACTGATTCACTTGCTAAATGCATTATTTGAACATGGCCTACGCTGTTAATCTTTTGGCAGCCAGCCAAGCCCGTTATTGCAGGCTTTGAAAGTTCTGTGACTCAATTCAACGTCAGCTTGACTACTGGTTTTGTTACGGGGCAAGGTTCTCTTTTCTTTCCATGTCATTGTGATCTATTGTCCGATGGGCAGTGTGCCAGTACGTCAAATAAGTAATATGAATTGAGGAGTAATACAGGAATCGAGGATCAAGTTGAATCAGAGTAGCACATGAGAAAGGATACTATCAAGCAGCAGTTTGGGTCAGATATGGCTAGATGGGCATGGTATTTATAATATAATATAATATAATATATAATATAATATAATATAATATAATATAATATAATATAATATAATATAATATAAACAGTTTAGGGCTGCTGTGGTTATGTAGAAGAGAGACTCTCAGAAGGGGTATGTTATTATGCTGCTAACTGTGTCTGATGAGGTTCCTTTTCTGCAGAATTACTAAAGGAGCCAAGTCTTCTAAATTTGGCCACCCAACCTGCTACAGAAGTGCTACAACCAGCATAAGCTCCAGCTGCAGATACGTGTGGCTTCCTGACATCATTAGACTAGAAATGATAGTGCCCAGCCATAGATCCAATATAAGTGGATGCTTGCGGTCATGTTTGTGCTATGGTGATGCTTCCCACTCTCTGGCACAAGAAAAGCAAAGTAAAACTAAATTGTGCACAAAGGATGGCTCAATGCCATTGCTTCCCAATCATACCTTAGGAAAGTTATCTGATTTGGACTACAACTCCCTGAAAGCTCCAGGTAGCATGTCTGGTAGTCCCTCTGGGAGCTCTGCCCCCCCCCCCTCAATTTTTTTCAAACCTCTGTTCTTAATCTGATATGTTTTAGTTGTGTAAATGTTTGCACACATTATACATTGCTAATGGTGTTTGCAGTTTTTACAAGCCGTTTGCATTAGTTTCCATCAACAGAATACAATAAGAATTCCTACCCAGAATGAAATTTACTTTACTTTTATGTTATAAGGAAACACTCCCACGCATAACACATATGAAACATCAGGTTCAAAATCAAATCTATGTTCCATCACAGTAAGGGAAAAGCAAAGCAAGTATGTTAATTCCTTTATAAAGTATTTTAGTGACATTGGTTTCACCTTATTTGCTAGTACAGTGGTACCTTGTATAAAGGAATTGTTCCAAATGTTAAGCAAATTTTCCTTTATACAAATTTCCCATAGGAAGGCATTGAAAACGGAGTAATCCCATTTTTATGCTGTATAGATTTGCCCCATAGGTGATTATGTAAAGCAAATTTTCCCTATCTCGAGAATGTTTTATGTTGTACAGATTTTATGTTATACAAACTGTTTGTTATACAAGGGTCCACTGTATACCTGTAAATATGTTCTTTAATGATTAAAAGTATATAGTCAAAAACTGATGGAAATTATTATTATTATTATTTTTTGAGTTTGAAGCGGACAGGCGTGCCTTCATTATCACCATCAATTCATTCGGGACTGAGCTGAGTAAAGAAGACAGACAGAAGCTGTATCCAAAATGTGGAAAACTGTATCCAGAAGGCTTAGACATGCTTGCCAATGCTGAGGATTATGAGCAAGTAAAGGGCATTGCAGACTACTATGCTGTATGTAAATACTTGGTGGTTTCCTAACAAAAGCTTACTGTGTCTTCAACATTCCACAGTGTGTATTGCCAAAGAAAGAACATTAGGTATTTGTTCAGCCAGGCTTTAAACAAAGTGACGCAAATAGACCGCTGATTTTCAATGTGTCCGACCAAGAGAAGAACATGGGATAATTGCCAAGGGAGAAACCGATCTGCCTGCTCTAATTTTGTATGGCTCTTTACTGGTTGAGACACAAAAGCAAACCGTCCCAACAAGCCCAGGCTTGGAAAGGACACTTCTTGGATTACAACGCCCAGAATCCTCTACTAGTGTGACTAGCACAGAATTTAGGGAGGTGCAACATGAAAGAGTAGCTTCTCCAAAAAAGCCCCCCCCCCGCACATGCATGCTAGTCATGTCTGATTCTAGGGGCGGTGCTTATCTCCATATTCAAGCGAAGGAGCCAGTGTTGTGCAAAACCATGGCCACGTGGCCGGCATGGCTGCAAGGCTGACCAGCTTCTCCAAGCTGGTCAGTAAACAGCTCACTAGCCTCTATGGGGCTGGCAAACAAACCCAGGCAATTGCTGGCTTTTCAGCCAGAGATAGGGAGCTTCTGGCCCAAATGTAACCCACATGACACTTCTCCATTTGGCCCACACAGTATGGAAGCAATCTCTGACCATACCTCAAATATAAAATTATGCAAAGTCTTGGAAACTACTGCATGGTGTAGCTCTGATTTGTTGCCTGGGATACTGTTACAACAGGGCTTGCTCTAGAGTGGATAGCCGTAGAATGGAATTCTGCTTTGTACGATGGTGGAGATGTCTAAATTAGTCCAATTTTACTTGCATGACTTTTCCCCATGTGCCTCAGGGAGGGTCATGGGGTATAAATTCTAGCTCCACTGCATGCTTCTCCTTTTATGTGAGCCAGAACCACTGTTAGGGTAGTCAGATAGGATAGCACCATGGGAATTTCAGGGAATTGCTAGGGAATTGGGGCAAGAGGAGTGGGTACATCCACTTGGGACTTTTGCATGGTTTGGAACAAGGCAAGGCGGAGTCAAGTACCGGCACCGTAACTTCTAAGCTTTCTTCTTGCATATGGCCTGTGTAGCAATAGTGAACCTTCTCCAAGCCATGATAGTAGTGCAGCATCTGGGGGGGGGACCCTCATGTGATTATGTGTGCTTATGGTATGGCATGGCAGGATGTGCTCCCTAGTGGGAATGCAAGAAACACTGGAGCTGCTGGGCACATTTTGAACATGACTAGTTGCAGAAAGGCCACAGTTTTTTATTCCCTATGTCTGGGCTGAAGTACTAGCAGCTAATTTAGTGAATTAGGTTTTACACAGACTTAGAACTTTAACTGATTTTTATGCCCGTCTCTACAACCAGCTGGCCCAGTAGTTCCATCTGCCTGAACCCTTTTCATTGCTATATCCATATGGCCCACCTGGTATCTAGTTCAGGCCCTGAAATCTCTATGAAAAGGATGCTGTTGACCTGCCAACCCTAACTCCAATGGTCCTACCTAGATAGCTTTGGGCTCAGATAAGCATGGAAACTTCCAACAAGCATAGCCAGACAACAATGATTTAGCATCAGGTGACATGAAGCTGGAGGACTTAACCTGTCAAAATTTGATACAGCTGATAAATTTGTATAGTAGCCCCCAAGAAAAAGACTTGAAGAATGCCCAATGGCTATGGAAGCAGATGAGCCAAGAGAAAACAGAGGGCAACAATAACTCATAGTCAGTGTTGGGATACTGAAGGTGGCGGGATGGAGAGAAAGGCCTCTCCTGATGACCTAAGCACCGGAGCTGGTTCATACTGCGAGATTCGATCTTTGAGGTAGTTTGGACCCAGGCCATTTTGTGCTTTGTAGGTTAAGGTCAGCACCTTGAATGGTTTAGTTTCAGTTTGTTCTTCCTCGTCCAGTTCATTATCGAAGCTAAGCACCGACCTAAAGTCGAAATAGCTTCCTTGGAATCCGGAGGTGACGAGAGGTAGAGTTGAGTGTCATCAGCACTTAACCCCAAAATTTCCCCCAGTGGCTTCATATAAATGTTAAATAACATAGGATACAGAACAGAACCCTGGATGAATCTGCAGGTCAGTGGCCGTGGTGTTGAACATGAGTCCCCTAACACCACTTTCTGCATTCTCTCCTGCAGGAAGGACTGAAGCCACTGTATGACAGTGCCACTAAGTCTACTACTAGAATGACAGCATTTGGCCCTGGCAGGTCATGATCTGACATCTTCAGTTTAGGTGTTTGGGATTGGGACAGACCTGTTTGTCCAAAAGCCAAGCTGGCTGCTGAAGTTCGTACCCCTAGATCCTTTAAGGAAGCTTTCCATGGTAGAAGGAGGTAGAAGCCTACACTGCTCATCTCTAAAATGGACCCAGGCCCATACAACAGGAGGACCAAGAGGGAAATGATGTTTCCGACATCCTCTTCCTGCAATTCACTCCACGTTCACAATTGGCCTCATAGAAGTTAAATCTGAGACCTAGATTAACCTGGAATGAGTGCACTCCAGACATGAATTGGACTGTCTATAATTCTCAGATGACTCTTGCCTGGTAAATAAGAGCCCACCAAAGTGCTAGAAAGATATAGCTTGTGGCAATCTGATACCAGCTTTCAGCCAGTTAATTTCACATGGTTACATCTTCAAGTTCCATTCTGTGCATGGATTCTGCGCATTGGCTAACCGTGCATAGTTCTTGCAGATCTTGAAGGCGAGATCAAGTTGTGGTGATATTGCTTATTCTAAAGCATCTGAGAATACCAACATGCCTGAGTTCACAGACATTCCATGTTCCAGACAGGAGTGTTTTCCACCCTTAACCCTAACCCTAACCCTAACCCTTATCCTAGAGATCTCAGGATGAAATGTAATTGTCCATAAACCAAGCTGGCTGCAAAGCAGGTACTCTGTCATTGTCATGACGAGACAATAAAGAAACCACTCTGAGGAAGAACATTAGTGAGAAGCAAGAAAGAGAGAGACTTTTGGGAAGTTATCATTGACCATATATAGATTAGACCTGCCCTCTAAAGACCCTATTTAAAAAAAAGTTGCCTCTAAACAGAAATAAATGGTAAGTGCACACTGTGTTGACGCCATTGGTGGCTCTTTGTACTTTCAGGAATACAAGGCTTGCTTTGAGGCGGTTGGCAGTGGTACAGGTGAAAAAACATTAGAAGATGCATTTTTTGAACATGAGGTGAGACATTCTTTGTCTTGAAGCTCTTTCTCTGCTACTGTGTATTCATTTATTTTAACTTAGAGATGGTTGTGACATAAAGTACTGACGGGCTTTTAGGAGGTGGCAGAGTGTTTACTCTGATTGAAGAGCCAATGCCTTAATACTAGGAATGTGGAGGAAATTGACCCGGTCTATATTTTTGTGCAAGCGTACGGTTTTGAGAATCTCTGAACTTAACTGTGAACTGAACACAATCATGTGTCAGAATCCTCCCTTTTAAGAGTTTTGCCATCTGATTCACAACTTTTAAAAAGCTTAATTTATACACTACATATTAAGGATGCATCCATTTCTTCTGTGAATATCTTCTATAACGTTCCTGTAGTTTAAAATTTTGAGAGAAAACCTTGGCTCCAACTCTAATTAAGCCTAGATCTTACTCAGAAAAAGGAATGCAGTTCTTTGTTTACTGATGTTTCTATTTGTTGATTGTAAAGCACTTGGGAATCTGGATGAGTGGATGTAACATACAATTAAGTTTTTGTTAAAAAAAAGAACATGGTAAGAGATATATTTATTTTTGTACATTTTTCTTAAGGTCAAAATGAATGTTCTGGCATTCAACAACCAATATCATTTTGGAATCTTCTATGCCTACATAAAACTGAAGGAACAAGAAAGCAGAAATGTCGTTTGGATTGCTGAATGCATCTCCCAGAGACACAGAACAAAAATTAACAACTACATCCCCATTTTTTGAAGTAGCTGTTGATGGTGCATATAAATGATAGTATCTATTTAATACTTAGTTGTTTTCTTTATAAAATTATTAATCATACCGTAAAAAGGACATTTGATAATTCATCTGTATGGTTGTGTTTCTATGTGATCAGATGTTAAATTGAATCATTTACTGAATAATCAAAATAGATTGGGCAGTTTCCAGTCCAGAGTAGTATGATGTGTCCCCAGGCCTTATTGAGAAGAGCATTTACAAAGCTGCCAGAGAAGTCACCTAGTTGAGTATTTCTCAATCTGTAGGTTTTCAGAGACCTGATCATTGGCCATCTTGGCTGGGGCTTCTGGACATCGAATCCATCAGTTTCTAGACCATGTCCAGATAAAGCACCATAAGGAAAAGAAAATAGCACTCCCGAGGTAACCTGTCAACTGTTAGCATCTATGCAATTAGGTAGAGCAGGCAAACACATGCATCATTTTCATTATGGAACATTACTGTTCTGAAACACTAGGTAGTCAAAGGGGTCACTTATCTTCTAAATATCTAATATCAAATTAGAAGCAGGCAAAATACCACAACTCCCATATGCTTTTGGATTGCATCTCCAATCAAAACTAGCCAGTGTGGCTCATTATGATGAATGCTGGGTGTTACAATCCAACAACATCTGGAGGGCCCTATTTTGACCAATCCGGTCTACATTGTAATAAGTGTGGTTAAATTTGCATCTGTACATGTGAATGACCTGAGGCAGTTTTCACAGATTTCCTTCTGCCCTCTTTTTTGTTGATGCTGTAGTAGACAACTTGTTTTGGACAATATTGTGAAAATTCAGATACCCACAACATGAGGTATACATGAAGATAGCTCACAGTATGACAATATCGACAGTGTATGACAACTTTAAGCTCCCATCCAGTTTCTGGTGGCACTGATGTTTAAAGTGGCTTTGGTGATCTCTTTTTATAATGCACGGGATAAGTATCAATTTTTAAAAAGGGAAGCCATAAAGGTGGTAATGTTTTTCAGGATTTTCCTATGATTTGTATTCCTTCCTTGAGCAGGGGATTAGACTTGATGGCCTTGTAGGCCCTTTCCAACTTCATGATTCTATGATATTTCTGTTTGCTGCTACCCTTAATTTTGCCTTCAAATGCTGATAATTTTTCCCCTTGGTTAAACTGAGGTTTTATACAGAAAAGGGTACCAAATCCAGAGATGCATTGTTAGACATGCAGGAAATGACTTCTCCTCTGCCCCCACTCCCTGGCTGCTCCTAAAATGGGTTGCTGTGCTTATTGGCCACCAGTTGTGGAAAGGAACAGATTCCTCCAGAAATAATACAGCCTGTGCTCCCGATAAGATAGTGATCAGTTTATTAGAAACAATACTCACTTGCATGTGTCTTGCTCCTCCCAGACGCCTCTGTGTCAAACACTGAGCTTTCCCTTGATAAAGATCTGCTGACATACATGGCTGAATATTGACAAATATGTTTATGTGCGTCACTTCACTTGCACTAAGCTGGATTTTGGGCATCTTTCCTGTGGATTAATTCAGAATGTTGCCATGTGCCCTCCCTCACTTCTGTCCATAAATTAGATAACAGGACTGCTTTCCACTGTGTTATAATTAGCAACTGGGGAGAAGAAATAAACACAAAGACACACTAAAGTCCAGACTAAATGTGACATTAAATGCACATTGCATTTCACATTCAGTCATTAACGAGGCTGCAAGAGGATTTCTTGGCTTCCAACAGGATTTCTTCTCAGTGCCAATAGTAATTTCAGTGGAGTGCAAAAACAAATGGTTAAATTCCTACTTCGTCTGCTGTCTGTTAACTACAACCCCCCTACTGATTTTTTTTAAACTATACATAAAATGCAAAGATAGTTTGGCCCAAGGAATTGCGAACCATAAAGGGGGGAAAACTCACTGAAAGTTTCAGCATTCCATTAAACGGAAGAATACTTTTCACATGCCACATGTTGGGCTTGATTTAAATGTCAAGACTCTTATAATGCCATACTTGTTTATCATAAAGGCCAACAAGAAATTAAAACAACAAAAGCAGTTCTGCTACCTAGCAATTACATGTGCTTTCAAATATGCTACACTAACAGAAGATTGAATGCTATAAGAACTGTATTAATGTGAAGTTGTTGTTTTTCAATCATCTCCAGAAACTCTGTGCAAATTAATTTGCTTTCATTCAGCATGAAATGATAAAATAAAGACATTGCCAAAAAATTGCAATATAATGAGATGTAATTTTATAGAATTTTTAATCTGTGTTTGAGTGCATTTCTTCCATCATTCTCTGGTATGTATGGTTGTATCTACACAGGAATGGCTGGTACAAATTACAGGCTCAAGGAGTCTGAAATCAACACAAACAATTTTGAATGCAGACAGAGACATAGGTTTCCTTAGCACTATGTTATTTTCACAGCATTGAATAACATCACTTAATCACTGCCCAGTTCTGGAAACTAACCTGTACAGTGCTATGATGTCATCCAGGTACTTCAATTAGGTGATGCTCCTTTATTCACCTTTTTTTTTACAAGCTGCACTCTTTGTGATACAGTCTGAGGATAAGGGAGATCCACTTGACATTGTTTATCTGGACTTTCAAGAGGCTTTTGACAAGGTCCCGCACCAAAGGCTCTTGAATAAACTTGCCAGTCATGGAATCAAGGGACAGGTCTTGTCCTGGATCAGCAAATGGCTAAGCGACAGGAAACAGAGGGTCGCACTAAATGGATACCTCCAAGTGGAGGGAGGTAAAGAGTGAGGTCCCCTAAGGTTCCTACTATGACCCCTGCTTTTCAACATCTTCATAAATGATCTAGAAGTAGGAGTAAATAGCAAGGTACACAAATTTGCCAATGACACTAAATTATGTGAGAAGCTGCAGAGGGATCTCTTGACACTGGGGGAGTAGGCAAACCAGTGGCAAATGTGTTTCAACATTAGTAAGTGCAGATTGATGCATGTTGGAGCAAAACAACAACAACACCCAATTACATTTATAACTGATGGGGTCAGAACTCTCTGCAGCAAATAAGGAAAGGTAACTTGGGGTCCTGGTGGATAGGTCAATAAAGGTGTCAACCCAGTGTGCCGCAGCAGTGAAAAAAGCAAACTCAATGCTAGGGATCATTAGGAAGGGTATAGAAAATATGTCAGCAAGTGTCATTTTCCCTCTTTATAAATCTCCAGGCCCCATCTGGAGTATTGTGCACAGTTCTGGTCACCATACCTCCAGAAGGATATTATGGAAATGGAAAAAGTGCAGAGGAGGGCAACTAGAATGATTCAGTGACTGGAACACCTTCCTTACCATCTGAGGCTGCAATGGCTGGGCCTCTTTACTCTTGAACAACAGTGCTTAAAAGGTGAGCTTAATATGATTTATAAAATCATGCATGATGTGGACAAAGTAGATAAGGAAAAACTGTTTTCCCTATCATACAACACTAGAGCTAGGGGGCATTCCATGAAACTTTGGGGTGCTAGATCTCAAACAAATAAGTACTTTTTCACTCAGGGGATCACTGGTTTATGGAACTCCTTGCCAGAAGAAGTGGTGACAGCTGTCAGCCTTGACAGCTTTAAGAAAGGATTAGACAAGTTCATGGAGAACAAGGGTATCAATAGCTATCATTATGGATACCTACGGACAATCTCATTGCCTTTTGCATGGAATAATAAGCAGGTGAAGACATCTGCTTGGGAATACCCTGAAGCAAATCATGAGTCACTGCATGAGACAGAATGCTGGTCTGGACGGGCTGTTCTTATGTTCTTATGTTCTCTTTATCTTATTGCTTAGGCTAGCATTCTGTCTCTGGGTTCTGCTGCACTTGGATTCCCACTTTCCGATTCAGCTTTATCAGTACTTTTCCCCGTCACTGGATTCACTCCTCAAGACCTGGTCCTCCTCCACTTTCTGCCTTGAACCCTCACATTTGTTAGGCTGCTGCTTCTCCCAACATTTTAATCGTCATCACTAGGATTGTGGGAAGCAATCCGTGATTTCTTCCCCTTCTTTCCTTTCTTATGATGAGTAAGAATTTAGTGTCCCCAAATTGATTTTTACTTATGGTGGTGACCCTTTCCAGGGTTTCCTAGGTATAGAATACTCAGAAGGAATTTTTCTGGGACTGTGCCTTAGGTTGGCTCTTCTCCCAGAAGGGACGGTGAATAACTGGATTTTCAACCTCTGGCTTTGCAGTCGGGTACCCAACCAATGCCACCCAGGATAACTCTTTTTTACTGATGTATGCTGGAAATTCGTTATCCGAGGCAGTCCATAGGGAAAATTCGTTATCCGAGGCAGCCCATAGGAAAATTCATTATCTGAGGCAGCCCATAGAGAAAATTCATTATCCAAGGCAGGCCTATACCTAGAACTGCAATTCGTTATCTGAGGCAGCCCATAGGGAAAATTCGTTATCAGAGGCAGTCCTATACCTGGAAATTTGCAGTCGTTATCCAAAAAATTCATTATCCGGGGCAGTTGTTATCTGAGGTACCACTGTATTTCTAACATTTTCCACACTGTTTTGCTAAGTGAATATACAATTTCCCCCTTTAACGGCCTTCTTGTAATGATGAGAGAACTGGGGAATAGCTCAGTGTTTTAGGTCTTTAGCTGTTAAGGAAGAGGTTGGGAGTTCAATTCTCCACCGAGCCTCATTGACAGGGCTGGATCCATAGCATCCCCTTCAACTGTTCAGTTCTTTTATTATTATTATTATTATTATTATTATTATTATTATTATTATTATT
>JAHTLZ010000204.1:28772723-28783267 GCA_023846285.1 Phrynocephalus versicolor | reverse complement strand
TATTATTATTATTATTATTATTATTATTATTATTATTATTATTATTAGTAGTAGTAGTAGTAGTAGTAGTAGTAGTAGTAGTAGTAGTAGTAATAGTAGATAGTAGTAAAGGGAGGATGCAAGAAAAGCTTAAAAGCAAAAATTCATCACGAAATATCCACGAAGCAATATTAAAAACAATGTGTGTATGACTCACACACACATTGTCCTGGACTTAATCCTGTTGTTTACCTTGCATGGTGCAGCCCAGTGTGGGAATCAGAAGAATTTAATTTAAAGTAATTACAAGTTTCATATCATACTTTGTTTTAGATCTTGAGACTCCCCAGGGCTCCTTTTGCCCTGGGGAACACTGTGGGAGCCTTGGGTTCAAGCGGTAGGAACCTTTAATAGTAAAGCTCACCACCAGGATATGTGACAGGCTAGGGTTGGTGTGGTGCATAAAACCAAGCAGAGTTAAAGCACTCTGTGTCACTATTGTCATCTAGGTATTTTGGCATAGTCCAGGGCTGGGGGGACTCAGATTATGAACCTGGTCAAAATTTCAGCTGAGATAACTGGGCTTTCCAGAAAGTGCAATCTCTTCCAGAATTGATTGAATCCCAGTCCTTAAACCAGACACCCACTAGCTGACCAGCAATACCTCTATTATATCAGGTTTTAATTTCAGTTTGCTCACCCACACCCATCTGGCTGTAGAATCCAGGAAACATTACAGGATATTGACTGAAGGTCAGGTGATAAACAAACATTTTAAGTAAATTAAAGCGTTAAACAACTATGAGAGTCAATGTGGTTCAGTAAAGTAGGCGTGGAATCAGAACTCAGGAGACCTGCTTTTGAATCCCTGCTCAGCAACCAAAACCCCACCGGGTTGAAAGGAACCCTTCAATATCTAACATAACCTGAAAACTGTGTTTGAGTTGCTGTAAATCAGGTGCAACTTGATGGCAACAACACACATGGAGCTGCAACACATCTCAATAGCGGAGAGTAGAAAAGGGCATGAAACAAAAAATGAAACACAGTTTTGGCATTTCGTTACATAATGAATTGTTTCATTACAAAACGAAATAGTAGGACGCGTTTCATTACGAAACAAAATGAAACACAATTTTCCCCTCTAGAAATGAAACTATTCATCCTAGAGGAACCAGTTTTGATAGGTAGCTTCTTTGGACTCTTTCCTTTAAGCACCCCCCCCAAATTTGGAGATGTTTGGGGTTCAGGGGGCTGAATTATTAAACTACAAAGGGGGTCCCCCAGGAGAAAATAAATTGTAATTGACTCAGGAAGTGCTTCGTTGCCCCCTGTGGGGGTAGCAATTAAGTGCTTTCCTTAATAATTCTCCTGGGGGGCCCCATTTGGAGTTTCATAACTCAGTCCCCTGAACCCCAAACCTCTCCAAATTTGGGGGCTTAAAGGAAAGTGTCCAAAGAAACTACCCTGTGATTTTCATGCCAATAGATGCCTGTGATCCCTATTCTTGTGTACATAATGTCCCCAGGGGAGCGATTAAGCACTTCCCTTAATAATTACAAATGATTTTCTCCTGGGGGGAACCCACTTTAGAGATTAACAACTCAGCCTCTAGAACCCCAAACCTCTCCAAATTTGGGGACCTTAAAAGGAAGAGTCCAAAGAAGCTACCCCCCCCAAAAAAAAATTGGTGCCTCTAGGACCCAGGGGAGCCATTATATAGTATTAATGAATCATTTTGTTTCGTTCTAAAATTCTTTTTAAAATTGTTAGCAGCAAAATTAAATGAAAGGAGAAACAAAACAAAGCAAAACACTATATTTTTGTTTCGTGCCCATCTCTAGTGGAGAGGCCTGTGACCATATCATATTCTCACCCTGCTGTTCACAAGCTGTTCACTGAGGATGAGCAACTTCAAGGTGCCTGTGCTCCCTGCTTACAGCTCTTTTTAGTATGTTAGCTGGATTGTGAGTGCATATATGGGTGAAATCACATGTGGAAGGAAAGGAGGAATGAAGGGTAATCCTTAACTGTACACAGTGTGGTGAGCAGAAACTTTCGGGGGGGGATTACAGACAGTGATAATTATTAGTTTAATAGCAATTGTTCAGAAAACATGTTTTGAGTATTAACCTAGACATCTTTGCATTCTCTCTTGAATTAACTGACACTATGCAGTGTAGTAAACAGCCTTTATTCTCCACTCCTGGCATGCAGATAAGTTGTTAGATTCCTACAAATGGCAGAATTTATTGTATACTGTTTGGCATACCCATAAGGTTTTCAAAGGTCGATAGAATTTTAATCCACTATGTCAGCTATTTTTACAATAATTTGGTTAAGTACGTCTGTATTATTATCCCTGTGTTAGAGATCTGTAGAGGAGACGGAGAGCTCAACCCCTTTGACAAAAGCCCCCCTGCTGTTGTATTGGGTTATCCTTAAAAATAATAAAATAAAATAAAATAAAATAAAATAAAATAAAATAAAATAAAATAAAATGAATGTATGTGTGGGTATTTGTGAAAGATGAGGATCTTTCAGGCGGGGGGTGTCCATGTTTGGGGCTGTGCATCTTCATCTCACTCACCCACATTTAGCTGTGCATAAGTTAGGGGAAATACCTCATTAAAATTTTCCCTGTGTGGTTGTGATTTTGTGGTGGGGGAGAGAAAGAAAGAGAAAGAAAAGAAATGAGAGGAGAAGAAGAAAATGATGGAATAAATGTGAGTGAATAAATCAGCTCTCACATGAGAAACCAGCCACACAGAGGGAAATAGCTGCAGGTGGGAACATTTTTAATACAAAGACAAAGGCTGTTTCCCTGCTCCTCAGAGGAGCTGAACAATTGTGTAATAATGACAGTGAAGGTATTTGTGCCAGAGTAGCTGATTAGCTTAAGGCCTGTGAGCCTGTCTCTGGGTGTATGAGTCTCACTTGAGCATGAGAACATAAGAACCATAGCTGTCAACTCTCCCATTTTGGCTGGGAAAACCCTGTATTTTATTCTCTTTCACGTTTTTTCCCTGGGTCGTTGATATTTCCGGAAATATCCCAAATTGTCCCCACCCCCTCCACACCGAGAGCGAGCCGGCTGCGGCTGCGTGCTGCTTCCCCTTCAACCAAGCAGGGCAGTTCAAAGTGGGAGGGCAGTGTGCTCCCCCTCCCCCTCCCTTGCATGTCTGCTGCCTGGCTGGCGGGGTGGAGCAAGGCTGGGGAAGAGGGGGCGAGCTGGTGCAGCAGCTAAAAGGGTGTGTGTGCGTGCATGCCTGTGCTGTTAAACACAAACATGAGGGTGTGCATGCATGCATTCTGCCTCCCTCCCCTCATCCCAGGCTAGCGGTGAGCAAAGTTGATAGGTATGATAACAACATAAGATCCATACTGGATCAGGCGAAATGCCCATTTAGTCCAGCTTCCTGTATCTCACAGTGGCCCCACCAAATGCATCTAGGAGTACACAAGACTAGATATCTGTCTCCTGATACCACTTCCCTGCATCTGGCCCTTGAAGTACCCCAGTTTTCAGCCTGAAGATTACACATCTCCATCATGGTTTGTAACCTGTCATGGACTTTTCCTCCAGGAATCTGTCCAATCCCCTTTTGAAGGCATCCAGGCAGAGGCGTAACAAGGATTTGGAGCATCTGGGGACAAAGTTCATTTTTGCACCCCTCCTGCTGCCTCCCACCGCATTGCCCCCCAGCAATGGGGGCCCAATCCTGCAGGTGTGGGTGTGTGCGTGGCAGGGTGGTGGTGGACGCATGGGCATTTGTGTGGGGGGGTGTGCACGCGTATGCAGTAGCCTAAAGCAAGGCAGGGATGAGGAGGAGAAGGATGGTGCCATGACCCCCATGCTCCCCGCCTGCCTGCCTGCCTGCTTTGCCGCAGGCGGCGGTGGAAGCGGTGGAGGCGCTTCCATCGCTAAGCCTTAGCCAGGTGAAAGGAGGACTGCTGGCGGGACAGTGCATGGCTTCCTCCTGCTGCTCCCCTCAAGGTGCCCCCAGACTGCTGTGCCCCAGGGCAAATGCACACTTCCCCCCAGATATACCCTTGCATCCAGGTCAGATGCCATCACTACATCCTGTGGCAAGGAGTTCCACAGGCTAACATGCTGTTCTCCCACTCCCAACCCTCAATTTGAGTGCATGTCCCCTTGTTCTGGTATTTTGTGAGAGGGAAAAGAGTGTCCCTCTATCCACTTTACTCATGCCCTGCATTATTTTGTACGTCTCAGTCATATCCCCCATCAGACACCTTTTTATAGGCTAAATGTTTTAGTCTTTCCTCATAAGGGAGATCCCCCAGCCCAGTAATCATTTTAGTCACTGTCTTCTGCACCTTTTCCAGTTCTACTATGTCTTTTTTGAGATGTGGTGACCAGAATTGTACACAATACTCCAGGTGAGGCCTTACTATCATTATGTACAATGGCATTATAATGTTCGCTGCTTTATTTTCAATCCCCTTGTTAATAATCCCTAGCATAGCATTGGCCTTCTTCACTGCTGCCACGCACTGGGTAAACACCTTCACTGAGCTCGGAGCCCATGAATTGATAGATAAAGTTTTGATTTTTTTGCCCCAATATGCATTACTTTACATTTTCCTACATTGAAACACATTTGCCATTTTGTAGCCCAGGCCTGCCCAACAGGTAGACCGCGGGCTACTGGTAGCCCATTAAGGGTTCAAAGGTAGCCCGCCGGCCATCAATAAAAAAGTGATGAGATAAGTTATCCACCCATCCCTCCCCGATCCCAAGGACCACCACTGCCCCAGCAAAGTTCTGGGTCTGCCAGCCCACTGTCTCAGCCAAGCGGGGCAGTTCAGGGGCCATGGCGCATTGAAACCTGTTCCCTCCAGAACAGATTAATTGGTTTTCAATGCATGCCTATGGGAAACCGCTGCTCTACTTACAAAAGATTTTACTTATGAGCATGTGCTTGGAACGGGTAAAATTCGTAAGTAGAGGTTTTAGTGTATTAGCCCTCAGGCACTTTGGGCCAGAAAAAGTAGACCTTGGCCTTTTCAAAGTTCAACAGCCCTGTCATAGCCCATTCCCCCAGTTTGGCGAGATCCTTCTGGAGCTCTTCACAATCTTTTCTGGTTTTTACCACACAGAAAAGTTTCATGTCATCTGCAAACTTGGCCACCTCACTGCTTATCCCTGTGGGTGTCATCCGTGGCTCCACTCACTGCTCCTTCCAAGCCACCAATTACAACGGACACTAGTCAATGTCCACAGTCTTGCCCAAGCTGTTCTACCTACGTAAACAACTGCAGTCACTGCCTGAATGCCTGAAAAGAAGGGTGATATTCTTGTCGTCTGTCATTGGCCGAGCGACTTGTTTTCCTGAACTTGGTCCAGGACCACCTGTCACATGATACAGGCAGCCTGAGCCAAGGGGGATCACTCTGGACGGCATCGCGGGATGTTATGAAGAACCCAGCAGCTGCGCAAAGGGGATAGCTTTTCTTAGAATACAGGAGCCTGATGCGATCAATTTCTTTCTATGCAGCTCACCTCTCAAGCACACTGGAGAGAAGCACTGAACTAGAAAAAGCATAATTTTCAAGAAGATTTTCAGCTTTGAGTATAAATCTGTAAACAGCCGAACTTTATGGATTTTTTTAAATCAAAGAAATAAAGAAATAAAAAAACAGTGTTAGGCTCTGATCTGAAGAGGTCTTTAGAAACAGTCTCCCCTTTTAAACATCTTCATGGATCCATGTGCTGGATTTTGATTTTGATTTTCCTTTGCCACTGAGTCTATTTTATTTTTTTTGTTGCTGTTGACTTTTTTGGCAATATTTTTTCATTTCAGGCAGTGGGTGAATCATTGTTTTTATTCCCGTTAGCTGTAGCTGCCTATATCGCTAGATGGGTGGAATAAAATATTACAAATAAAATAAATTAATAACATTATCTTATGCTCACTTTATTCTCAGGAACTCTTAGCCATGCTTGTCGTTTACATGCCATGCGGGAAAGGAGGACTGCTGGTGGGACTTCTGTACAGATTTGCAGAGGACTGTACTATTTTATGACCATCAAACAATCTTTTCAAATGAGTTTTCTGGATTTTGCAGCTATAGACATTTGGATGCAATAGGCTGGTAGATTGTGGGAGGTGCAGATGTCTGACAGATTCTCAAAATTTGTCTTCATTCTTCATCAAACATATTTTTGCCAGGAGCGAGGAAAGCAATGAGCTATTCCATTTTTTAATCCTTTTACCATTTTCTCCCTCTTTTTTTCTTAGCACAAAAGCCAGTAAAGGTGATAAAACTGGAGTAGATTCGCAATGCTTTATTTAATAGTGCTAGTTAAGAGCTGCCTGTCTTGGAGACCCAGAGTTGGGACCAGAGGAAGGCAGGAAGGAAGGAAATGGGGTCTATTTTATAATGTTCTGTGTAAATGTTTAGTCTTTATTTGTGTACTTCCTTTGTTTTAATGCCATTAAAGGTTTATGGAATGAGAATAAGGAAATGGGGTCTGTGGGCTGAAATGTGAACCACACCATACAAAGTATGAACGTTAAACTCTTGACTCAATCTGAAACCTATATGCGAACACTGACTGAAAACTGAGAATCAAATAACAGCAAAGTGTTGCCAGTGTAGCTGGAGCTTCAGCAATCATTTCCACCCGTCCTTGAGAATGTAACACACCACCACCCCCAGTAGCTGCAAATGGAAAGGGGACTTATTTCTGTCTGTTAAAGCAAGTTAACCTTTACAACGTGTTGGTGAACTCCAGAGTGTTCTTGATTATTTCTACAGTACTTGAGATATTATAGGACTCATTTCACATTAGACCTTTTCAGGTCTTTCTATTTATTTATTTATTTATTTATTTATTTATTTATTTATTTATTTATTTAAGATACAACCATTGTGCATTTTTGCACAGGAAATGCCTACTTTGCCAATACTCTAACCACAATATTTTGTGAAAATACTGAGAAAAAGTTTGCTTACTCCGTACAGAAAATTGTGTACTGTGCTCACTGTTTTATGATTTTTTAAAAATTCTGGAGATTTCTTTAAGTTCTTGTGGTACTGAATGGCCCACTGCAGAACCCCCTTAGTGTTTATGGTAGGAATCATTTTAAAACAAAACAAATAAAAATAAAAAAGTTTTTTAAAAAGCCCTTGCCACTCCCTCACTCAACCATATCCCTAGGGCCATCTTTATGGTTATGTAAAACAGGACAATTGCCTCAGTTAGGGTGGTAGAAGCAGCCTGCTGGCTATTCTTTCTGAACTCTCAGCTGTTTTCTTCTGACTGAGTGTAGATGAGGGCATACTGTAATTCCTGGGGGGGGGGGGGGGGGCAACTAAACTGGCCTGCTGCTTCACTGTTTGAATTCAGAGTCAATTCCAGCTGTTCAGAAAAGGTCTGGATGCCTTGTGGTGAAATTACACCAGTATCTCTAAGTTCTAGATTTACAAATAAAATGCAAGTAGAGTGAAGCTACAAGACAGCAGACCAAGCCCCAAAGAGAAGTCTCATACCTTAAACTATGAGGTCCAACTCAATACTCTCTCTCTCTCTCTCTCTCTCTCTCTCTCTCTCTCTCTCTCTCTCTCTCTCTCTCTCTCTCTCTCTCTGGCCCTTTCCCAGATGCTAATGGATATCTCAGTCAAAAGCAGAGAGCCACTATAAACTGTTGGCATAAGTTTCCATCAGCCAAATGTTGTGGGCTATTAACCAACAATCTTCACCTAACAAAATTACTTAATTAATCATCAGTCAGTGTTCCTACAAATATATGTATGCTTTAAAAAATCTTGAAACCTCTTATCTGTATGGATGACTTTGTCTAATATTTGTTCAAATGTTTAATGTAGTAGACGTTTCTGGTTTTCGTTATTTATTGGGCTTGATTGTAAACCTTGCATACTTTCTGTCCTTTGCAAGGTGTAATTCCTAATGTCTACCATGCTAAGACTACACCTCCACAAATTTCTCCTCTATCCCTTTGTCATAGGACAAAGATGACTTGGGGGTTCTCAAAATAAATAAATAAATAAATAAATAAAACACTACAAATGTGGAAGGGTTTTTCTGAGGATCATTAGCTATCAGATGACAAATTAGCCATAGCAAATATACATAGAATGACTGTGATCCCCTTTGATCAAGAGATCACCCACATCAGTTAGATCACAGACCCACTTTCATGATACTGAAGGTAACATGGCAATTCATAATTCACACCCTTCCACTATACATTCATTTCAGTGGGAAAGGCAAACATTTCAATGTAACTCCCACATTATGGCCAAAAACAGTGAACTTGTGTTTGATAAACATGAAGAGCCAAGAGCCAATTTGGGAAATTGGTACTTTCCATTCAGGGAGCAGAGTACGGAAGAGATTACAAACAAACAAACAAACAAACAAACTGCAGCTCTCAAGATGTCCTACCCAGCATGGCCAGTAGCCAGGCTGACTAGTGCGATTCTGAGAGTGAAGGGCCAAAATGCAACTTTTCCAAGCTCTGATAGGCAGATGGGCAAGAAATTATGCTACTCAACCAACACAATCCTTCTGCAGTGTATAGGCTCAGATATTTCCAATGGGGTAGAAGCAGGCATTATGGATAAAATGTAATTGGAGCTAAAGAGACCCTAAAGAGTTGCCATGCTAAGTGGGGACTTGTAGCATTAAGAATTTCAGACTCTTTGATGGTCAGAAGGTGACTTTCTATTCTGCCCCAACCTGCATTGCAAAAATACTGAAATCTTGGGGAAATGAGCAGAGATTTTTTGAAATTATAGTATTTTTCTGTGTATAAGACTATATTTTTGTCTAAAATTGTTAGACTAAAAATTGAGCATCATCTTATACATGGAAGCAAGCAGAGGAGCTGCGAAACTGTTATTTTGAGTTGGAAAGTGGGGTCGTCTTATACATGGAGATGTCATATAGATGGAAAATGCAATGTCCAGTACAAACTCCTTGCGACTCAGGTTTCAATATACCACGCTTCAGGTGGTGGATGTTGACAGTCAGAGTATATTTCCCATTCCCATCAAAGCATACCCAGCAAGTCTGAAGTCTACTCATTGGTGAAATACTTGGGAGGGGCAAAAATACTGTGCATGTGCTCGGAGATACTTGCATCAGGGAATTTTAATTAATCTGATAGTCCAGTCTTAGAACTGCAGAGCTGGAACAGATTCTGCAGGTCATTGAATCCAGTGCCTGTCAAGGGAGAATAGTAGGGAACCCAGCCCCTGGCTCCACAGCCAAATTCCTGAGCCACTGAGCTTTCCATACAACCTTGTGGACCATACTGAGGATGCTTTGTCTCCAAGGAAGATACAAAAATATTTAAAATATAAATAAAATATACTTCTGCCCAAATACTGAAAATAAAGTTTTAGTCTAAACCTCACACAAATGAATAAATGCATACATGAAGACACTCAAGCAGAAATGATCCAAACTCTTGCATTTTACACAACAGCCTTCAGTACACTGGAACGATCAGACAACTCTGCAAGTGGCGTTCTTGCATAGCTGAAGAACATTTTGAGAAAGAAAATAAGACTGACAAAAACACTGTATCCTTGCAATCAAATCTCTTCCTCCATCTCACAAGAAATCCTTAACCAAACACAGAAAGCAAGGCTGCATTGAATTATTATTGAATAGATTAACTGTGATTGTTATGTCTTATGTGGCATCACACCACCTCTGGCTTATGGCAACCCTATGAATGAACAATCTTCTAATGTTCAACAGCCCTGCTCAGCTCTTGCAGACTCAAGGTTGTTGCTTGGTTTTAGGGAATCAACCTCTCTTTCTCCTATTGACTACAACTTTTCTAAGTATTATTGTCTTTGCCAGAGAATCTTGTCTTCTCATCATGCGACCAAAGCAGTCCAGACTCAGTTTCAACTTTTTTTGGCCTCCAAGAGATACTTCAGACTTGATTTGATCTTAGGACCCACTTATTCAGGTTTTTTTTTTTTTTACAGGCAGGGTATTTGCAAAAAACAAAACAAAATGATGTTAGCTCCTCCTGATTTGCCTGCAATGCTGAAGTTTTATTTTAAAATCATTTGGCAAAATCTAAAAGGGCTCGTTGACATTTGACACTGATAGTTCACACTGTGTGTGAATTAAAATAACCAGCTCTCTACTATGATGAAGAGATCAGTCATTTGTGGTGAGGCTTCTTTATCGACATGAGGCATAATAGAGGCTAAAATTTTAATATAGAGATATGTGTATTCGGAATAACACAAGGGAAAACTGTAACCTTCCAGATGTTGTTGGACTACAAGTCCCATCCAGAAAACAAAAATGAAAAGTTACATTGTTGCCATTATGATCTGAGATTGGAAAAGTTTGGCTTTTTGACTATATATCCCACAGTTGCCTACGCTGGCTGGGTATTACTTTTTGGACAATGACAGCAGCTTCAGCATCAGCAAAGAACACCCAATTTATCTGCAGAAAAGCCAGAGTAGGTCTCTTTATGGCTGGTCACTGGCAAGTAAGCATGGGCTTCATTTTCAAATCTCATTGCTAGACATGAAGGTCT
>JAHTLZ010000204.1:28750030-28766278 GCA_023846285.1 Phrynocephalus versicolor | reverse complement strand
TGTGTGTGTGTGTGTGTGTGTGTGTGTGTGTGTGTGTGTGTGTGTGTCCAGCTGACCCACAACTTAAGATAATATTGTGACAATCACAGGCCCTTGAGAGGGACTTTTTAATCAACAAAGCAGACTCCTTAAATGTTATATTATTAAAACTAGGGGCTCAGTACTCCGCACAAAAAGGACCTTAGTCAGGAAAAAAAAGATCAAGTAATTTTTAACTTATTTAGTGACCTCCAAAAGGCCATATAATGAACATTAAACAATGACCCATTTACAAAAAGGAATTATTTTAAAACATTGCCAGTATCACAATCCCTTTACACAAATCTGAAATGTGACAACACCTGTAATATTTTATAGAGTTCTAATTGCTCCACGTCAGACCAGATGTTATAGTGCTGGAAAAGGTATAGAAAGGGGCAAAAAAAGTGACTGAAAATCTGGAGCAAATTTCCCTATGAAAAAGGAGAAAATGTTAGTATACATATATATACTACACAATATCAGTATGTTTATATAGAATGATGTATATGTCCAGAATGATGTATTTGGATAGCATAGGGTTCTGACCAATCAGAATGTGCCTGGAGTCAGCCAGGTAGATCTATAAAGCCGGTGTCAGAAGTCTGTCAGACAGGGACAAACTGGTAATATACTGTACAATATGTGACAGGGACTAAAATATGTAATAATGGCTGGCAGAGTTGATTAGGTTAAATACATAACTGACAGGATTTGAAAGGGTCAGATAGGGCTTACAAATATAAGAGAGTCAGTTACTTACTAGAGAAAAAAGGTCAATACGTCAAGAACACATACTGTACAACAAATACTGAATAGCTAAACACTATGGGTTGTTATAGTTTACAGATGTTTTTAAGCAGTAAAAGTTATTTCTTGTGTTAACCAAAAACAGAAGTGATTGTTTTGATATCATTTGCTAGCACAAAACACAGATAAAGGAGAACATCAAATAAACTCTACCAAGTACTGTTGGTTTTGTATCACTATGCTTCAAGCTGCTGTGTACAGACTCAGCACGTTAGAGTTTACATATTATTTATATTACAATCACAAGGCTACATATTTGGGGACTCTTTGCTTTGAAACAGGGAAAAAAGTGGAGCATGACAGGAGCCTTATGTAATTACCCTTCTGTCAAAATTCTAGAACCAGGGTCCATCCAGTGACACACAGTGTTGACAGACAGTGAGAGATTAAAAGAAGTGCTTCTTTGGACAAGCTGAGTTTTGCTGTGATGACAGATATTGATAGCTCTCAACTTGTGTGGGTGTAACAGCAGATTAAGCAAAGTCATGCAGTATGAAGCCATTAATGTTTACTAGACATGATGGCCATAAATCACTTATGTCAGATCCACCATGCCACTGCATAAAACCTGCTGGAGAATGCAAATGGAAAGGTACCATTCTACTACTTAGCTGTTATGGAAAGAGAATGGTAGACTAGTCCGATTTTGGGTCTGATCCACTGCAAGTCTTAAGTTATGATTGTTCCATGACCTTTTGGTGGGCTGCTTGAATGGGACAATAAAGTACTAGTGGCTTGCCTGTGGAATATCTCGATATCCAAACCATTGCATTAACCCTGTCTGAGAAAAGGCATGCTCTGCAGATAAAACAGAGAAAGAGGAAAGGCTTGGTGAAGGATCCTGATATTTAGTTTTTATAGGTAGATATATGCAAAATACTTTGCCTGGAACAGTTTTAGTTAGAGATGTCTTGCAAATAGTTTGAACTAATATAAGACTGGACATATTGCAGTGTTTCTCACCATTGACTTCTCAGGTAATTGGAACTGCAGTCCAACAAAATCCAGAGGAATGTACTTTGTCCTTCCATGATATAATGGATGAAAAATGCAATCCTACTTTATGATAAGCAGCCAGAGCCTGGAGAAATGCAATTTTTGGGGACTACAACTCGCCAAATTCCTCAAATGGTATGACCACTAACCATGTTGTCTAGGCTCTAGGGCACTCTTGAAGCTGTAGTCCAAAAAAAAAGTAATATTTCCAAGCTCTGAAATGGAAACACTATAAGTGGTTCTGAACTATTGTTGTCCTTTGTATTTCATGCTCTTTCCTTATGAACTAGATTTTTATTCTACAGACTGCCCCCGTTCACAAGTATGACTGAACATGCCTACTTGACAACTGAGAAGAGCTATGGGATAAAGCAGACTCTAGTCCATAATAACAAATTCTGCAAGTCACTTTTTTATTTGTGCTCTTAAAGGGATTTTAGTATGCATGTTGTATACAGACCCCTGGATGCCTTCATAACAATCTTTCAAGGTAGATAGGCTGAAGGATGGTGACCGACTCAAAGTCATCCCTGCAATCTACATGGCAGCATTGTAGTTTGAGATCTTGATTCTTTATATGTCTAATAGTTGCTTAATCATTACTTATCTTTAAAGCAGACATATTTAGTATTAAATTAATCCCTGTAAATGTTTAAATGTTTAATTTGTACAAAAAAGCAACCATAACTTGTTTTTAATTTACTGTTACAAATGTTACCAAAATTTAAGCGAGAATGGGTTTTTATTCAAATTTCTCTCACACACCCAAGTTCAAAATGCAATCCCTTAATTGATTCTGCAAAAAGATGCAATTTAAATACAGAGCTCTACTTTCTTATGTTCCTCACCCTTTTCCCCTTTACATTTGCTTTCAGATCAGTTTGGATGAAAAAAGATGTAGAAAAATTAAATATGGATTAATCTATGGTTTGGCATATACCATACATTTCTGGAATCTTGAGGTCAATTTAAAAGTTCAAACGCTGCACAAAGTAGATCACATTTCCTCACAGCCTTATGAAGAGATTTAAAGCCCTGCTGAGTTGACAGGCAAAACAGTAATGTTCTAACTTTAGCTTGTCAGTGAAGTATTGCTTGTTGGGATATGTAGTCACTGCAACTCCTTACACTATATAAGTTTGAAAAGTTAAAATATAAGCTGAATGTGTGACTATATATACTGAAGAAAAATGTCAATGAATGCAATAAAGCCATGCTTCACATACTTGCTACTCACTATGCAAGTGAGCAGGGCAATATTTGGAGGTGAAGTAAATCTTTTTTCTTATTTTTAAGTGGCGTGGTGGCTTAGTGGGCTAGAGTGATGAAACTGTTGGCTGCAAAGTCGGCAACTCTGCAGTTCGAATTCTGGGTGCCACACAGCAAAGTGAGCTCCCAATGTTAACCCCAGCTCCTACCAACCCAGCTGTTTGCAAGCATGTAAAAATGCAAGTAGATAAATTGGTACTGCCGTAAAAAGCAGGAAGATAAAGTGTTCCATGCAAATAAATACATTCGGCCATGCCGGCCACATGACCACGGACTTACACAACACTTCTTTGGCTTAGAAATGGAGATGAGCACCACCCCTAGAGTCAGACCATGGACTGCCCATAGTTTAATGCAGAAACTAAAATGTAACCCATAATAGTGAATTTGTTTCAAATGTATTGATTTGGTATGTTAGTGCTCTTATGCTTCTACTCTATGATCTATTTGATGTTCCACCTATAATGTCTGTTCCAGTAAAACAAAGGGGGTTCTAATCCTTGGGTAATCCATGTGTTTTTGGACTGCAGTTCCTAGAAGCCTTCACCAACAGATTTACTGGCTGGGTTCCTGGGAGCTGTAGTCCACAACACCTAAGTTACCCAAGGCTGGGAATCACAGTTGTAAAGGAAACTTTAAGTCTAGACAGAGGAAACAAAGCTGTGGGAGAGAGGAAAAGGAACATATACAGTATATTTGGGTTATCTGTGGTGTAATACATTGATCAGTGAGTGGGGACTTAATATAGCCCAGAATAGGGAGCTTGAGGATAATCTCTATACAGTATTAGAGTGGATGGAGACAGGGCCGGCGCGTCCATTATGGCGAACTAGGCAGTTGCCTAGGGTGGCAAAATGGACAGGGGGCACTGGCTAGCCTGCTGCCCCCCCGCCACTGCCCCCTGCCGTCCCTCCCCCACACCCGTTGCTGTCCCCCGTCATCCGCTGCCCCCTGCCGCCGCCCCGCTGCCTGCCGCCCACCCACCCCCCGCCCCTCGCCTAGGACGCAAAAAACCCTAGCGCCAGCCCTGGATGGGGATATAGTGAAATATCAGTGCTCAGTTGTAATTTCAATAAATCTTTTTATTTTTTTGCAGTCTGAGTCTTTGGTACCAAGTCCGAGTCCCTATTAAAAACAAGTTCTTATCCCCAGAAAAAAAAGGCTTGGTAGGTTACAGGTCATAAATCAAGTTTGGATCATTGAACCCCCAAGTTCAGTCCCCAGTGTGAGTTAAGACTGCCTTGACAGCAAATCTTGCAACTGGAGTCTCCATCTCTTGACAGAAGCCAAATTAACTCTTCTCTTTCTACCAATTGCTTCTTTTCCTCCAACAAGATTGCTTTCACCTGATCTTTGGACTGATGACCCCTTGATACCTTCACACCCCATCCCATTACTAAACATTTCAGCTTCCTGTTGGTTAACAGTGGGCAAAGTAGCAAGCAGCCTGTGTTCCTTCTCTAATCCCCTTTTTGTTTTGTTTTATACATCAGTCCTAAACAGTTTTACTCAGAAGACCCACTGTGTTCACTGGGACTTCTTGTATGAGCAAGTGTGTTGAGACTAATAGCAGCCTTAGGCATTTGTTGTTGTTTCATCATTAAGTTGTCTCTGGCTCTTCGTGACCCCAAGGACCAGATCATGGCCCTCCTGTCTTCTACTGTCTCTTGCAGACTGGTCAAGTCCATGGTGGTTGCATCGATGATGCCGTCCAACCATCTCATTTTCTGCCACCCCCTTCTCCTTTTACCTTTTACAACATCAGGGTTTTCCAAGGAGTCCTTTCTCCTCATGAAGTGGCCAAAGTATTGGAGCTTCAGCTTCAAAATCAGTCCTTCCGGTGAACATTTGGGATTTATTTTTTCCAGGATAGATAGGTTTGATCTCCATGCAGTCCAGGGGACTGTCAGGAGTCTCCTCCAGCACCACAACTCAAAGGTGGGATCAGCCTTCTTTATGGTCCAGCTCTCACTTCCATACATCACTACTGGAAAAACCTGTCAGCATTGGTTGCCTATTCATCTACCTATCCATCCCTGTCACCCAGTGAAGTCTTGTAGCAGACTGAAACAGAGGTAGAACAGAGAAAACACTAATAACTTCACCCCACAGCTTTTCTAGTTAATGCCCTCCTGAGCCCAACGTTCCTGTTTTCCTCCACAGTGGTGAGAGACTGTACTTTTTAAGGGTTCTTAAGTTATTACCAAGCGTGAAATGCCTCCTTGGTCCACAGTTTGACACTTGTGGCAACTACACCATTCACAATCCCCATACATTTACCAACCAACCTTGGCCACTTAATAAGAACATAAGAAGAGCCATGCTGGATCAGGCCAACAGCCCATCTAGTCCAGCTTCCTGTATCTCAAAGTGGCCCCACCAGATGTGTTTGAGAGTGCATGAGACTAGATCTCTGTCTCCTGATACCACTCCCCTGCATCTGGCCCTTGAAGTACCCCGTTTTAAGCCTGGAGATTACACATCTCCCTCATGGTTTGTAACCTGTGATGGACTTTTCCTCCAGGAATCTGTCCAATTCCCTTTTGAAGGCATCCAGGCCAGATGCCATCACCACATCCTGTGGCAGGGAGTTCCACAGACTAACAACGCTAGGTGAAAAAATATTTTCTTTTGTCTGTTTTTACTCTCCCAGCCCACAATTATATCCCCGCCAGGTCATGGGGACAAGTACAAAAACTATTGTTCTCTGGTCTCACTCTTCTGAGGCAATGGACTCCGAGCCACCAAAGCTCCTTTTTAAAAAAGTGAGCAGCTCATCTTGAGGGTACCACCCTCTTTGAATCGGTTATTTTTGCGTTTAGTGTCTAGTCTGATCGACTTCTTCAACGCCCCCAAACAGGATCCCCACATCCCCTTATTTTGGGGAGGCAGCGGTTCAGCCCAGGACCTCCGCTCCGACGGAGAGCGGTAAATCAAACTCCTGTACTGCTCTTCGCCTCTTGACAACTTCCATCGCCTCCATTCCTCCTACATGCGGCGCGTGTCGGCTGCGTGCGCGTGCACGTTCAACGCCTCCCCGCTTCTCTCTCTCTCTCTCTCTCTCCCTCCCCCTCCCCCCTCCCCGCCCTTCAACCGACGCCTCAGTGGTTCGCGAGCGGCCTCGCGCCGGCTCTTCCTCCTCCGGTCGACGGTTGAGGGGGAGGGCGCTCGCGCTCGCTCTCCCTCCCCAACTGGTGGAAAGGGAGGCCGAGGACTCGCTCGCTCGCTCTCGGGCGCGTGCGCGCGTGTCTGTGGACGAGCGAGCGACTGACTCTGTGAGGAGGAGGAGGAGGAGAGCGTCTAATGCCGCGGCTGTGAGATGGCATCATTTCGCTGCGCTGTGGCGGCAGCGGCACTAGAGGCAGTGGCGGTGCCGGCGGTTGGGAGCGGTGCCGAAGGTTGAGGGGGGGGGGCGGCACCACCACCACCACCACCACCACCAAGCAGCTGGGCGCCGAGCCACGGTAAGACGGGCGGAGAAAGACAAAACAGACCGCTTGTTTTGCCTGCTGGCCTGCCTGCCTGAAGACAGACAGACAGACAGACAGACAGGCTATGTCGCCGCCGCCGCCTCGCTTGGGCTGGTCCCGGCGGTGGCCTGCCCCCACGACTCCCTTTCGGGATGTGAACGGCGGCGGCGGCGGGGGGGGGAGGTCTGGTTGTGTCAGGGGAGTCTGGGTGGGGGAGAGGGCCAGAATCGCAGGATTGCTCCTTAGGGTGCCTTGAGGGGGTGGGTATGGGGGGGCGGGGGTCCTCCCTCATCCCCCCCTTCTTCTCCTCCCCCTCCGGCTCGCTGCTTTCCGTTGTACCGGGGGGGGCGACGTCGGGGGGGGGGGGGACGCGTCCCTCCCCTCCCCGCCCCCTTCCTTCCTTCCCCCCTTCTTTCTCTGGGGGGTGAGGGGGGATGGGGGGGGGGTGGGAAGGGAGGGAAGCCTGGCGGGCCAAGGGGTGCTTCGCTGCCCCTGCCTGGCTCTCCTCCCAGCCCCTTGCCTACTCTTGGCCTGGTGTCACCTTGTTTATTCACATCAGGAGTCTCTCTAACCGACGGGAGAGGGCCTGGCGCGCGGGGAGGGGAGGGGAGGGAAGGGAGGCCGACCGTGGGAGACGACGGGCAAGCTTGGGGGGTTGAGCCTTGAACCCTTCCAAAGGCCGCGTTGGGGGAGGCTGGCCACGGCTGACGCGCGCCCTGGGGAAGCAGTCCCGCAAGGGCGGCCCTTTGCCTCTGGATCCCAAGGAGACGGAAGATACTCGTTACAGATTGGTCTCTCTCTCTCTCTCTCTCTCTCTCTCTCTCTCTCTCTCTCTCCGAAGTGGGGGGGGGGACGGGGCGCTCGCACTCCAGGATGACCCACCGTGACTCGGCAGGCGGTCACCTCTCTTTCGTTCCCCTTTCGACTTGTCCCTCCCACGACAGAAATACTGCGATAAGATTGTTGTTGTCTAAAATTAGAGGGTGTTGCTTCCAGAGCACTCCGAAGAAGGCCGGTGAGGGTTGATTGGAAGTTATAAGTTCTGCTACATCTCTAAACTTAACAGGAATTTTTGGTTTGATCCGCTTCATGTTTGGGTTGAAATAAGTAGCATTGAGTTTAGTGGGATTTGTCTTCCAGTGAGTGGGCGTATGGTGAAGTGTTAATATGTGTTGAATATACAGTAACGTTATGCAATAATGAGTTCTTGGGCTTGTACCAATATTTGTAAATGGAGTAATGAAGGGCATGCATAATGGAGCCTTACAGGTACCTCAGTGTTAAGTTGAATTGTGATGTGTGTGATTGTGTTCTTTTGAAGTGTTAGCAGGCTGGCCTTCTCTCAAAATGCAGGAGCCTGTTCTGGGTTTACAGCCATTACAATTTATGATCAAGTAATATTTCTTTGTAAATCTCCTTAGTATAATAATAGAATGCCATGAACAGTTTTATAAGCTGTAATATGAATATATTTTTATACCCTGAGTTTCTTTTATGGAACTCAAGGACTGAGTTTTTGGGGATCGTTCATACTGCATCTGACTGGACCAACACCTGCTTACTTTCAACCCTGTTGCAGCATTTTGCAGTTTTAGAATTTGTCTTGTAGTTTGAGAACTAAAGATAACTTCAAATGCTTGTTTTGTGACCTGTGCAAATTTTCAATAATGATAAGTTGCAATACAGAACTGATTGTTTTCTTTATATAGTATGTCTATTTCTTTTGTAAGACCAGAAATGTACACCAAAGCTTTAGTAACAAAGCATGTAAGTAATTTTTTGTTTTTCTTGTAACTGACAATCTAGAGTTGTTTGAGAATCTTTCACATAATGATTAAATAGGCAAAGACATGTTGTCCTCCTTCGTCTAGTCTTCTCTTAGGTGATTTAAAAAATGACAATACAAAAATTATTTGAGTGGAACTAGAACAGTGATGGCGAACCTTTTAGAGACCGAGTGCCCAAACTGCAATTTAAAACCCACTAATTGTTTTCCAAAGTGCCAATACAGTAATTTAACCTATATACAGGTAGCTATGAAGGGGCGATGTCAGGTGCCCACAGAAAGGGCTCCGAGTGCCACCTTTGGCACCCGTGCCATAGGTTTGCCATCACTGAACTAGAATGACTCACCTTTAAGTTAGGTTATGACCCAGTTTTGGTTCTCGTTTCACTTGGCGAAGATCAATGTTAAACAAATATGATTGGGTAACCAGAATCAAACATACTGCTGCATTAGTGCGCATATTTGGAACAGAACTTGGGGAAATAACATTTTAAGACTATAATTCCCACAATCCTCCTGCCCTAAGAGATTCTGAGAACTGTAGTTTACAATGACTTTGAATTCTGCTTGGGAACAAGTGTAGTTATCTTCAGTGGGTCCCTTGCATCATGCATGCATTTTAGAAACATGTATAGGGGCAGATTATGATTTCAGTGTACAGTATGTGAAAGAGAAGAAATAGCAGGTTTCTGCAGTACCCTGCAGTAATCTTTGGTACTAATACCTAGTTCTTTGTAAGTGTGTTTGAACCTTCAGTACTCCAGATGTTTTGGACCACAACTCCCAGAATTCTGAGCCTAGGTTGCCAGTGACAAAGGACTGGGAGTTGTGGTCCAAAACATCTGGGGTGCCAAAGGTTCACCACTACTGGACTAGGAGCTAGGATTCATCCTATTTTGAATGGAATTGCATACCTCTTTAGGAGATTAGGCCAGATGTGCTTAAATGGGTCTTTTATTATATAATAATATTCCTTTCACTGGTTTGGCTGGTACTTCAGCTACAAACTGTATGGGATCAAGAGAGCCTTCCCATAATGATCAATACTCTGTGACTTCCAATATCTTTGACTACGTTGAAATTGCAGCTGGTACAATATAATGGCTAAAGCATGGTGAGACAATTCTATATGCAACACTCTATTGTTACATACTTGCTCAGGAAGAAGTTCTATTGCATGAATCATACTTACTCCCAGGAATATGTATTTAGGAATGCAGTCTTGTATGAACAGAAACTACATGTGAGTTAAAATAGTTGCTATGTCTTGTACTGTTTTTTTTAGCATAATTCATAATGTTGGTGTTAATGGATATATATGGCCATGAAGAGAAAGGATTCACTAATTATTTTTATATGTGGAAATCACTATAGAGCAGGAGGCTTAGAGGGTCCTCTGCAATTATTACTGTTATGGTGGAGGTTTATTTGTTGAAATTCTTTTACCCTGCCTTTCTCCTTAAAAGGGACGCAAGGTGGCTTACGTCGTTATTGATAAAGCTAATAACAGTGCGTATGCAAAGAATAAAAAGGATCAAACAAATACCACACTAAAAAATCAGCATCAAAATACATTCAAAGCAGGAAGGTACAACAGTCCATTTAAAAGCCCCCACTAAGGCAGCCAGTGAATCAGGGAAGCCTTGCCTGAATAGTAAGACTGCTTGTAGAAGCCTAGTGAAGATAGGGCCGGGCTAGAGTCACGAAGAGTTGGTCACGACTGTAACGACACAACACACACACACAGTCTCATGTGAAAAAGACTTCTAAAGCAAGTTGCATATTATATTCACATACTGGTTTTTCTGTTGGGCTTGTGTAAATCTTGACAACACATAAAATGCAAAATTAATTTAAGCGTGTACATAATATTGTTACGTGTCTTTAAGTCAGAACTGGTTTATATCAAACCAAACAAGGCTTTCAAGATAAGTGAAAGATAAGTGAGCTCTTTAAGGAGTAGCTTTATAGGCTCCACACCTTAAGTTTCCTTGGCAGAATGGGAATCAAATCCAGGACCCTCACTCCTAATCTATCACTCTACCCGCTACAACACACTGAGTACACATACATATATACACATACATATACCCTTTTAAGTGTTCCATTTCAGCTTCAGTACTCTTTGGTGGGGTATTGAAAACACATTAACTCAGCATTTCCAACCACTAAACTCCTGCATTTCCTACCACCAAACTCATATCAGTTCACAAAATTGAAAAGTTCTTAAAAATAACAAGTAAGATTCTATATTGTATATTAGTGATAATTAGAGCTGAAGACCTTTTTCTAGAGATGTGAGTCAGGCAGAGGTTATCTGAGAAATCAGATTGTCATGCAAATGAATGCACTTTTGTCTGTTTATTATTGGACTTATGTACTATTGAATAGCTAATCTCAAAACAACAGGTTCATCTGCAAAGTATGGAAGGTGAGAAAAGCTCATTACTGGTACACAATCAGTACTTAGGGAGCTCCCTTTTCTTGTGATCAGTAGTAATCTATAATCTTTAGTAATGTATAGCTGTAATGTGTAGCACTGAGAGGGAAACAGTTCAGGGAGATGAGAGCCATAATAAGTTGTTCCTCTCAGCAGTTCTGTTATGGAGTGACTCTGCTTATTTGTCTGTTTATTTAAAGCATTTGTACCCTGCTCTTCAGCTGGAAAGGATCCCAAAACAGTTTACAGTAAAAACGAGCCATGTCTCCCTCTAGTCAGTCTGATGAAATTGTTGCTGCCAAGTAACAGTAGAACAGGAAAACCAGTGCTTGCTTGCCTTCCAGCAATAGAGACACAGCTAACCTTTACTTCCCTTGACAAAACTTTCCTTTAGGGTACCAGATTGCTCTCTATAGCTTTTTCTAGGTTGCTTTGTGCTCTGGTGAGATCTAGCCATCTCCCCTCTCATGGGCCTTGGGCTATAATAAATGCTCTTCTTCCTGATACTTGAGAGTTCTAGCCTTTCCACTAAAGAATTGCCTGCTTTTCTGTGAACCTGTTTCCGTGTTGAGATTATTTATGGGGGCCCTACTCTTTTTGTCTTCACTCATAGGTATCACAAGTGATAACTGGTCTGTAGTGGCAACCCCTTTTATGGAATGAAGAGTTGTCCTGGTGCCCAGTTTTCTTGGCTTTAAAATCCGAATCATGTTTACCCAAACTTTTATCTAAACAGCAAATATACTGTTTTCATGAAGTTAGGAAGACTTTTACCATAGGATTTTATTATTGTTGCTGGTGTTGCTATCTTGACAGTTTTATTATTCTAATATATTCAGCTTTCATAAACCATCTTGTATTCATATTGAAAGATGAAGTACTAATAGCTGAGGTTTATTTGGAACTAAAACCCATTATTCATTTTCCCAAATTATAATATAACACAGAAAGAATGAATTTCAAGCTTTAGCTATAATCCAGCAAGGTCATGAAATGTGGAGTTATACAGTACTTTGTAAATACAGTAGACCCATATATAACAAATGGCTTGTATAACATAAAATCTGTACAACATAAAAAATTCTGGATATAGGGGAAATTTGCTTAACAGAATCACCTATGGGGCAAATCCGTACAACATAAAAATTAAGGATTACTCTGTTTTCAATGCATTCCTATGGGAAATTTATATAAAGGAAAATTTGCTTAACATAATTTCATTTGGAACGAATTAACTCCTTTATGCAAGGTACCACTGTAAAACATATATGGATTTGTGAAAGCAACTTCAATTTGCACATTACCTTTTTAGATTAATATCATTTCTAATATTCATGACATCTGTTACAAATGTTTTATGCAAATTATAATACCTCCCTCCCTATATTCTGAATGTCTGGTTATTAAAGCAGTTTGAAGAGAACCTGGTTACAGTTTAAAAAAAAAGACATAGGAAAACATGTTTTCCCAATCAGAAAAAATACTACAATATCTGAATAATGCTTGTGTATCCCCTGATGGCTTATTTCCATAAATTGTACCCCCTTCACCAAAGTAACAAAGCAGCAGATATGTACTATATTAATATTTTATGTCAATCCACTGCACTCCTCAACCCTAGGCCTTCATCATACACTGGGCATCTCCCAACTTTGCACCTTCCCCACCTGTCACCTTCCCCAACTCTCACCACAACATTCTTTTCCTTCTCAAAGTAACTGGCACAATACATTCCATAGATACCCAAGCCCCTCTTCTTTTCCATGTCAACTCCACTCCATTCCCCATCCTGCAAGGGCAGCCCCTGTCTCAGCAATAAGAAGACCCAAAACATGGCACCGAGCACCTCTTACCCCCTTAATAAGGAAGATCCTGACCCACTTACCCAAAGGACATCAGAGACATTTGGGTAGTGGGTGCCAAACAAACAAACAAACAAACAAACCCAACCCTGTTCTTTCAGCTGGACTGTGGTAAGTGAAGGCAAGGACAAGGTGTGACACATCCTTCTCGTGGCGTGTGTGTTCATCCAAAACCTGGAAGGGAACAAATCAACCCTGTTGCATGGTGCCAATAAAGCTTTTGGTGAGCATGCAGCTTAGAGGGAATGTTTGAACTAATGTTGTAGCTCAGATTCGGAATGAGTACAAGCTAGTTTATATAGCAGTGTATTGCGGAAAACTCATGCTGTTAAATTTGGAACAACTGAAAAATAATTTCACTGAATCTACTCCAACCCCTTTTGCTTTATTATTGAATAGACTAATCTTCTCCAAAGGTGGATTTAAGTGGAGGGAAAAGTGAGATTTCCAGGTATACCAACTGCTGTTCCCAGTGTTCTGCCATTTCATTGTAGCAGAGTAGGAAGCGAGAAGGTGACTATTTCTCATTGGCTGAAGTTACAAGAATTATTATATACCAGTTTTAGAACTGGCTCAGCATTAAACCATTTCTTTAGGCTGTCATAATATAGTTGATCTTTGGCTTTGGCTGGTCCATGACAATTCCTGAGATTCCTAGATTTCTCTTGCAGCATTAGAATACAGTGGTACATTGTATAAAGGAATTAATTTGTTCCAAATGAAATTATGTTAAGCAAATTTTCCTTTATACAAATTCCCATAGGAATGCATTGAAAACAGAGTAATCCCGTTTTTGTGTTGTACAGATTCTCCCCATAGGCGATTATGTTAAGCAAATTTCCCTTATCTCCAGAATTTTGTATGTTGTACAAATTTTGTGTTATACAAGCTGTTTGTTATACAAGGGTCCACTGTATTGCCAATGGGACCTCTCAGGCATGCAGAGTTACCTCTAGTAATTTAAGTTACTAGAGTTACGTCTAGTAATTTAAGTGTAAACTAGATGTACTGTTATAAGTTATAACCTGGTATGTTTGCATTTCTATTTTGCCGTAATTTTTTTGCATGACTGACATTAACTTACATGCATCATACCTTTGAGATGATATTTGGGGAACTTTATTTCTTTTTAATCTCCATATTCATGTGAATATTATCTAATATAGGTAAGAAATAATAGTTCTCCAATATTGCAGAAAGATATAATGTATTGAAATCTAGTTAAGGTTAAGATTATTCATTTAACAATGCTATTGTTAGCAAAGGAAAACAACAATTTGGAGGAAGAAGTTAAATGTAACCTTTAATATTGTGTGTGGGGTGTGTGCACACAAACAAGTGATCTCAAGTTGCATGTAATTATAAGCTATTCAAGTTGAGATAGACTCTGTCTTTCCTTATCTTGGAAAAATCAGAACTAAGTGAAAGTTAATATTCACAAAACCAACTATATTTGTTACACAAACTGGAGGGGGGGTGTTTCACTATCCTGTAACTGGGAGGTGACTGCAGTGGTATACAAAAATTTTCATTTCTTTCTCCCAACTTATAATGGACTGTCACCATTTCTTTCTTCTGTAGTTGAAAGCTCAGTTCTGGGTGGTGGAAGCAACTTTCTACCAATTGTTTTGTGGAATTTAACAACCAGCAAAATTTCAGTAATTTGTGGGAATGTTTTTCCCCCTAAACCTGTCAGAATTCTAATAATTATATGCTATCAAGTTGATGCTGACTTATGGTTAGAAATGTAATATTTCCAGAAATGTTGAAGCTATGGGAAAAAGACTTTGGGAAAAATGGAAAAATTGTGGGGAAAGGTTTTGGGAGATTTTACAGCTTCCTCCCCACAAGGTTTTGGGAGATTTTACAGCTGTACTTATGGTGATCCTGTTCAGAGCTTTATAGATATAGAGCAGGGCTGTTCAACTTTGAACAGGCCAAGGTCTACTTTTTCCGGCCCAAAGTGCCTGAGGGCTACTACACTAAAACCTCTACTTACGAATTTTATCTGTTCTGAGCACATGCTCATAAGTAAAAACTTTTGTAAGTAGAACACCGGTTTCCCATAGGAATGCATAGAAAACCAATTAATCTGTTCTGGAGGGAACAGATTTCAACGCGCCATGGCCCTTGAACTGCCTCGCTCAGCTGACATAGTGGGCTGCCAGACCCAGAACTTTGCTGGAGCAGTGATGATCCTTGGGATCGGGGAGGGAGGGGTGGAGAACTCATCCCCTCACTTCTTTTACTGATGGACGGTGGGCTACTTTTGAACCCTTCATGGGCTACCAGTAGCCCACGGGCTACCTGTTGGGCAGGCTTGATATAGAGTACAGTGCTACCTTGTATAAAGGAATTAATTCGTTCCAAATGAAATTATGTTAAGCAAATTTTCCTTTATACAAATTCCCATAGGAATGCATTGAAAATGGAGTAATCCCATTTTTATGTTGTACGGATTTTCCCCATAGGCAATTATGTTAAGCAAATTTCCCCTATCTCCGGAATTTTTTATGTTGTACAGATTTTATGTTATACATGCTGTTTGTTATACAAGGGTCCACTGTACTAAGAAGTCGTTCACCATTGCCTTCTTCTGAGGTATCCTGGGACTGTGCATCTTGCCCAAAGTTACACAGGCTAGCTGTTCTCCTGGGAGACATAGGAGAATCAAATTCCTAACCTCTAGCTCTGCAGCCAGATACCGTATTTTCCGTCTATAAGATGCTGCCATATATTAGACACCCCCACTTTTAAGACCCCAAACTAATAACATTAATAAATTCTCCTGGAGTTCTCCTCCACAGCACCCCGTGCTGTTTCCTTTCCTTTCTGTGTTGTGAAGATTCCTCTCTACTGTGTTCTTGCAGGAACAGATCCTTCTTTTCAGCATGGAAAAACATATCCTAATGGGTTGCTCCACCTCCAAGTCTTTCCCTGTTGAAAATAAGGCTCCAGTCCTTGCAGAAACAAAGTGCAGAGGAGTCTTTAGGACATGGAGAGTAAACAGGGGCTACTCGAAAAGAATGGAAGCAGCAAGGTCAGTTTGGGTTCTCCTCCACCCCTTTCTTACCCATCGGGAAAGGCTTACTTCGGTGTATATAAAGCCCCTTAATATTTAGTGCCATGATTTTAGAAAAAAAGTGTCATATACATGGAAAAATATGGTACCTTACTCACTGAGGTATCTAGGCTGCTATTGAAATTCAGATATTGCTTACTACCAGGACCTCTCTAACATGACACTCCCAGGTTTGTTATTGGGCTCTCTCTGTCTTTCTGTGTGTCTCTGTGTGCGCACTTCTGTTCCTGATAGTTCCTAGTTTGAAATGGTAGGATGGTACTCACTTTTAAGTTCTGATTGTAGAACCTTGAATTACAATAAATCACTCGATACAAGTTTTGTAATTTATAGAGTCTCCAGAACTTATAAAAACAGATAAAATGTATATTTTATATCTGGTTCTGTGGCTCTATATTTGAAGCTAAAGGGAAATTTGTCTAGGAGCAGTAGTTATGGAGCAGGATGATGATGATGATGATGATGATGATGATGATGATGATGATGATGATGATGATGATGATGATGATGATGAT
>JAHTLZ010000204.1:28706947-28746250 GCA_023846285.1 Phrynocephalus versicolor | reverse complement strand
CCAGGGCTAGAAACATTGGGCCAATACGGACCCTTTCCAAGGAAGCTTGGAGTCGCCCTGCCTGGATTAGGAGACAGAGGCCAGGGCTAGAAACATTGGGCCAATACGGACCCTTTCCAAGGAAGCTTTGAGTGGCCCTGCCTGGATTAGGAGACACAGAGGCCAGGGCTAGAAACATTGGGCAACTAATAGTACCCTTCAGTTGTGTGAGAGAGAGAATACAGGTAGACAGGCAGGCAGGCAGTCCAGCAGGCAGTTTTGCAGGCATTAAGCACTGGAGTCGGCAGGTAGTCACAGGGCCAGGCGGGCAGGCAGGCTCGTACGGCCAAGGGGAGGCAGGCAGGCTTGCGGGCGGGCATGGAGGATTGCAGACAGGAGGTTAGGTTACAGGCAGCAACTTAGTTCTTGGAGTGGTGGGGTAATCCCAAGGTGGAAAGGTTGAAGCGGATGAAAGTCAACCTTTCCACCGTCTCCGGGTCCAGGCGACAGCGGCGCGGCCTCAGGACATCACCCATGTGGGAGAAGACACGCTCACTCTGGACACTGGTGGGTGGGATGGACAAGAGGTCCAACGCCAGAGTTGAAAGAGCGGGCCAGAGGTCTGCCTTTCTGGCCCAGTAGTGCAGTGGGTCTGAGGTGAGGGGTTGGAGGGGCTCGGCCATGTACTCCTTCACCATGGTCTGAGCGGGCTCCGCTACTTCTTCCTCCCTTGGCTCCACTGAGGAGGAAACTGCCATGGCTAGGGCAGAGGCCAGGTAGTTGGCTGCTGGAACGGAACCTGGTCTCTGGGTGTACGCTCCTGGAGTAGTGGATCCTTGCGAGGAGTCCTCCTCAGCATCGCTCTGGCTTCCGTGCGCCCTCTGAGACGCCTGGCTCTGATCGGAGAGAGCCCTGACTTGACGGCATAGCTCCGTCTTCCAGGATTTCAGTTCGGCACTGCTGGCCGCCAGGGAACCCTTGATGCGAGGGTCGCACAGGCAGGCCATCTGGTACACGTTTTCCCTCCTTAGTGGGCCAAGGCGGGTATCCACGCCGGTCAACAGCCTCTCTGCCAATGCCCTGCTCCTAGGGAGAAGATTGCCTTCTTCCCGGATACTGGCCTCTAGGCGTTGGCGAAGGGCATTGACTAGGGGGAGAACGTGGCCCAGGCTGGCGTTGTAGCTGCTGAGGACGTGGGTGGTCTCCTCAAAAGGCTGCAGGATACCCGCCATCTGGGAGAGGGCGAGCCACTCGGTAGCACCAAGGTCCAATTCCCTCCCCTCATGCAGGACCGGGGTGGTTGACATGATGTATTCCACCACCTCCTTCTGCTCCACAAGACGCCTGACCATTTCGTGGGTGGAGTTCCACCGGGTGGTCACGTCCTGGATCAGGACGTGCTCCGGTCGGCTCGTCTCTGCCTGCCTCTCACGCATCATCCTGGCTGCCTTGACGCTGCGAGCAAAGTGCCCCACGATCTTACGACACTTGTCCAGCAAGGCCCTGGTCTCCCTGGTCCCCTCACCCCAGGAGTCCTTTGGTGCACCCAGGCCAATGGCATCGCCCACCACTAGATGCAGTTTGTGTGCTGCGCACACGATGCCCTGGAACCCTGCCCCAAGAACCGCGTTGGTCATGTTACGGCCCGCGTCTGTAACCATGACTCCACGATTGACCTGTCCCTCTGTCCCCAATCCCCACTCTCGCATTGCTGTCTTGAGAACGTCAGCAATGTTGATCCCTGTGGCGTTGTCCTCCATGCTTTGGGCCTGGAGAAGCACCACCCTATACCCTCTTGGGGTGCTGCCTTGTGCCTCCCCCTGCAGCTGCTCATGGCCTGATCGTGGCTCCAGGACCTCCTTGGGTTGCCACCAGTGAGCCGTCAGAGAGAGGTATCCGTGGTGCCCACCGGTCCAGAGGTCGGAAGTGAAGTGGATCTTCCTCCCTCTGGCCGCCTGCAGCAGGGCCCGGATCCTGTCCCTGACAGACTCATAAAGAGAGGGAATCACCCGCCTGCTGAAGGTACGCCGGGATGGAGGCTCGTACCATGGTGCCACGTGCTTCATCAGGTGCCTGAAGCCTGATGAATCCACAAAGGAGAGGGGCAACCCGTTCAAAGCCACCATTTCACCCACCACTCGAGTGGTGCTCTCCTGTGCTTTGGCCCTGTTTCGCGGGCTGACAAAAGTCCCACCCAACAGACCCACTTCCTGCAGAGTGGCCTGCCTCTTCCCACTCTCACTAGCGGAGCTGTGTTTTTCTTTCTCTAACCCTTCTTCCCCTCTCTTCCTCCCTGAAGAGCAAGGGCCTGACAGGGTTCCAGGCAGAGTCCCAGGGTGCTTCCTCATCAGGTGGCTGCGCAACCCACTTGAAGAGAGGTGTTTGGGGTCATTCCCCCTGCGCAAGACCACCCCGCATATCTTGCACACTGCCATCTTTGGGTCTTGGGGGCTGTTCTCAAAATGCTCCCAGAGACACCCTCGTGGCTTACAGAAAGTAACGCCCCCTCTGTTATTGCCTGCCGGCGCTGCTGTGGTGCTGGTGTGGCCTGTGCCCTGCTGGGAAAGTAGAGTAGTACTACTGCTCTCACTGGTGGTACTCTGGGTGGAAAGAGGGCTGCTCCTTCCCTCACTGCCTGGAGCCTGACTTAAGTCTGTCCCTGCCAACAGGTCCTCAGAATCTTGCAGGTTTAGATAAAGGGATCCCGATTCTGATTCTGATGCCATTTCGGAATCAGAGCCCTCGTCTTCTTCCTGCTTAAGGGTGATGCTGTCAGTGTCAGGTATCGGAGATGGGAGTTGGTATGCCTCATCCATGCTTCCCTCGGTGACAGACGATGATGGCACGGTGCTGCTTGTGCCACTGGCACTGCTACTTGGGGAGGGAGTTGCACCAGTATCACTTTCTGCACTACTAGTCCCTGTCCCTTCCCTCAGAAACGTGGCCCGGTTTATCTTAGTAGGAGTTCCCCTCCCCTGCCCTCTTGCTTTGCGACCTCTCCTCATTGTTCTCACTTTTTGTGGACTCACTACACCACCCCCACCCCCAAAAAGGGAATAGGAGTAAGGGTTTAGCCAATCCTGGCTGGCACCCTAGTCTCAGTCTCAATGCCCTGCTGCACAAGTCAAGTCTGTACTTAGGAGGAGAACTGCAGCTTCTTCACAGTTGTGTAAATAATAACAGGATTTTATTTATGTAGGCTCAGCTTGCAAGGAAATGGGTGAGATGGACTCACAACAACACCACCACAAACAACAACACAACCAACAAGGAAATAGGAGCAAGGTGTTTGCCAATCCTGGCAAACAAGTTTCTCAATGCATATAGCACAGGGCAAGTGTAACGAAGAGAAATGTAACTTCTTCAAAAATGTTATTGTTTATGTAGCCTGGTGGCAAAAGTAAATGAGTGAGGTTGACTCACAAACAGCACAAAAACCAAGCTAGTAGAAGGAATGGGTTTGCCAATCCTGGCAAACAAGTTTCAAAAGGCAAGTGTATTATTGCACAGGTAACTTCTTCAAAGATGTAATTGAAGGAAAAGGTCTATAAAGTGGCTGGGTGCCTGCCCTTCAACAAATGTTTGTTTCAGTGCCTTAATCCAAAAAAATGAATGAGGTGTTGGACAAGAGAAAGAATATATATCTATAAATAAGTAAAATGAAATTGTAAAATGTTCTATAGAAGGTGCCCTAGCCTTGTTGCCAAATGCCAATGCCAAGTCAACACAAATGTGCTTGTGATGTGAGAGATCTTTGAGTGCACTGGTTGGCTTGGCAAGGGAGACTCTGCCTAAAATAATTTAATCCACAGCCTCCAACCACCCCTTCTAAGCACTAGTACTGCCACTTGCTGAACTGTAGGTAGAATAGAAAATGAATGGTATTGGTAAGGTATAAATAAAACTATAAGCTGCTAGGGTAGGATAGGGTTGCTGGATTCCCTTCCAAAACCCCAATCGCAACAGCAGCAAAAAAGATGTAGGTACGCAGGGTAAAAGGACCTTTGCCAAGTAAATGAACTCGGTGGGAAATTGGGTTTGGGATAGAAAAGAAATGGTATGGTAGTGTAAAATAAAAATAATATATTTCCAATCCGCACTCCCCTCCCCTCCCGCTCAAATCTTCCCTCCCCCTTGAAGCAAATAGCAAAGCAAATAAAAAACGGAACTCTTCCGAAAACAAAAAAGAATAAACGCTGAGTTGCTATTCCCCACAGCCAGGAATAAAAGAAATTCGAATCGTATGTTTGCGACGACGAGAATTAAATTCAATTCCCTCCCTCACTCCCTGAGTCCCTGCCTAGCGCGACCGCGAAATCGAAACTAGTAGACTCGAGCGAGCGCAGCAATCCAGCCCTGACTAAACCACCCTCCAAGATCCAAGCCCAGACTGCGACGGACTGGAAGGTGCCTCGCCTTTTTATGCCCTCTGGCACATCCAGAAGTGTCAGTCAAAACCTGGCCATGCGATTGGTGGAATGGCTCCGAAAATTTGCATGGTCCCGTCCCATGGCCAGCCCACTGTTGCGCACGTGTAAAAAAAATAAAATAAAATAAAATAAAATAAAATCAACGGAGACGTATTTTGGCAAGACAAACCCACTGCTGCTACAGTAAAAATTCAAGTGTTTAAAATAGCTATTTTTCTCATGTTTCTGTGGTGCTTTGTTGGGTATTTGGGCCACGGTTTCAAAGAAAAATTTGCGGTCGCCATTTTGGATCCCCCCGCCCGCACACCGAATGGCATTGGCAATGCCCCCCCGCCTGGTACCAGCGCAGCGCAGCAGTAGCACTAGCCCAAGGAAAGGGGGGCGGGGAACCCCCCACCCCAAAAAACCCCTTCTGGCCTGGTGGTAGGTGCCCTCAGACAGTTTTCGCCTGCTTTTAGGGCCGGGAATCGGGTTTTTTTAAAACTTTTAAAACTTTTTTTCTGTGCCGCTTGGCATCGCGCGATCGCCGCGATGCAAGTAACGACCACGACAAATCAGACCAAATTGTTCGTTCGTCGGTTCGAGCTCGAAGTCTGGCGGAGTAATTCCCGTTACCGTTTCCGTTCCGTAACGGAAACGAGTAACGGAAACGGAAACGGGAATACCGCTAAGTCGTGCCCATCTCTACTTACAGCACGTGCAGATATAGACAATAAATATGTGCCATTAAAGTAAAAGTGTTCTGCTTATATACCGCCCCATACCGCTTCAAGTAGTCTATGGGCAGTTTACAGTTTTAATTACACTATGCGGCCTACACATTGCCCCCCTAGCAAGCTAGGTACTCATTTTACCAATCTCGGAAGGATGGAAGGCTGAGTGAACCTTGAGCCTGCTACCTGGGATTGAACCCCTGGTTGTAAGCACAGTTTTACTTGCAGGAGAGGCATTAAACCACTGCGCCACAGGGAAGTTAAGTTGATTTTGACATAATAAGACAATCATTTCCAGAGTTTCTAGGTATAGACTACTCAGGAAGGTGTTCACCATTCCCTTTTCTGGGACAGTAAGTTGCTTGCTCAAAGATAAACAAATTGACTATTTTCCCAGGAGGTATAGTCTGCAAGTGAACTCTGGCACTGCATGCAGATGCCTAACTCACTGAGCTATCTAATAGCAGTGACACGTACATAGAACTAAATAATAACAGGCAAAAAGCTTTTAGGAGTGCAGGGGCCCTGTAAGCATAGAGCTCTTTGCAATTTATTTTATTTTATTTTATTTTATTTTATTTTATTTTATTTTATTTATATATCACTCATATAACCAAAGGCCACTCTGGGCAGTTTTACAAGCTAGAGATTGCCCCACTGAAAGTAATAGGATTTCCGTGTGTGCAAGGAGTAGCAAATGCCTCATTGTGCAGATGCTGGTGTGTGAATGTGTTTATGCAGAGTTGTCACTTTCTGATTGGGGGTTTGTTCCTCTCTTCCACAACCGTGTAGCTTGAAAAAGTTTTTCATGAGGGACTATGATCCTTTGGCTGAAAAAGGCTACTTATTCCTAACATTCTTGTTGTTGCTCAGTCGTATCCGACTCTTCATGACCCCATGGACCAGAGCTCGCCAGGCCTTCCTATCTTCCACTGCCTCACGGAGTTTGGTCAAATCCATATTGGTTGCATCGATGGCACCGTCCAACCATCTCATTCTCTGCCGTCCTCTTTTCCTTTTGCCTTCAATCTTTCCCAACATCAGGGACTTTTCCAAGGACTCCTCTCTCTGCATGAGGTGGCCAAAGTACTGGAGCCTCAGCTTCAAAATCTGTCCTTCCAGTGAACATTCGGGGTTGATTTCTTTCAGGATGGATAAGTTTGATCTCCTTGCAGTCCAGGGGACTCTCAAGACTCTCCTCCAATACCACAGATCAAAAGCATCGATTCTGCAGCGATCAGCCTTCTTTATAGTCCAGCTCCCACTTCCATACATCACTACTGGAAAAACCATAGCTTTGACTATCCTGACCTTAGTTGGCAAAGTGATGTCTCTGCTCTTTAGGATGCTATCTAGGTTTGCCATTGCTTTCCTCCCAAGAAGCAGGCGTCGTTTAATTTCGTTGCTGCAGTCGCCATCTGCAGTGATCAAGGAGCCCAAGAAAATAAACTCTGTCATTGCCTCCATTTCTTCCCCTTCTCTTTGCCAGGAGGTGATGGGTCCAGCGGCCATGATCTTAGTTATTTTGATGTTGAACTTCAGCCCATTTTTTTCATTCTCCTCTTTCACCCTCATTAAGAGGTTCTTTAATTCCTCCTCACTTTCTGCTATCAGAGTAGTATCATCTGTGTATCTGAGGTTGTTGATATTTCTTCCGGCAATCTTAATTCTGGCTTGTGTTTTATCCAGATCTGCCTTTCACATGATGTACTCTGCATATAAGTTAAATAGGCAATAAAAGTAAATATAAAAGTGACACAAGATAGCTGTTGCGTTCAAACAGCTGTTGCAGTCTTTTCTCCTGATTTTTAAGAAAAGACAGGTACTATGAAAATTTGCTCTGTGTAAATTTATAAAGTTATGCAATCCTAGCTTATTTTTATGCTGTGGTGCATATTTCTTACTACTGTATTTTGGAGCTGACTTAATAGGCTATATTTTTTTGCAGAATGTATAAAAGTAGCTTCATTTCTGATTCATTATTTTCCATAAATGATTTACTAATGTTGTCATTTTCATGATGTGATGGTTTCCTATAGTTCTAAGCAATATTTTTATTAGTTTCCAGTGCCAAACTGAAAAGAAAAAAGAACTGGTTTGGTGGAACTGCCATCTATACTGAAGTAGTAGCTGATAGTGAAGTTAAGAAAACATCTAAGTCCAACAGTTCCTCAAATCCGAAATGGGATGAACAGTTGACTCTGTAAGTAGTTTTTATTTTCTAATGCTTAAGCGTTCATTGTTTCTTTTTTGTGGTGGGGAGAGAAGAAATTGTTGTAGATACAGAAGGACATGAGGAAAGATGGGAGAATAGGGCAGAGAGATGCAGATGGGGCAAGTGTCTGTCATGAGATAATTTTGGTGCTCTGCATGGGAACATCCCGGTATAAAAGGTATCTTAGATATGGTTTAGGAAGCTGTTAATTTATGCAATTTAAGGTGGGGCATGATGGCTCAGCGGACTAAGGCTCCAAAAACTGTTGACTGCAAAGTGGGCAGTTTGGCTGTTCAAATCCTGTATGCCACGCAGCGGAGCGAGCTCCCGCTGATAACCCTAGTTCCTGCCAGCCTAGCAGTTCGAAAGCATGTAAATGCAAGTAGATAAGTAGATAAATTCTTTGGCTTGAATACGGAGATGAGCACTGCCCCTTGAATCGGACATGACTAGCACACATGTGCGGGGGGAACCTTTACCTTTTAGGCTTTAGGTATGTGTGGGAACCTTCCTTTGAAGGGTGTGTTCCCGAAGGGACTACAGTGACTGCGCACATGCTCCTGGTGCCAACGTGGCATACCTGGTAAGGAGGTGACCTTGTATTTCCCCTGACCTTTTGCTTAGAGGCAGGGCCAAATGGCAAAGGGCACCTGTCCCCTATCTGAGCTATTGTTTCTGTAAGCGCTCCAATGTCTTGCTAGTAAACATTGATAAGAGAGGAGCCTTCTGGGAGGAACAACGCGGTCTGTGCATGCATGCCTTCTCCGCTGACTGGAAAAGGTTAAAAAAATGTTAGGGGAAATAAAAGGTCACCTCCTTTCCAGTGTGCCATGTCTGCACCAGGAGTGTGTGTGCAGTCACTGTACTCCCTTGGGAAACATACCCTTCAAAGGAAGGTTCCCACATGTATGGTAATTTTGGCTCTGCCTAGGAAAATGGACCTTATCTCTATTAATCTCTAATAACATCCAAACTTTACCACTGGCATGTGTTCTATTTTGGACTGCTGTAAGGACAGGTCAGTAAGTTTAGCTGGTCTGGAATGTTTTTTTCTCAAATTCACTGAGAGCAGCGTGATCTATCAGACTGGATGATCAGCAATAGGGGCTCTCACATGCCCATATTTTAGGACAGCTATGTTGGCAACTACAAGGAAAAAGACAGAGGCTACTGGAATGAGTTATGGCTTTGGATATGTAAAGCCCTTACCTACTTTTAGAAAAACTTGTAAGAAGACTCACCTATTTTCCATACTCTTTTATTGGTTGTGTTTAATGGACTCTTAGTATAAAACTACAGTTGTGTGTTGGGTTTTTAGTACTAGCTAACAGCAAGATTTCTCACTGTAGTATTAATGGCTTTCGATTTTATTTATTTGCTTCCTTATTTATTTATTTAATTGTTATTTTTGAGATTTATTTTGTAAGCATATTAGAAGTATTGATTAATCAAAACATGTAATATTCTGATAACCATACATATCTGGAGTTTGTTTGCATTTAGGCACTTAGACTAGGGAGGGAAAATTTACAGCATTGGATCTACATTTTTTGTTTCATGTAAAACTGAACAAAGCATGATCTCGGAGTTGCTTATTAATGTGTTGTTGTTAGATAGATTTTGCCCATGTGGCATTTCAGTCATCATTAGCATTATATAACATATTCTGGCAATATAACTTCTCCCTGAATACCTGATTTGGAGGCTGAGATTGAGGAACTTTCTGCAAAATATTTTTATTGCTGAAGGGGCCTTGACGAGGGAGAGACCAAAGATGCTAATGCTACCATAGTTTAGGCTGTTTCATACTTCAGTCATTCCTTCTGTACTTAAGATGTCAATCATTCACTCAAGAAGTGCGTCAATATCTTATGTGTCCTGGAAGTTCAGTTTACTGGTTTGAGGGAATGTGTATAACTTTATTGATTGATTGATTGACTGAAATTTTACACCACCAGCATATAATTACTCTGGGCAGTTTACAAACCAGGTAAATAATATCTAGAACAAATAAATAATTTTAATACACAAGAATAACAAAAAACATTAAACAAATCACATTGTAACTTAACAGATATTGAGGCAAAGGCAGAATTAATACAGAAAAACAGCAGATAGTAAAGTGTCAAAAAGAATCATAGACTATGAAAAGTCTGCTTCAGTAGCCAATTTTTTAATTGGCATTTTAAAACTCGTAGCGAAGGGGCAGATTGATCTCTAGGGGCAGCCGATTCCACAAATAGGGGACTGCAAATGAGATAGGACAGGTTACTCATTACAGTCTTCTGAGCCTCTGGTGCCCCAACTGAGAAGAGACAGCGACGTAGACAGGTCTTTGTGGGAGGAAACATCCTGCCCATTTAGGGCTTTGTATGTTAATATTAGATCTTGAAGTCAACGTGGAACCGAATTTGCAGCCAGTGCAGAGTGGCCAGAGCAGGGATGATGTGCTGAAAGCATTTCACCCAAGTTAGTATTCTGGCAGCAGTGTTCTGCGCTAGCTAAAGTTTCTCATTAGCTTCAAGGGCAGCACCATGTACAGAGAATTGTAGTAATCTAATCTTGAGATTATGAGTGCATGGACCAACATGGTAAAGGCCTTGGCGTCCAGGAAGGCAAGCAACTGGACAATCTGACACAGTTGAAAGTGTGTGGACCAGATCACAGATGTCATCTGGGCTTCCATAGAGATTGCTGAGTCCAAAAAGATGCCCAAGCTGTGTACTGATGGCACACAGTTTCACACCCTCTGATGACCTCACCGAGCAGCCTCATGTAGATGTTAAATAGCATGGGCAAGATAATCAACCTCTGTGGAACCCTGCAATTGAAGGTTCAAGAGGTGAAAGTTATTGTATCATTCCCATGCTTTGCCCCTGGCTCTTTCACAGGCTATTGACAAGCACTGCTTCTAATTTTTCTTTCACTGCCACCAACTAGCTTTGCTAGTAAATTAATGCTTTTAAATGGAATAAAGATAAAATATTTACTAAGTAGAATCAAACTCATAAAGATAACGTGTTTAGGTACAAACAAAAGGAGGAATATAGCTCAATTGTACTAAAGTTACGTTAAAGACTACGCTGATCGCTTGCACACCCAGTTCTTAGGTTTTCAGACACCCAACATTTAGTTTTCCTCAAAGAAGTTCCAAATCCTATCTCTTTTCTCTTTAGTAAGTAGAAGTCTCACAGTCAGACCCTATCTGCCCCTATCTCTGATTCAGTGCTGGGCAAAGCCTTAAATCCCCTCAGGCTACTCCCTCAGACTCTCCCATTGGTCAACAACCAACCAATCAATACAGACACTTCTCATGAATTATTAATCACCAATGGGAAAACACCACAGTCATCTTGTCTATTTTTCATTAATTTGTTTGTTTGTTGTAATGTAGATTGAGATCTAAACTCTTTTTTTAGTACCTACAGAGAAGGTACTTGAATAATTTAGGTTTTATTTCATGTTGAGTATGATTTAAACCAATAGATTAATGGGTTACTTTTTTAATTATGAAAAGGAAACTAAATTTGTTTGTCTGCAGGAATGTGACTCCACAGACCACTCTGGAATTTAAAGTTTGGAGCCATCATACTTTAAAAGCTGATGCTTTATTAGGAAAAGCCACTGTGGATCTTAGGCAAGCATTGGAAGTACATAATAGAAGATGTAAGTCACAAATGTAAATCTCATTTCCCTTAATTAATCAGATTCATATTATAAAACTGTATGTTGCTGGTTTTCATTGATGTGTTTAATGTGCCACTTATAAAATCTTGTAGCAAGTACTGTATGTATATATAGCAGCATACAGTGGAACTCATGGCCTGGAGGATTATTCCAACATGAATATAGAAATGTTCAACTGATTAAATGTATTTTTCTTCGGCCTATATATGTAATGTACTGTGAAAGTACTGTTTTTTACTATTTCTGTATGTAATGTACTGGGAATAGTACTATTAGTACCATTTTCTGTACTAATTCATATAACCCATAACCCATAACCAATTTGGTGTATAAAAAGGCTAAATTGTCAGAGAAGTCCACTTTTTCATATTTCCAGAGATGGGGGTGGTGGCTTATCTCCTTATGTTGCTTCTGTACCGTCATGTGTAGTTCAATGATTGTCCTGCTGTATGTGTGATAAATGGAACAAACTACTGTAACATTAATGTTATTTGGATAACCATGTTAGTAATTTTAAATGAGGATCAAATGATCTGATGATACTTAGAATGTTATATTAATATATGTCTATTTTTAAAAATAAATGTATCATCTGTATATCTAGTGATTTATCTCTACAGTAATGCCTTTTGTTTGTGCTTGTAGTAGAACGAGTCAAAGAGCAGTTGAAACTCTCAGTAGAAAACAAGAGTGGTTTGGTGCAAACAGGAGAACTGATAATAGTACTTGATGGTTTGGTGCTTGAACCAGAATCTTGCACAAATCACACTTCACTAGTAACCAGTAAGTTAAATTGTGGGGGGAAATATAAAGATAACATTCTATTATCCCAAAATCTAATTTTACTCTTTATCCCATAATCTAATTTTATTTCTTACTGTTTAGTAGAAGTCCAGCAAAATGGTGATGCTTTACACGAAAACAGAGAAACATCTGCAAGAACCACTTCCAGGTCAGACTTCTCACCAAGCTAAAACGTAAACACACATATATTGAAGTGTATTGGCAGGAATCATATTGGTGTTTGTGGAAGATGTGTATAACTTGCCATGGCTAATGGTAGCTAATAAAAGTTGTAACTTGCCAGAGTTGCTAGAACACACCTTGGTTGCACTACTGAAAATAGGAGATGTGGCATGTAACTGACAGTTACCACAGCATCTTGTCAGTTACCTGTGGCAAGTTATGCAAACTATATTAAACACTCATAATATTCTGGCCATCAGGCTGGATTTCAACATTCTGCTAGAAAATTTCAGATTAAGAGAGATGGACCTTGTCCACATGTGTTACTGAAAGACATATTTGTATTTTAATGAGCATTTAGGTGGATAGGTGTTTCTTCTTTGTGACTTCTGTGAATTCACACTCAGGGTTTTGTGCGCCTGTGCAACGATCACCAGTCTTCTGAAGCTCTTGCATCATAAGGACCTCCCCCTCTCCATTGTGCATGCTCTCCATTTCCTGTGTTTGCTGCCCCAATTCCTTTTTACTGCCACTGCTAGACGGTTGCATTTTCCTTATTAGCTATCTTCAAAGTCCTCTGATCCTTCGAACTCCTCCTTCGCAACAAAATGGTGCAAGTAATTACAGACAACACCACAACTTTGTTCTATGTGAACAAACGGGGGGAACTCACTCCATACCCCTTCTACAACTCACTATCCCTCTCTGGGAATGGTGTCTCAAACAAAATATTTTTCCCATCGCCATCCACATATCATCTCAGGAGAATGTCACAGCAGACAGACTAAGCCGCTTGCAATACAACAACCACGAAAACCAAAGCAAAGCAAAGTGTTCTGCTTATATATTGTCCCATACCACTTCAAGTAGTCTCTGGGTGGTTTACAGTTTTAATTACAGTAATGCAGGCTACACATTGCCCTCTCCAGCAGGCTGGGTACTCATTTTACTGACCTTGGAAGGATGGAAGGCTGAGTCAACCATGAGCCTGCTACCTGGGATTGAACCCCAGGTTGTGAGCTCATTTTACCAGCAGTACAGGTATTTAACCACTGTGCCACGAGGATCTAATAGAGAATGGGGTCTACTAACTACAACCTTCAATTCCCTATGCCAACGATGGGGACGACCTTGGATAGACCTCTTCACCACCGAATCCAACAAGAAATGCAACAAATATTGCGGGACTAGGGAATCGGTTGATGGAGGATGAATTCTCCACCAAATGGCCTAAGGGCCTTCTCTACGCATTCTCCCCACTCCCACTTGTCCAGAGAACCATTGTCAAGATTCGGCATGACCGAGCCAGTGCTATCCTTCTTTCCCCATGGTAGCCTCGACAACCGTGGTTTCCCACCCTCTGATTTATGGCCAAAGACCACATTTGCTTGCCACAGGTATCCAATCTGCTGTTCTAGAACAAGGGCCAGATCTTCCATCCAGATCTCTCCACCCTCCATCTGAAAGCATGGTTGATCAGCTTTCTATAGAGCAAGTACTGGCTCTCTCGAGAAAATCTTCAACAAACACAGTGTATTCATACAAATGGAAAGCCTTCTGCGCATTCGCTATGTAACAACATCTTCCCACCACTCCAGCTACATTGGACACACTTCTTCAATTCCTCCTCTTACCTTTTATCCAAGGACTTTCTGTCTCCACCCTCAAAGTATATACTGCAGCAGTTATAGTGTACCAACCACCCCAATCAGAAGCTTCATCATTTTTCCAACACCCTAAACTCAAGCAGTTTCCTAGAGGACTCAATAACATCCACCCTCTTCTGATAGGCCCTACACCCCAATGGTCTCTCCTTAATTACATCACACAGGCACCCTTTGAGCCCATGGCCTCGTTGCCACTATACACACTCACCTTGAAAATAGCATTTTTAGTGGCCTTCAGCGAGGAGAGCCTCTGAGCTATCTGCATTATGGGCGGACCCTCCATTTCTACATTTTCACCAAAACAGGGTGGTTCTGTACCCAGACACCACATTCCTTCCCAAAGTAGTATCAAACTTTCATTTATCCCAACTTCTGGTGTTACCCACATTCTTCCCCAATCCAGATACCAGCCTGGAACAGACACTCTACACACTAGATGTTCAGAGAGCCCTCCTGTTCTTTACCTCCAGAACAGCACCTATCAGAAAATCACACAAACTTTTCATTAGAACATTGGAAGCTTCCATTGGTCAGCCAGTATCCTCTCAGTCTATTTCCAGATGGATCACAACTGTCATCCAAATGGCATATGAGATCTCTCATACCCCACTCCCTGCCAGACCTAAGGCACATTCAACTAGAGCAGTTGCTTCCTCCACTGCTTTCCTTAAAGGGGTCTGCCTCACAGATATCTGCAAGGCTGCCACTTGGGCCAATCCATCCACATCCATTAAATACTACAAATTGGATGTTTGGGCCAAAAGAGACGCAGCCTTCAACAGGGCTGTCCTGACCTCATCATTGTCGTGATGGCCCACCACCGGTAAGTCAGCTTGCTAGTCACTCAGAGTGTGTATTCACAGATGTCACAAAGAAGAAAAGCAGGTTACTTACCTGTAACATTTGTTCTTCAAGTGGACATCTGTGAATTCACACTACCCGCCCTACCTCCCCTCTATCCGTCAACGTCTCCTCTCTTCTCTTCCTCAGTGGTGGACCCAAGGGGAACTGGGGCAGCAAACGTGGGAAACGGAGAGCATGTGCAATGGAGAGGGGGAGGTCCTTACGATGGAAGAGCTTCAGAAGATTGGTGATCATCACACAGGCTCACAAAACTCAGAGTGTGAATTCACAGATGTCCACTCGAAGAACAACTGTTACAGGTAAGTAACCTGCTTTTCTTCTTGGTGATTCTCAAGTGCTGATGTAATAAATATGACCCTTAGAACATACTAATCATCTGCAAGAATTTGCAACAATAGTTTTAAATTTAATGAACCAAACCAAAACATTTCAGTCCTCCAGTGGCATATTTTGTTGCACAGTCCATACAGAATTTGATCGACTGCATGGGCATTTTGCTGCATTGTCAACTACATGCATTATGTTTCAGCGACAGTCCTAACCCTGACTCTAACTCTTGATATATTGGAATTATTATTGGAGGAGGGACCACATAATGTGGACTTTTAAAATTCTGGAGCATTTTAATAGAGATGTGTGATTGTGTTTCCCAGATAAATTCTTCCAGAGAGGTTGGCAGTGGGTATATATTAAAAAATTACAGCTGTCTAATGAAGGCAATTCAAATATTTGTACTGTGGAAGTGGTAGCAAGGGGCATCCAAATTCTTGCTTTTATGTTTGTTGGTAGAATGTAATCTGTTTCAATGGTGCTTTACTCAGAACCGGGTTGACAGGTCCCTGTCCTATGGGGCCTATTCATTTAAATAAAAATACAGTAGGAGAGTAAAAACAGGTGAGTTGAATGGAGATATTGGTAGACTGGGGGGAATTTTACATATGTTGCTTTATTCACCATAGGTTATTGTTATTTGGGAGCACAAAAATATGTGTAACAAATTCAAAAGTTTACTTTTTACAAGATATCTGTATCATGTTTTCAACAGAATAGACAATCAGACACCATCAAGCTCTGTAGTACAAGTCTCATTCCCTATACATACAGTTAATGGAGACAGTGGAGACAGCACACCTTCTCCTCCTTCTATTGTGGACAGACCCAAAAATACACCAGCACCAAAACCACTTTCAAGTGAGCCTGAAAGCAGCCTTGGTAAGAAAAGTGTTGGGAAATATTATTGAATTTTTTAAAAAACGGGAATATATCAGAATAATTTGAATGGATTTTCACTTTGATTAATTTGTGGAATTCAAAAATCCTTTGCAGATTCTGAACTTGTTATGAACTCGTATCCTTTGCAGATTCTGAACTTGTATGTGCTTCATGTTGCATTGTAAAGCATGATTTGTTTCTTTACATACTTTATTTATTCAAGGTAAACAACCCATATTTGTTAGAAACCTTGAAGTATTTTTCAGCTTGCATATCATTCAGTCTTCTATGTTAATTCAAAAGTAGTATGATACTAAATGGGAAAATATATACCACCTTTTGTTTTTATTAAATGTATGAAAAGATTTATTCTCTTGTAACATGGAAGTATTAGAATGACAGAATGATAAAATATTTAATTATAAGTATCTTGAATGTATAAATAAAATTAAAGTTTATATTTGCACATTATAGCATTAGTATACCAGAACTCACACAAATTTCTGAAAAAAGTGACAGATAAAAGTTATAATCACAGAATCATGGAATCAAAGAGTTGGAAGAGACCTCAAGGGCCAACCAGTCCAACTCCCTGCCGTGAAGGAACCCACCCATCAAAGTAATGCAAAATGGTTGATTAGCTTGTTAGATTAGAAAACACAGATATTATGAATAAATGCTTTAAAGTGTCAAATAAAAGAAACAGGACTAAACTAATAAGAGAAACATCTAGGACTAGAGCAAGTTTAGAATCAAAATAATCATAATAGATAATTTTTCATTGCTTTCTAAATACTCATACTTTTAAGATGGGCATTAAACATATCTTGTAAGCACGGTGGCTATGAGAATGGCATTAATGTCACAGGCAAATTTGTTATTTCACTCTTTATCAAGTAATTTAAAATCACATATGTTTATTCCGTAAAATTGAAATTAACCATTATGAATAAAAGATGGGGGTATACAACAGGAAGTCTTTGCTTATGTATTGTAGAAATCTGTTGAGATGTTACTGTAGTATATTATAGATTTAAAATGTACTGTTGCCAATGAGTCAGTTTAAAAAAACACTGACACTCATGGACAGTCATTACTGTAATTTGTAATATTTGCACATTTTTCTGGGATTAAGCGCCACTAAAATATGCAACTGAAGTCCAGTTGCTTGAGCATAGCAAGTCACACTTGTTCTAGTTCCATTGATTCAAATGGGCCTACTCTGCTTGGGACTTGAGATTGGCATGAACTGGAAAAATCAACTCTGTCTGCCCACTGCCTGCCCCCTTCATGCTGCTCTGTCACCTTCCTACCTGGTCCTGCCTCCTCCTCATCTTTGTCCTATGCCATTGCCAACTTTAGAGATAGCAGCCTGTCTTCCTTTCTGGGAGCTGGGTCAGCTTTCTCTATATTACATGCATACCAGAAGCAAAACTGTCTTGCTCTCTCTAAAGATGGCGGTGATGGTGGAAAAAGAGGAAGCAACGTCAAGAGCAGGTAGGGAGGTGATGAAAGCAATAGGAAGGGGCATCCATTTTGCCAAAGCAAAACAAAGTGCCAGCTATTAAAAAGGTTCTGCATTTTGTTTCATTTTTGGCAAAACATGAACCGTAAACCAAAACAGCATGGTTTGTGCGGTTCTCCTTCATGAAGCCAAACAGATGGGTTTCCTAGCACGCATGCATAATGTCTGGACTTCCCTAGCAATAGGAAAGTTTGTTAGTCTCCTCCCCCTCACACTGAGCATGTGCTAGAGGCTTCCTGCCCAAACACCTCAGTTCCCTCTAACCACCACGTTTAGAGGTCACATTTGGGTTAGTCTCTGAAGAGTCTTCTTTTCTTGTATTTCTGAGCCCTTACGATTGTTTTATGGCATTTTTGCCACCTTTCAAGAAGTGTATCCTGTGCGAGTAGAATCCCACACTCTGAAGGCCATCAGGATACATGGATGGTCCCTTCAAGAAAGCAAACTTCATATAAACCAACTGGAATTCCTGGAGGCGTTCAAGGCATTCCGTGCGTTTCTCCATCACCTCTCCAGAAATGTAATACTGGTGGTCACCGACAACACAACCACCATGTACTACATCAACAAGCGGGGTGGAGCTCACTCCAAAGTCTCCTGCGCCTGACAATAGAGTTTGGGGAGTGGTGCCTACTACATTGCATCCATCCAGTTGCCACGCAGCAGACATCGAGGCAGACGACCTGAGCAGGAGACAAAACACATTGCACGAGTGGGAACTACACCAGTCCACCTACGATCACCTGTGCTGGCATTGGGAAACTCTGGCTGTGGACCTTTTGCCTCCTCGATGAACACCAAGTGCCCAGTGTTCTGCTTCAGCGCAAGGAGAGGTCGCAATTCCTGCGGAGACGCTGTCATGTTCCCTTGGAGGGATCAACTTCTTTATTTTCCCCAGTTCCTCTCTTGAACAAGGTCATCACCAAGATTCAGTAGGAGAGCTCCAATGTGTTTCTCATAGCTCCATAGTGACCATGGCAACCATGGTTGCCCATTATTGAGGCTGTCCTAGGATATCTATCGCCTTCCTCCTCTACCCAATCTTTTATCTCAGAACAGTGGCCTCATTCTACACCCGGACCTGTCTCTCTTCCAGTTGACAGCCTGGAAGATCAGAAACTAGTTTCTGAAGTTTTAGCTGCTTCTAGAAGGCCCTCCACTAACCGTGTCTATAATTTCAAGTGGAAGAGGTTTCTTACTTTTGCTTCTGAGAAGGGTTTCCCTCCAGTTAATCCTTCCCTGTCACGTTTTGCAATACCTGCTTCATCTTAAGAAACCGGGACTCTTACCATTTATTTATTGGCAATTGTATCTCAGAGAATTCACCTGCCTCTTGATATTTTCAGCATCCTCGTTTAAAGCTATTTCTCAGAGGTCTAAGAAACACCCTCCCGGATTGAAATCAATTCTTCCTCAGTGGCCTCTTTAGTGCTCAACCAACTAATGGGACCACCTTTCTAGCCCATGGCCACATGTGACCTTCGGTCACTTACTTTTAAAACTGCCTTTCTTCTAGCTAGTGAACTTTGTGCACCTTGCTGTGACCAGCCATATGGTGGTTTCCTCCTTCTACCTTTCCGAGTCTGTTATTTTTTTATCAACCTTTTTTCTGCTCCATCTGCTCCTCTTGAGAGACAGCTCCATACATTGGACATCAGAAGGGCACTTGCATTCTACATGTCCTGGACTGCACCTATAAGATCAACACAAAGGTTATTCATTTGCTATGACCCAAGTTTCAGAGGGTCTCCTGTTTTTTTGTCAGTGGTTTTCACGCTGGATTGTTTCAACTATTCAACTTGCCTACTAGTTAGCTAAGCAGCCATTGACGTGCTCAGTTAAAGCCCACTCCACTAGGGTGGTTTCTGCTTCTGCAGCTTTCCCCAAGGGTGCTCCTTTGGAAGATATCTGTAATGCTGCCACACGGTCCCAGCCTCTGACATTCGTCAGACATTACAGGATGGATGCTTGCATGAGATCTGCTACTACCTTTGGGAGAGCTGTCCTTTCCTTTGTGATGACATGATTTCCCTCCATCCTGTGAGTATTGCTTGTAATCACCAATCTGTGTGGTTTCATGAAGGCCATAAAGGAGAAGAACTGGTTACTTACCTGTAAAGGTGGTTCTTTGAGTGGACGTTTGTGAAGCCACACAGCAGCCGCCCTCCTCCCCTCAAGCCATCGCACTGTTTTCTGGTACTCACCTGTCACATTGGTGGTTAGGAGGGAACTGAAGTGTTTGGGCGGGAGGCTTCTCACACGTGCTCAGTATAAGGGGGAGGAGACTAACAAACTTTTCTATTGCTAGGGAAGTACGGGCCTTGTATGTGCGTGCTGGGAAACCCATCTGAAGGTCCATTCAAACAAACCCCTTTAGAGGTAAGTAACCAGTTCTTTTTCATTTTGTGACCATCCCTAGTTGTGACTTACTTTAGCATAACTAATATTGGCTAAACACTCAGAAGGTCATGCCACATGGGAAATAACAGAACATAGGCAAAGCCACAGAAGCAGCAACAACTACTACTACTAGTACTGATAGTAGTTGCAGAAGAAGAAAAAACATGATTCAGATTTTTTTCTATCATGGTCTTTATGCATCATGTGTATGGGAATGTTCATACTCAGAACTGTAGTTTAAGATCTTTTAGATAGAATTTTGGCATTGGCTCTCTCTGTTCCTTATACTGCATGTGTACAAGGGCTGTCCCTCAGTTTTCATTCGACACAGTGAGAACACATAATAGAAACTGTGTTGACAATTTCATCATTTTCTTTCATAGCAATTCAGTTAGTATTTCCTTTCATTTTAACCTTCATTTTACTTCTATATTTTAGTATATACTTTTTGGGGTCAGATCTATTTCTTCTTATTTGTTCCTAGCCTGTTTTTGCCTTTAGTCTCCATACTTTTTTCTAGCTTGCTTTCTAGTCCCAGTGGCTTACCAGATGGATTGTTTGCACTATCCAGTTGGTTTATCAAGTGCTAAAAGTGTTGTTGCCATCTGTGAGGATGAGCCATTCTAATATAGCAATATCTACTACCAGTGCATTCCTTAAAGGGATTTCTTTAAGGAAAGTATGTTGAGATTTATAATATTTTCTTGAAGTTGCCTGTAGATTTGGCTACTTATTTTATCTAGTATTATGCCAGTACAGGGTATTTATTTTTTTCCCTTTAGTTAATTGTGAGTCATCCATGATGGAAGCTGATAATAATTCAACCTCTGAAACGCCTATGGATTCTGCAGAAGCATCTTCTCTGTCTGCAGACTGCACTACAACTACAACCACGACAATGACAGCAACAACATCTACTACTGCTGCTGCTATTATTGGTAGTACTTTAGAATCTCATTTAGGAACAGATGCCACTGCTAGTAGCTTTGAAAGTAGCCCATCTACAGCGGGACTTGAAACTGTTGCTCCTACAGATTCTGCATCCTCTAATACACGAAACAATGCAACAACGGAAGCAAAACCAAGGGACTCTTCAAATGTATCTGGGGAGGCTGTAAGGCAGCAGCCCAGTAGTAACAGCATAGAACCTTTACCCCCAGGGTATGTGAGTGTTGTTTTCTTAACAAAATGATAATATCCAGATAAGACATGCATAAAGAAAAAACGTATTAGTTTTTAGCTGTGGCTCCAGATTTGGTGCTTGTAAACACCCCTTAGTGTTTGAAAATGCTTACTGTGGTGCCCACCAGGATCCTCGTGCTTCCAGATTTTTACAGTTAATGGAAATGGATTATTTTCAAAGCTGGCTAAATGGCTTTCCCCTAGTGCCATCTTTAGATCCATGAATCTTGAAGTAAGCTTCATGGGCATTCTTGAAAGAGGGGAATGTCCAGTGCTTTCTTTGGTGTATACTTAGCTTCACAGAAAAAAAAATAGAGAAGAAGAAGAAAGGAATAGGGGAAGGTTAGCGGGGAGGCAGGAAATTAAGAATGTCTTGAAAAGGTTATGGATGGTGAGGAGCATTTGCTTTGGGGAGGAAGTGTTGTGGGGAGGAAGTACCAGTTGATTTGTATGTTTTGATATGGTTTTTGTGTTTTGCCTAGGCTGTGTATGCACTGTATATTTGGTTGGTTGGGGATTGTCTGGTGTATTGTATTATCTGCATTAGTTTGTGCACATGTGTGTGGGATTGTGAATATCTGTGGGATTGTGTTGCATTTTTCTTGTGGTTTTGGTTTCTGTAGATTGTCATTGACCATTGCACCTTGTTTATTTATCTGAGCATTATCACTTTGCATTTTATGAAACAAGTATTTTGTTATCTATAGTGGGGCAAATATGTGACATGACTGCAGCTAAATCAGTGCCTTACACCTTTTCTTGGGCATGTTACTTGTTCTGAGTCTCATTAGTTTGCCTTTTGTAAAAAAAAAAAAGAGTGAGAGAGAAAAAGAGAGAGAGTAGGACTGAATGTGTGGTTTTCTCTTTATGAACATTGTCCCTCCTTCTTGCTGCCTCTAGTTTTAGCCTTATCAGTTTGCCCTTGTAGACAACAATCATTTTATCACTGGTCACACTCAACTTGCTAGACATTTTGTGAATGAGCAAGTACCACTTCATGGCAGCAATTTTTCAATTCTCATGACACTCCTAGTATTCTAAATGTATGTAGTCCCCCAGCCGTAAGAAGTTAGGGTCCCAAACCATATAAGTTCAATTAGTTGAAACGTATTACTCACTGGGTTGGACCTACACTCAGTCAACCTTCCTATTGATTTCAATAGGAATTCAGTTAAAGTCATTACTGTACTTATTTTTGCTTTTCTTATGAACAGATATTAGTTCAATTAGCTTAGGGCTCTTTTGTACCACTTTAGGACATCTGTACCACTTTATTTAGCTCCCTTTTGTTCCAGTATTTTATTGAAGATATTGGATTTACCACGCTTTGTGTCCAAAATTATTGAAGTAAAGTAAAGCTGCTAAGAGAATTGCTGCTGGTTCTTCTTTCTTGTGTGCAGTCAGGATCAATCAAAAAAGTGGCAGAGAGGTGTCTCAAGGTCTTCAGCCATGATCAGTCATGACATGATTATGATGGGGAAAAGAGCTAAGTGGGTGGAGGGGAAAAGAGACAGTGTGAGATACCATTTACTGGAAGCTGCATTTGCTTGAGAAGAGGAGTGATTCTGCTACAGAGTCGCCTATTTTTGCTATATAGGTGGATTGCTGCTTTAGGTAGACTTTGCTGTTTCTGCTTTCTGTTTCTGTTGCTGCTTTTCTGTATGTAGAATTTGTCAGCATTTTCCCATAACACTCAATTAGACACCTCCCTTTTAGGATCTGCCTCATTTTCAAGGCACCATTTCACTTCGAGATCATTTCCCCAGTCATTCATTTCCTCCTTCATTTCTTCCAATCTCCCCTGCTATAGTACTGTAAAGCTCTGTCACCATTGTTGGAGGCAGGCATGTGGCACTAGGAGCCTTAAAAAGGGTGGGGGGAAGCAAGCCTCAGTTTGGAATAGGACGTGCAATAAGAACCAAATACTGTCCTTGGAAGAACGATAAGCCAACCAACAAACAAGCAGACAGGATTTGGAGAGGGATTAACTAGAAAAAGTAGCAATACAAAGTGGGACAATGGGAATGTTGTCTGGATGTTGAAGGAATTTATGTTATGATCTGTGATCTAAGGAATGGGATCCAAATGCTCCATCTAGAAGATCTGTGAGAATAGATTCATCCACTGTATTATGAAACATCATTTACATTCTGGTTTGATTGAGATCTGAGCAGTAGTATGGCAGTGATTGCAAAGCCTCCTCAGTGTAGTGACAGCTGTGTCAACAGGCTGTAGGCATCAGTGGAGGAGGGAAGTAAAGAAAGGGTTAAATTTGCTCTTCTCTCCTATGTAGTGGCCTTACTTGAGACTGACCTTTAGTTTTCATGAATTGCATTATATAATTTTTCAGTTCATATTTCTCTGAACCATCAGAGACTGTATAATGAACCATCTGAGACTGTATTATAAAAAAGAAACAATGCTTTCTTTTTACTTCTCCTCTTTACTTCTCCTCTTTCCTAACTGACTCTGTTGTATTTCAGAATTAAAACTGCTTAGGGTAGATTTTAGTGTTATAATTCACAAAATGAAATAATCACAAACATTCTTAGTATTTCTGTTATATTGAATTTGTATTTTACTAAATTTAACCATATGAATGGCAGACACTAATCTGCACATGATAGCAGAAAATCATCTGTTTTCCGTTAATGTTATTTTGCCTTGATTTTTTTTTAAAGATGGGAACAGAGAAAGGATCCTCATGGCAGAACCTATTATGTTGATCACAACACAAGAACTACAACTTGGGAGAGACCTCAGCCTTTACCACCAGGGTAATAAATTCTGCATAAATATGTTATTGCATGCCTTAACAATTTAAATGCACACATGGGATACAGTGACCACCCCGCCTATCATGGGGGTTAGAGACCCTACCCTACCCGCGGTAATTGAAAATCCGTGATATGCAAATGCAGGTCGGGCCGGGCCTGGGCGGCTTAGCTGGGAGCCCTTGTACTTACCCCAGCCTGGCACTTCCAGGCCTTCTGGAGGCCCCCAAAGGTCCTCCCTGCAAACCAGGGATCGCCGAAAATCATTTCTGAGGACTCCAACAGGCCTAGAAAGGCCCTTGGAGGCCTCAGAAATGATTTTCTGCGAACTGGACATCACTTCCGGTTCACAGGGAAGCCATTTTGGGGGCTCTGACAGGCCCAGGAAGGCCATCGCAGGCCCATTTGGGGTAGTGCCAGTCCTGGAGTAAGTACAGGAGGACTAAAACAGGACTTTCCCCCTTAACCAGGTGGCTTTTTTCATATACTGCGTTCCCGTGATATAGCGGGATCACAATATATGAACCGCGAATGGGCGGGGGACCACTGTATTGCTTTTGGTGTTGAGGTTTTTAAACTTTCTGTAGAAGTATTTTAGAAAATTGATATTGGTTTTAATAGTTACATTTATTTTACAAGTAGAAATTTTTAAAGTGATGATTCGTTAATAACTTCTAAAATTATATATCTTTATTTTAAAATATTACGGGTTTGAGTCCTAATAAAGCTAACTTCAGAGAATTCACATAAAGACATTTTACTTAGTCTTCTTCCAGTGCTGTCTTGTTCTCTGAAGGGCCAGGGACTCTAGGAAAGTGGGATGGAAGCATGAGGGGCTGCTGAAAAGGACTGTGGCATAAATCCTTACTCTATCCCAAGTTGTTCAGGAGAGTCCACAATTTTTCCTCCATTTATTGGGTTGGAAGTAGCATATAATGAGACCACTGAATACAACCTCCTGCTCATTGCAGGAATCTAAATCAAATTATATCTGACAGATGGTTGTCTAAATTTCTCTTGAATGTCTGTAGCTTTGATATGCTATCTACACAGGGTTTTTCCTATGTTCAGTGTTATAGTAGAGAGGCGTAAAATATTGCACACTGAGGTTTTTATTTGCAGACTAGTTTGTTCTGGGATATATATGGAGTCTTTCAGTGACTCTCCTTAGCCCCTTGCTTCTTCTTACAGGAATTAACCACCCCTTTAGTTCTACTTGAGGCTTACAGTGTTTTTTCCTTGGAGAAGAAATGAATTAGAACTATTAATAAGTGGCCACTAATGTGTAGTACCTCAGCTCTGATATACATTGGTACCTCGAATTAGGAATGTTCCTAATTGTGAAAAATTCAAAATATGAAGGGAAATCCATCCGAGGTGCAATGCACCCTGGGAATTTTAGTTTTTTGCTCAAACCTCAAGATTCAAAAAATTTCCTATGGAATGCCTCAAGATACGAAAATTTTGTGGGAGGCTTCCATTCCCAGGGTGCATTGCACCCCATTCAGTTTCGAATTATGAAAATTTCTAGATATGAAACATAATGAGGAATGTATTAACTGTAGTTCAAGGTACCACTGTAATCTAAAAATTGCTGTGATACACGGTACTGGGAAGTTATACATTTATCTGTTAATTTTACTTTAGCTTACTTATACCAGGTTCTAACCAATTAAATTACCATGCAATCATTTTATTTTGCTTCATTGCTCTCTGGCCTATTTTTTCATGGTATAGGGCATTTTATCCAGTTCTCTTCACTATGTGCTTATAGCATTACACACATAACCCTTCTTTTAAACAAATCTTTCCTGCATTGAGAGTAAGTGATAGGTGATAAGTAAATAGCTTGGTATTTTACTTGAGTATATCTGCCACTGATTCCATTAGAGGCAGAAATTAGAAACCAACTGTATTAGTATTTTGCTTCTGCAGGGAAATAGAGTGGAACCTTGACTTACGTCATTAATCCGTTCCAGAGGTCTAGACATAAGTCAAACATCCCTTAAGTCAAATGAACTTTTCCCATAGAAAATAATGGGAAAGTTGATTAATCCATTCCAGATGATAAAAAAGACCCCCGAAAACAGCAATTTAACACACATTTGACTGGGATAGGAGATTCCTTCCGGGGATGTAAATGAAATGTCTCTTCAAAGAGAGGAGGAGGTAGTGGAATTATAGTCCACAAATTATACGTCTCCACTTTTTAATGATCATAGCAACAATGTCTAACATTTAAGTTTTACTGATTTTTAACCTGATGTTCCAAGTTCTGAACAACTCTGTGCTTACCATTAGAGTCCCACAACTGTACAGCTCCCCAACTAAAATGCTTCCATTGTGGACCAGAATTCTGCAGCCAGAGTTTTTACAAGACTGAGCCGACTGTCTAACCAGCGAGGCCAGCCCCAAGCTCCCGGCCCTTCTTCTCCTCCAGCAGCAGTGGCGGCTTCGGTGAGGCCAAGGACCAGCTCTAGGTGCTCGGAGCTGGCCTCGCCAAAGCCGCCACTGCCGGAGGAGAGGAAGAAGGCAGGAGCAGTTTGGAGGTGGCAGCCGTGATGCTGGGTCATGGCTGCTGCCTGATTCCGGGGCCTTGTGCCAGGGCTCTGAGCTGTAAGTCAAAGCCTGCGACTCAAGTCAAACAGGCCCCTTCTTGCTTCGAGTCAAATATGCTGCAAGTCAAGCAGCATGTAAGTCAAGGTTCCACTGTAGTTCAAGTCACTTGAATGTTTTCTAAAAATGGGACAGATATTTAAGGGACAAATTTAGTTTCCTTTTAAAAAGCTTATTTTCTATGTTTTTGTATGAATCAATAATTTGTGAATCAGTAATTTGTGAAGATTATGTCTCTAAGCCAAAGAGGAAACAAAATATCAGTATAACCTAAAGGTGTTACTTGAAACTAAGCCCAATTGTTCTGAATGTGGCCTGGCTCTAGATAAATGTGTGTAGGATTGTTCTCTATAGTTACTTTTGTATTAATACTGGAAAGAAATTAGTTGCCAAGTTGATATTTGTTTCCCAGATGGGAAAGAAGGGTTGATGATCGTGGAAGGGTTTATTATGTGGACCATAACACGCGAACAACAACATGGCAGCGACCAACAATGGAGTCAGTGAGGAACTTTGAACAGTGGCAGTCTCAGCGAAACCAGTTACAGGGAGCGATGCAACAGTTCAACCAACGATACTTGTATTCGGTAAATATGCAGGTTACAATGTAAATTCCTCATCTTCCTTTTGTTAAATACTTAATGCTCTTTTTACATACTGCTTGATTGTCACTGAGTTCAGACTTGATGTGATATCATTGTTCATATGAAGACTGTGGACACTTGACCACATTTAATGAACCATCTGATCCTGGTTTATTAGCCTAATTTGTAAGGCAGTATGAAATCAGAATTGTGTAGTTTGGATGTAGCAGGTAGTTCTAGTTCAGACAAATCCAGAGCTTACCTCTGAAAGTAGAAGAGGAAAAGGAGAAGTGTACCATTAATGATGAAGATTTGGATTAAAGTTGGATAGTGTTTTATACTGAGTCTTCCTCACAAAGTTTAGTTTGCTCGTGGAATGGGACGTTGAGGAATGAATATCTGAAACTATAGTTCTCCGTGGCCTTCGTGAAGCCACATAGATGGGTTTCCAGCACGCATGCGCGGGGCTCTGGACCTTTCAAGCAACAGGAAAGGTTGTTAGTCTCCTCCCCCTCCCACTGCGCATGGGTGGGAGGCTTCTCGCCTAAACCCCTCAGTTCCCTCTAACCACAGTGTTAGAAGGTTCCCTTTCCGTTAGTCTCCTCACATTCTACCATTTTGAGATCTCTTTGTGGGATTTTTCTTCGATATATGGCATTTCTGCCTCCTTTTAAAAAGTGCACGTCATGTGGGGGGGAAATCCATCATACCAACCGGCACTGTGAGTGCTTATTTTACCTCGGAGAAGGCCACCGTTCTGAAAACTGAGAGTTTTGTCAACGGTTCAGCACGCAAGCAGTGAAAAACAGGAGAAATTGCTTAAACACGTACCTTTTAGAGAAGGCATTAAGCCCTCAATTGGAGAAATCTGCCTCTCCACATTTCTCCTCTCCTGCCTCTCAGACTTCGAAGAAACCATCAAAGTCGACATCGCAAAAAGTTACCAAAAATTGTCCCTACTGGAGCATACTACTTCGACATCGACTGTGAGATCATCTCCAGCCCATTCAGTTAAATCCACTAAAAAGAAGCATTCGACTTTGGCTTTGATCCCGACAGAAACACAAGCTTTGGGTCATCGGATTTGGCATCTAGTTCACCGAAGTTCTCTCTAGAGGACTCACCTCTGATGTTGGACAGGCTTAAGGGTCTTTTTGAACAAGCCCCCTTGGTAGTCCTGTCAGATAATGCTGAAGCTTGAGATCCTGCTGCTTTGCCTCCGGCACAGGAACCCCCTGTAGCCATTCAGCAGCCGTCGCTGCAACAGCCTACGGATCTGAAGCCAATTGCTCGGAAGGCAAAAAGGCATACAGAATGGGAGCATGATCACAAACGTCAATCCCGTCCGCTACTCTTTTTTCAGGTTTGATGGCGGATATTACTACTACGAAGCCCACTTCTTTGGCTTCGACATTGGCCAAACCGCCAATGCCTTCAGTCCCGATGCCACCTTTACCTGTCTTCTCCATTTCGACAGTAAACAGTGGCGGTTTCAACCACCAGCAGAACAGACCTCTCGGGATCGAGACCAACCATGTGATTCTCCTTGCAATCGCCATCTGTCCACCTCTCCTATTTCTGATACCGAATCCCATCATTCTGATTCTGAGGAAAATGATGGTCCTCAATTTGTCTCTACTCCCGATTCCGACATTGAAGAGGTGTCTCCTACCTCCTCTTTGGAATCAATGAAAAATTACACCAGCTTTGTGTTGAAAATGGCGCAAACCATCGACCTTACAGTGCATCAACCGAGGTTCACTGAAAAGGAGAGGGTAATTTATCATGCATACCATATTATCGGTTATGCTCTGGTTGAGAACTGCAAGGCAGCACAAAAATTAGAGTCGAGCTACTCACCAAAGTTAACAATACAAGGGGATTGGCTTCATCCATCTAATTTAACTTACTTGCATATCTTCCCTCTCTAATATTCCCTTATTCCCCAGCCTCTGTTCTCTATAAGGGGATGCAAAGGGACTGACACTTCCAGTTACTCATATCCTGTTCATTCAGGATGTATCATAACAATAGAAACAATACAACATGGTGGTTAAAAACCAGGAATGATTTCTAGTATGTGTAAGAAGCAAATAAACTTAGAATTCCCATAGTGAACATACCAATTAAATACAGAAATGGTGTTTTGTGGATTTTCCATTTTACTTGATTGCATTTGTTTGTCTAAAAAAGATTCAGTATGTTTATTTCTTCTCTTGTCTTCACTAGGCTTCAATGCTCACAGCTGAAAATGATCCACTTGGTCCTTTACCACCAGGCTGGGGTGAGAAATGTGTCTAATATATGAAATTGATGCCCAGGTATAGTTATCTTTCTTTAAACTGTTCATTTTTATTGCAGAAAGGAGGGTTGATTCAAATGATAGAGTGTACTTTGTAAATCACAACACAAAGACCACACAATGGGAAGATCCACGGACTCAAGGGTGGGTATATATGTGCTTTATGTTAATTTAATATGTCTGTACAAGATATAAGTGAAGCAGTTTAAGGAGTATGTCTCAATTTTTACTTTTCAGTTTACAAAATGAAGACCCTCTTCCTGAGGGGTGGGAAATCAGATACACCAGAGAAGGTGTAAGATACTTTGTTGATCATAATACACGAACTACTACCTTCAATGATCCTCGGACTGGTAAATCATCTGTGTAAGTGAGATGTTTATGAGAGTTGTAAAATATTTATGTTTTTAGCACATTAAAGCTATTTAGTATAGGTCAGCATCCTACTGGTGATTTGCTAGTGGATAACTGACAACTGACTATACCAGCAGTAAATCCAATTAAGCTTTGGGTGATCAAATTTTGAGACTTACTAGTATATTGTATTCCTGTCTTTGAACAAGTAGATTACAACATGTAATTCATTCGTAATTAGGTAAATTTTAGGTTAATAAATTTAGAAACATTTCTTTACAGAAACAAAGGACCACAGATTGCTTACGAACGCAGCTTTAGGTGGAAACTAGCTCATTTCCGCTACTTATGTCAGGTACTGTAATTCTGGGCAAGTAACTGTATATAATTTGTAGTTTCACTTATTGACATGTACATTCATATTTGATTATTTATTATCTTTTTTTAGTCAAATGCTTTGCCAAGCCATGTGAAAATCAATGTATCCAGACAAACATTGTTTGAAGATTCTTTCCAGCAGGTAAAATATGAAGCAAAATCATATGCAATCATGTTTTAGTATAAGGCATTATATTTCAACTCACCTAGTAAGATACAGTAAAACCTTGATTTACGAGTCCCTTTGTCTATGAGTGTTCTGCAAGACGATCAAATATTTATTCTGATCAATGATCAGTGTCTTGCAATATGAGCACTGGAACAGATCACATGATCACAAGTAAGCCAATGGTGCTTCTCCTCTCTCCTCTCCTGCTGGATTTTTGGGTGATTACCTGGAATAATCAGTCTCAGGCAAGCCTCAAAAGCAGTTGGAAGAGAGAGGAAAGAAGGTCTCCCTTGCACCAACCATTAAGGTTTTCAAAGGTTAGTGCAGGTTAAAGTTTTGTTTTATTCTTTATATTTATAGTTATATTTAATTTGTTTTGTATTTAATGGTTTGTATTTTTCAAACAATTTCTAGTCATGAGGCAGCTAGTCAAGTGTGCATAGGGCTACAAATTGCATTAAAAACATTAAAAACACAGATTAAAATCCAATTGTTAGTCCTGAGAGGGGCAGAATCTGCTGTTCGCTCTCTGCAAGTCTCGAGAAGAAGCCATTTCATACCTACGTCATGCATAGTTTATAAGAATATAAGGACATAAGAACAGCCTTGCTGGAACAGGGCACAGCCCATCCTGTCCAGCATTCTGTCTAACACAGTGGCTCACCAGTTGCTTCAGGGTGTTCTCAAGCAGATGTTTTCATCTGCTTATGATTCCCTGCAAATGGCATTGAGAGATAACCTACCTATCTTTCCAACCAGAAGTTGTCCTTAGGCATCCATAATGATAGCCACTGATACCCTTGTTTTCCATGAACTTGTCTAATCCTTTCTTAAAGCTGTCAAGGCTGACAGCTGTCACCACTTCTTATGGCAGGGAGTTCCAGAGACCAGTGATCATCTGGGTGAAAAAGTACTTTCTCTTATTTGTTTGAGACCTATAATCCAAAAGTGACTTGAACTTTTGGGTGTATAGTATGTGGTCTGTGGTGCCTCAGACAAATCATCTGAATTTCTATGATTTCTTATGGGGAAATTTGCTTTGATATAGAATTGCTTTAGTTTACAAGATGTTTCCAGAATCAATTATGCTTGTAAACCAAGGTATAACTGTACTTCTGTACATTTATTTATTTATTTATTTATTTATTTATTTATTTATTTATTTATTTATTTATATACTGTCCATCTGGCTATAAGGTCACTGGGTCAGTTCACACCACAGAAAATAACCAACAGTTTAAATAAATTAATGATCACAAAACAAAATCAAACCTGTCAATCAATTGAAGCTAAAAAAACACATCGTACAGACAATTTAAAAAATAGTGGCAGAGCTAGTAAATTAAGTGCTGACAACATATCTGGGTTCCCATGGTATAATATCTAGAAAAGCCTGTCTGAATAATCATGTTTTCAGTGATCTTTTGAAAATTTTTGGTGAAAGGGCCAAGTGTATTGGGCAGGATTTTGTTTTGCAGGTGGGGAGCCACTGCCAAGAAGGGCCAGTTTCCTGGGCCTTTTTTGGGTCAGTGCTCTCAACCGCCCGGCCTGGATTGAGTAAGGAAGGTGTTCCACCAGGTATCAAGGAAACACAATACCTGTTTCAAAGCTTTTATTTTCTGCTAGGAGCAAGGATGTAGCTTAAGGAATCTTTATTTCTTGTAGCCTAATACAAAATAACATTTGTAGTTGGTCTGCATGGGGTTGAAAAAATGCTTGTAACCATTGTGTGGAGATCAGTGGAAGGCAGCTTACGTCCACATATTTTCTGTAGTTAGTTTCTTATGGAAAAGCAAAATGACACCGTAAAATCAGAAGAGACCCTGGGGAAAGTTGCAAAGAAGAAACAACTAAAAGAGTTGTTTCAAGTTTAATTGGTGAGACTTGGGATGAGTTCTATTTAAAGTGCTGCAAATTATCTTAACATTGCCATGAACATTAAGTGTCTGAAATCCTTTTCAATAGTTACACAGATATAATTTTTGCAGGCAATTTTTCTCAAGTTAAGAAATCCCCATAGATATTGTCACATGCTTAGCCTGGAAAAGTTAATATGTAAGACTTCCAAGAGTTACAGTACATATTTGCATTACAACAGTGCAACTGAGATTTCTTTCTCTCTCTTTCTCTTTCTCTCTCTCTCTCTCACACGTGTGTGCGCGTGCACACACACACACACACACACACACACACACACACACACACAGAGAGAGAGAGAGAGAGAGAGAGAGAGAGAGAGAGAGAGAGAGAGAGAGAGATCAGTATTTTGTTTTGCTTCAATCATTGTTACCTTGTTTTTGCATTGATATTTTGCACATAGATCATGGCTTTAAAACCATATGACTTAAGAAGACGATTGTATGTCATATTCAGAGGGGAGGAAGGATTGGATTATGGTGGCTTGGCCAGGTAAATAGTTACATTTCTCCCTGAAAACTGCTTCTAAGTACATGTATGTTGGCTTGACTACCTACCTTGTAGAAATATCTGTATAGGTAACTTGGAAAAGTGGTTTGGCTGGGCTTGATTGTATGGTTTTTAAATTATAGAGATTGTGCTGACACATCTTTGCTTTACCACTTTTTAGATGAAAATATTCTATTTGGTGGGTTATGTGCTTTTTAATCACCTCTGGTATAGGCAACCCAATTAATGAGTTATCACTAAAATATCCTACAATTAACATCCATGCTCACCTCTTGCAAGATCCAGGCTGTGGCTTCCTTTTTGAGTAAATTTGTCTCATATTTTATTTTCCTCTTTTCCTTCTGCCTTCAACTTTTTCTAGCATTTTCTCTTTTTAATGGGTCTTCTCATGATGCATTCAAGGTGCAATTCAGCTTCATCATTTTAGCTTCCAGAGAGATTTCAGGCTTTGATCTAGGACGTACTTGTCTTTGGGGTATCTGCAAAGTGTTTTCTAGCAACATATTTTAAACACTGTATTTTCCCCCTGTTAGCGTTTTTTCACTGACAAGCTTTCACATCCAAATGTTGTAATTGGGAATACAGTAGTTTGGATGATCCTGGACTTGGTCTTCAGTGACCCGTCCTTACACATGATAATCTTTTCTAGGTTCTTTATTGTCACCCTGCTCAGTTTTGTAGAGGCTTTAATTTTGGATCAGTAAGGGGAGGTTCAAAATTTAAAATGTAACAATAGTGTTGGTAAAGAAAATAGTGAGGTTGTGTTTGATCAATCATGCAAAAGAGGAGGGTCAGAATCCTTTTGTGGATCCATTCTCCAGTCCTGCTTTAGCATTTGGCAGCAAAAGTGTGGGGGGCTTGGCAGGTTTACTTTTCAAAATCATTGTTTTGATTGAAATGATTAATATGTCCCCTGGCCAAGCTGAAGGAGCAGGTGGGGGCTCCTTTTGCATGGTGAACTGGAGGGCTTTGAAAGTGATGTCTTGCAAGCACCCTGTCTTCAGCATTCAAAGCCCTCCCCCTGGCCAAGCTGAAAGCCAGCAGGAGCTTCTTCAGCTTGGCAAAGGAAAGGGCATTGAAAGTGGCGCCTTGCAAGCACCCTGTCTTTGGCTTTCAAAGCTCTAACTCTTGTCCAGATGAAGGAGCCCCCACCTGTCAGTTTGCTGAGGCATCTGCATATTGCAAATTTTCCTTTACCATGGGTGGTTAGGGAACATCACCACTCACAATAAAGGGGGTGGGCTACTGCACGCCAAACACTAGGATGTTCAGCTTAAAAAGTGGAATGTTTTGCAAAAAATATACACAAGATGAAAGTTATTAATGCAGAATATTCAGCAATGTATATTATATTCAGGGTGCAGATTTCCTAAGAAATCATGTGACTTAATCTTTATTTGGTGGCTGCATGAGATGTTTTTAATAGACTTCTGTTTGTTTGGCTGTCATATTAGACAGCTGTTAGTTTACGTGGAAAGGAACATAGGGCCTTTTCACACGACCCCTAAAATCCGCGGCAAATGGCTCCCAGATCCGGAGCTTAAAATTGTTTCCCCACCAGCTCTGGAGTTTACAAAAAATTAAGTGCGACCACACCCACCTAAGTGCGTCCCAGCACACTTTTCAAGTACCTGCGCTCCGGGGGTGAAAAATTCCTGATGCGAATGTAACATAGTGAGTGCCGGGTTCTCCTCGCTTCTGTTTGTTGTTTTTTTTGCCCCCCGCCCCTTTAAGAGATACTAAGAGACTGGAATGCTGCCGGGAACAGAGCGAGACGGCAGAACGGAGGTGAGCCAGCATTCTTTTCTTCCTTTCTTTCTCGCTCCCCTCACGCAGACAGCAGCCAGGAGTGCGGAGGGGGTGGGAACACAGGAACAGCGACAAACCCCCAAGATCTCTGGTCCGAATTTAAGTGGCCAGCGGATCTTCGGGGTCGTGTGAAAAGGCTCATAGGCAATCAGTAGAAAATGTCTGCAACCCTTCATTCATCAGTAGGCAACCACTTTTCACTTTAAAACTCTTATCTATTCATTTCACTGACCGATGAGTAGCTCAATTTTTGAAAACCTCAATTTTCTTTCTTTCCTGCATCAATACACAAGGAGTGAACCCTTCATGTTATGCTGTTCTTATCTGTGCTTTGAGATAAATTTATTAGATTTTTGTTACTCTTTTGTAACTTTCTGTAGAGAATGGTTCTTCCTACTTTCCCATGAAGTGCTGAACCCTATGTACTGCTTATTTGAGTATGCTGGAAAGAGCAACTACTGTCTACAGATAAATCCAGCATCAATGATAAATCCAGATCACCTTTCCTATTTCTGTTTTATTGGACGGTTTATTGCTATGGTAAGTTTAACATATGTTTCATGTAATTTTTTTTTTGTTTTATACTTTTCCTTTTTGGAGTGTACATTTCTTAAGTATCCATGCCTGTCATTTTGAATGTTCATTTACAAGAGATAAATTAATTCTTCTTCAAGTGTCATGTCCTCATAGAACATTGGAGATCAGTAGCCTGATCTGATTTTTATCTAAAGCTATTCTAAATAGAGAAGCTGTGCTTATTGCAAGTGAATGCCTTAAATTCTTAAGCCAGAATGTTCTTACCCCAGTTTATATCTTTTTGTGTTTTGGAAAGTTACCACCTCATTGGCTCCTGCCAATATCTCAGGATAATGCAGAACCTCATTTTGACTTGGAGCACTCCTCTAAAAACACACTGGCTGCAGTAGACACCAAAGCCTCTACTATTCAAAGCCCAAATTGAGAAATGTGTATCTGCAGTCCTGTAATGACAGAGGAGATAGGATAACCTTTTCCCATTTGTTAATTGTTAAGTTTCGTCTGATTTTGGAAGCTAACCAGGGTTGGCCCTGGTTAGTACTTGGATGGGAGACCACCAGGAAATACCAGGTGCTGTAAGCGCCTGGAGTAGGAACTACTTGGATGCTTTTAAACAGCACTTGCTGGTTTTTAGAGAAATCTACTAAAAATTGTGTTTCATTTATAACGTACCTAAATGATTTTTTTTTTAAAAAAATTCTCAACAGGCACTGTTTCATGGCAAGTTCATTGATACAGGATTTTCCCTGCCATTCTACAAGCGCATGCTAAATAAGAAACTTACAATAAAAGACCTGGAATCTATAGATACTGAATTTTATAATTCCTTAATTTGGATAAGGTTTGTAAATATTTTCAGATGTTTACCATTTTTTTTCAGTCTTATTAGTAAGAAGTATGTATCTGGCTGACCTTTTGGTTAATGTTTCCTTTTAGGGACAACAACATAGAAGAGTGTAACTTGGAAATGTATTTCTGTGTTGACATGGAACTACTAGGGAAAGTTACTTCACATGAGTTGAAATCTGGAGGGTCGAATTTACTTGTAACTGAAGAGAACAAAGAAGAATACATTGGGTATGGTGATAAATGAAATGAAAATATAGGACCAGTCTCCTCTTGATTAATTGCTTATCCAGAAATTCATGCTTCTGTATTATTTTTAGTCTTATTTTACTATAGTTTTTGATTCTAAGAACTGCAGTAAGAATGCTTAAGGGACTTTCTGTTCTTGCCTTACTTTCCCACAATCTCTCCAAACTGGGGGAATGGGCCGCAAAATGGCAAATGCGATTTAATGTAGCCAAATGTAAAGTAATGCATATTGGGGCAAAAAATCAAAACTTTATCTACCAACTCATGGGCTCTGAGTTATCCGTGACGGATCAGGAAAGAGATCTTGGTGTGTTGGTGGACAGCTCCATGAAGGTGTCTACCCAATGTATGGCAGCGATGAAGAAGGCCAATTCCATGCTAGGGATTATCAAAAAGGGGATTGAAAATAAAACAGCCAACATTATAATGCCATCATACAAAACAATAGTAAGGCCCCACCTGGAGTATTGTGTACAATTCTGGTCACCGCATCTCAAGAAAGACATAGTAGAACTGGAAAAGGTGCAGAAGAGAGCGACTAAAATGATTACTGGGCTGGTGCACCTCCCTTATGAGGGAAGGCTAAAACATTTGGGCCTCTTTAGTCTGGATAAAAGGCTCCTGAGGGGGGATATGATTGAGACGTACAAAATAATGCAGGGCATGAGTAAAATGGATAGAGGGAAGCTCTTCTCCCTCTCCCAAAATACCAGAACTAGGGGACATCCACTCAAATTGAGGGGTGGGAGAGTAAGAACAGACAAAAGAAAATATTTTTTCACTCAGCGTGTTGTTAGTCTGTGGAACTCCCTGCCACAGGATGTGGTGATGGCATCTGGCCTGGATGCCTTCAAAAGGGGATTGGACAGATTCCTGGAGGAAAAGTCCATCACAGGTTACAAACCACAATGGAGATGTGTAATCTCCAGTCTTAAAACTGGGGTACTTCAAGGGCCAGATGCCGGGGAGTAATATCACAAAACAGATATCTGGTCTCGTGCACTTCCAGACGCATCTGGTGGGGCCACTGTGAGATACAGGAAGCTGGACTAGATGGGCCGTTGGCCTGATCCAGCATGGCTCTTCTTATGTTCTTATGTTCTTAATTCTTTTGCATTCCAAAACCCTTTTTCTAAGGTTGCAGGACCCTTTGAAACTACATAGGTTGAGATTAGAGCAAATGGGGAATTACTCTAAACCTGCTGGAGTCACTTGATAGAAGTGAAGCTCTCATGCAAACAAATTATATTAATATATGTATGTGCATTCATATTATAAAAGAATGTAAATGTGGGTGAATGGATGCTTACATATAATTATAAAGCTATGTTGCTTTAATTTTTGCAGCATATTTCATAACACATTTTGCCATGAATATAATGTAAGTTTGTAAAAAGACACTTTACTACTGAAAAGGCAAAATCGAGCATGATCATATTGAGAGCCTAGTCTGTGGGGCTACAAATGGTTTATGTAGCAAATTGGAGTAAGGAGTCATTTAAGATTATAGGACAGGTATGGGATGTGCAGAAGTGTTCTATGGATGATGTTATGAAATTTGCTGAATCTCTCAAATATATGCCACCATACAAATTGCATGGATAGCAAAGACTCCACTATTTTGACATAAAACATCCACTTTTGGAACTCATTTTTTACCAATTTCAGCCTGATGGCCGAGTGGCGTTTTTCAAGAGGAGTACAAGAACAAACCAAAGCTTTCCTCGATGGATTCAATGAAGTTGTTCCCCTTCAATGGCTACAGTATTTTGATGAAAAGGAGTTGGAGGTGAGACCTTTGAGGTGTAATCATTTTATAGGAAAGTAACCTTGCCATAATATAAGAAACAATAGAAAAGGCAACAGCTCTGTGCAATATCAGTTAAGGCGAAAATAAACAAGCAGACAGACCTCGATACATTATTTGAAATGCTCATCAAAACATGTTTAGTATGTAAGTTAAAAAGCCAAATTGGTATTCCCTTAAACATTTTGGTCTTTTTTTCCAGGTTATGCTCTGTGGCATGCAAGAGGTTGATTTGGCAGATTGGCAAAGGAACACTGTGTATCGGCATTATACAAGAAATAGCAAGCAAATAATATGGTTTTGGCAGGTACAATATGTTCATTTGTTTAAGGCATCTTTGTTGCTTCACTGTAGGAATATGTATCTTCAGCTAGCAACACAGAGTGTAAAACCAGAAAAGGAATGTGTTTTCAATTAAGATGGGAGAGAAGAATTAAGGCAACTTTGAAGAATATTGTTGCACCTGATTTATTAGTGATAACGTATATACTCGAGTATAAGTCGACCCGAGTATAAGCCGGGGCCCCTAATTTAAACCCAAAAAACTGGGAAAATTTATTGACTCAAGTATAAGCCTAGGGTGGGAAATGCAGCAGGGCCTGGCAACTCCTCCTTTGTGAGCTGTGTGTGTGTGTGATGTTTAAAATGACTTTTAGCCACTGAGGCAAGTGCTTGATTTGGCTAAAAGTCATTTTAAACATTGTTTTAAAATGACCTTTTAAAAAGTCATTTTAAACATGGGGGGTCAGGAGAAGTGGCGCACAATGTTTAAAATGACTTTTAGCCACTGACCCAAACTTGCCTCAATGACTTTTAGCCACTGACCCAAACTGCCGAGGACCCCTTTTTTCAGCCCAAAATTAGGGCTGAAAAACTAGGCTTATACTCGAGTATATAAAGTATGTCTATGATTTCTCCAAACGAGACATTATATTACAATGTTGTTAATTTAAAAATGAATTTCATTGTAAAACATTATTGCATGATGCATAGTTTGCTTGTGAAGGGAAAGACAGGACCAAGTATGTATAGTATGACTATTTAACAGGCCTAATTCAGAATTAGTCTGTTTGAACAGTTGCTGGATTTTCGCATAGGTGGGACCATATGCTAACAAGCTGAGACTTCACAGTATGTCTTTTGAAATTCTCTGTTAGTTCATAAAAGAAGCTGACAATGAAGTCCGTATGCGACTATTGCAGTTTGTCACTGGTACCTGCCGATTACCACTTGGTGGATTTGCTGAGCTTATGGGTAAGAAAGAACTACTTAACAAATCTAAACCCTGTCCCTGTTATTTGAATAAAATGCATTACATAATTATCATTAAAATACCTGAATCTTCATGCAGGTAGTAATGGGCCTCAGAAATTCTGCATTGAAAAAGTTGGTAAAGAAACGTGGCTACCAAGAAGTCATACGTGGTGAGTTTTAAATACAGTATATATTTGTATCTAATCCTTCACACGCATTTGGATCCATTGAATAGATCCATTAACAATGGCATTTACATATAGTTATGATCAGATGCCTCACCATCACCTGGGAAGCTCTTTAAATTTCCTTTGCAGAAGGCATATACAGTGGTACCTTGCAAGATGAATGCCCTGT
>JAHTLZ010000204.1:28681878-28706907 GCA_023846285.1 Phrynocephalus versicolor | reverse complement strand
CCAATGAGCTCTAGTTTTATAGAGCTGCAAACCTATAAAATATCACAGCCACTCAGAGGAGTCAGGAGGGGTTTTTTTTCTTGGCTTTGTTCAGAAAATGTGTACACTGTCCTGTATTCTTCTTACTTATGCAACATCTCCAAGGTTATTCCTACTGTATGGCTGTTATAAAAGTTGTTTAAAGGCTTAGGCCAAATACATCCTCACTATGTAGAAACATGCTGCTGGCCTTTTGAAATGATAGAATGTGATATTCTGTCAGCTTAATTTTTAAAAATGTAATATCTGATAATCTTTGCTACATCTCTGTAGCCCAAGTCATGAGTAAAGCCTATTACTTGCACAAGAGTAATGTACAATAAAATGAATGTGATTAATGTTAAGACATTGGTGCCACTGTTCTGACTTACTGTAGAAGCTGAACAGACTATTTTAATTGAGCAGCATTGAAAGTTGTTTACATATTATCTTGGGTTATTTCCAAGAGAACAGTAGGTAATCTTCATGAAAATAAATAAATAATTCTTATATATTTTTGTCCTGGTCTGGTATCTTAGCTCTTCAAAAGACATTGGTAATATGCCTCAGCTTGATAGGACAACAACCTGCTTTGAAATTTAGGATATAAAAGGTAATGTGAATTGTTCTGTTCATTTTTGTGAATTTAGAAATCCAAATGGAAAGTTACATAAGCTTTGCACAACTGAACTAATGTTCTGTTACTGTCATTATTCTCTTCCCATAAACCCAAGGGAAAAATCCAGATATTCTTAAGTATCTCTCAATTGTTTTATATAGGCTAAGGTTTATTTGTCATAAATGTACAACATATATAAAAACATTTTAAATTTACTTAGCAGTATTTGGAAACTATACTGCAAATATGTAATGAATTCTACAACACTGATGTGAAACCAATGCTACTTTGAGAAAACTGTGCTTCCTAATTATAACATTTTAATTAACATTTGTATCATGGTTTCAATATTCACTGTAAATTCCATTAAATTTTCTATACACATTGAACAGATTTATTAGAATTAACAGAAGAAAACTGTAAATGCAGTATGAGTCTGCTATGTTTGCTCTCTTTCTCAATAATAGCAGTTAACTTTTACCAAATCTTATTTTTCTACATGTTGTTGCACTTTGTTATTCATGGATGTAACTTTTGACTGCTTTGATAAAGGCAGTGAATTGATGAACAGGCTTCCAGCCTCTTGTTATCCTTACACATATCAGGATGGTTTTAATCTCTTAAATTGCCTTCCCCTAGTACACAAGAGTCTTCAAAAACTGGCCTTCTCTGATTCTAGGGAATGGAGCTTGGAATTTCTTAATTATTTGTGTTTTTATGAAAATGCTGTCTAAAAAGTATCTGAAGAAAATATGTAGTTTGCCTAAATTCTTGTGAAAAAGGAAATACTATGCATTAATTTGGACTAATCAGTAACTGGGAGAACCATTGCGACAATGAATCTATAAATTGGCTATTAAGAATAAGACACACAGGGCGTTGCAAAATGTACTTGAATAACTATCTGAGAAATTATTCTTCCCTCAAGCAAAGCAAAAGCAAATTGTTCTGCTTATATACTGCTCCATAGCACTTAAAGCACTCTCTGGGCAGTTTATAATTTAATTATTTAATTATGCAGGCTATACATTGCCCCCCCCCCCCCAAAAAAAAAGTTAGGTAGGTACTCATATTACCAACCACAGAAGAATAGAAGACTTAGTTAACCATGAGCCGGCTACTTGGGATTGAACCCCAGGTCCTGAGCAGTTTTAGCTGCAGTATAGGCCACCTAAGCACGGGGCTACTAAGGAATGTAGTTGTGGGGAGAAGGGGAAGCAAATGTATATTCCATTTAAACGTATTCATTGGACAAAATACTGTTGCTTAGCATACCAAATCACAGTACAGTATGTTCACTGAAGCATTGGGGATGTGGTGAGTCATCTCCTACTCTGTTGCCATAGACATTTGTATGGGAAGCTGAGTGCTGCAATCAAACATTTGGAGAACTGTCAGCTAGGTGTCCACCACTGCCTTAAAAGGGCTACATCTACTTCACAAAACTAGTGAGAAAGGATGTGACTGGTGTTTGTATTACTTTTCTATCAGAAATCATTTTTCCCTATTAAAACTGAAATGGAAAGTTGACATGGAAGCAGGCCTTCCAGTTTCCATCTACTAAGCACTCGACAATCCTGGCATGTGCTGGAATTGGACAGGCATCACTCTTGAAACAGAATCCCTCTTACTTGCTATTATAGCCAAATATGAAAAGGTAAAATGCAATCTGATTTCAGTTTCAAGCAAGCAAGAAACCACAAATAACTGCATTAAGCGAAACAACTAAGATTTAATATATTATAAGAAGAAAGTTGAAGCATTTTAGTACATTCTTGCTTTTTACAGGATTCTTATGAAAAAATCTTGCCTTAATCTTGCAATGATTCTACGCTGATTATTACAGCTATCTGTTTCATCTGATGTAGCCCCAACCATTGGTAAAAGCCTTACAAACATGGCATGGGAGCAAATACAATTTCTTTTTTATATATACATGCAGTTCATATTAATTGGCAGCTGTCTCTTCAAGAACAATGAACATCGTCTGTCCCAATCTTTGTGAAAATCTGCTCCTCCCCTCATATCTTCCTGATGAAGAGTTCTGCAAAGTTGGAAGGCTCGCCATGTTTGTAATATTTTTAGTGATCCAATAAAGGTGCAACTCAACACAGAAGTTTGATGTGTTTTTGTATCACACTGCTACTGTTTCTTTTGTCTCCAGGAGTTGGTTTCATCCACAAATCTCAGTACAGCAATATCTCATTTTATGAGTGCTACGAGCAAAATTTTTGGAACATTTTTGTTCTGGTTAACGATCTTGTCTTGCAAAATGACCACTGAAGCACCAAGTGGCACTGAGTGGCCCTTTGCCTACTGTGGTAGGGCGCCATTGCTGCTGCACCTAGGCAGGGAGCCATTGCTGCCACCACTGCACCTGGACAGGCCCTTCCTGCGACCACTACTGCTGTGCCCGGGTAGGGTACCATTGCCACAGCTGCTGCGACTGGGCAGGCCTTCCTGCCACATTGCCCTGGCAGGCCCTTCTCACTGCTGTGCGCATGTGGCCAACATCACTGTGCCCTGTCAGGATGCCATTGTCTCTGCCATTATGCCCTGTAAGGGCCTTCCTGTCACCATGGGCATACCCGGACACATCCTTTCCTGCTGCCACATTTACCTTGCCACAGTGACAACGAAGGCAGTGTCTGCAGCAACAGTGTGCTCAGTCACGGAATGAATTAGGTAAGTTTTAATTATTTCTTATGGGATTATTTATTTATTTACAAGCAAGGTACTACAGTATTTAACCTAAATCATGATGGAGCCACAAAAATACCTAGTATGCCAGGACCAGCTGGACTTCTCCAATGTGGTTGCAATGTTCAAGAAAACATAACTGATACCCCATAAAACTCTAAAAGGGAAGGGGTAACAGTGTGTCTGTAGAGGACTTGCTTATGAAGGGCTCTAAAAGAAAGACATTTCTTTTAAAAGGCAACTTTTGTAAGAGGAGGTTGGGCTGTCATAGAACAGATGAGTAAGATACTGTCTTCTCTGACACAGAGAAAGCAGTAGGTAACACTGCCACAATCCACAACAATTAACTAGCATCTCTAATAGATGACTAGTAAGATAACGGATGGTGCATCCACTCCTTTGCACTGACTTAATTCCCTAAGTAGCATCTTCAAAATTTAACAGCAGCTATGAGTCAAGGTCACCATAAATCAGAAGTGTCTTGGCAGCATATAATTATGATATGGAAATAACATGCATTCTTTGTCTTAAGAACCCTTCAAAAGAAAAAAAAAACAGTCTTTTGGATAAGAAATAGAGGAGTAAGAGGCTAAAATGATAATCACGTGTGTGTCCCCCCATGTTAAATCTTGCAAGGTTTCTAGTTCAAAGTAGCAAGGCAGCAACTAAGAACCAATGGCAGATAAATTGCTTCAGTGAATATAACAGCTGACTGAACTTTCACAAAAACATGTATTATACAGAACCCCTCTATCTAAAAACAAAATCTAAATTATGGCAGAGTTTCTTATTTAGAAATGCAGTCATCAGCTGTTTAGATATTTCATCACAGTCACAGCAATTGATACTTCTGTCATCTTGTCACAGAGAATTCAGCAATTCCAACACTTCCCTTTGTACCTGAAATTAGAAGAGACAGAGGAATTATATATACTCACACACCTTTAAATTTGTATTTGTCATGGAATTATAGTATTGGAAAGGTGCCAAATGAATGATGCCTGCATAATGGGTGTGTTTCATTTTGGCACTTTAAGTAAGATACACTGATTTTTGTGGAAGTGGGAAAGTTCACAAGCATGGACAACTAATGTGGTGGGAAATGTTCATTTTAATTATGTCTATATGTACTTGTAGCCTTTCAAACAATAAGTGTGTCTTTTTGGGGTAAGAAGCCCCAAATAAATTGTAATATATTATTCTCCCTGGCAGCATTTAAACTTGAGTGTTTAGCAGAAAGATTAGCCATGCACATTGACTCAGTATTTACACAGTTTACCCCAAAGCCAATATAACAATTTACTCATTTCTGATTTATGGTGATCCTTTTTCAATGTTTTCTAGGTAGAGAGTGCTCAAAAGTGATTGACCATTCCCTTCTGGGGACATCCTAGGACTGTGCCGCTTGCCCAGGGCCACATAGGCTGGCTCTTCTGGGATGTACTCCCAACTTCTGGATCCAAAGCCAGAAACCCAATTTTACTTTATTTTTTACTTTATTTACAATTTACACAATATATACTGCCAGCTTGCATAACCAACTCTAGGCGGTAAACTTGCTGGTACCTTTACTAAATTTTACATCACAGTGTGCCAAACCTACTGTCATCTGGTAACCACTTTACACTGCATTTTGTTTAAATACATGTATGAAGACAACTGATGAATACTTCCAGAGCCAGTTTAGCATCTTTACGGTCCTGTTCAAAACAACACCTCCAATCTTCAAGCAATACTTAAAGAGCATTAACTTTCCAAAGAGGTCAACATGCTGCCTCTGCCTCCTTCTCAACTCAATAAATACTCTCCACGCACCACCACCTCTTTTCCCTAGAAAACAAAGTGTGCTTCTGTCCTCTTTATTTTTCACAACAGGAGCTTCCAGCTCTTAATATCTCCCCCTCCCCCTGGCCAGTCAATTCCACAATGATTCTATATCTTGTCTGCGGCTACCTGTCTCTGGCATCCTGCCCCATCCATTTCTACAACATTCTATTTGGGTCAAACAAAAATGGTCAAACACCTAAGAGATTTTTCCACCCATGCACAAGCTGCCTCAACACATTTCTAAGCTGTAATGTTCTTAATTTATATAGAATTATATAATTTTATGTCATGTGAACAACATGGGAGAGAAGAAACCAGTTCTGAACTTGATCAAGCATATACAGTATTGAAAAATGTACAGAATGTTAGAATTGTTAGCCTTCCAAATGCTGGACTGCTCACCTGCTTATCCTCCTCTGTGTGTGGCACCCGATCTTTGGCCTTTGTTAACCACAGGAGAGCCATCTTTCTATTATTTAACTTCAGATATGTCTTTCCCAAGAATAGCAAGTTTTTACTATAAAAATTCGGCTCAACTGAACAAAAGTAATAATAAAAGGAAGAGGTTTTACTTTATTGCAACTGTAGTGCCAAACATGTATACACTTTTAAGAAATGCATTTATGTTACTAGCCAATATAATTCAGATTATCTTTGATTGCAGTACTATTCTGCCAAAGTAATCATACTTCCTATCATAAACAAATGGCACCAGTTAACCAAAATTCCCTTAAAAATTCTAGGAAACAGAACATCTTCTGATTTGGTGAAAGAAGCAGATGGTTTCTATTTTTTTCCACAAGCAAGAATTAAGACAATAATTTTAAATAAATTTATTCACACCTTGACAAGGCTGCATTAAATTCCTTTAAATAAAAAGAAAGGTACTTTTTATAGGAACATATATGGCTGACACATCCTACACTTGAATTTTAACACATTCTTTGCAACTGAAGGACCAAGAATGGCCAGGATATAAGTGGATGGTGCCAGCTGATTTTGCTTATGGTTAGTCCTTGGACCCATACTCAATTTAGAAAACCACCTGACTGCAATATGCTGTGAAGTTAAACACACTGACATCTGAAGGAAGTTCTGAATTTCTCCTGTGCCCCAGAAAACACATTTTACCCATGCACAAGAAATGGGGGTTACTTTATTCAATGCATTTATACAACTATGTATATACTACTTTGAACAGATGTTTCAGAAATTATTGCAAACCTCCATAACTTTAGGAAACCTTTTTGGGTCTTGAATGCTGTGCTGATCCAAGTAATCAACACAGAGTAAGTTTCTATAGTTACTACTGTGAAATGACACATATGTTTGGCTTGACTATAAAACCTAGAAGAAACGGAGACATGCTATAACTTTTCCATTAGAGATCTCTTAAGAACACATATTGTGGAAACAGTTTAAAGAAATCTAAAGTGAATGTGTCTCCTTAGATGCTCTTTTCCTTCAAAATGAGGAAATTCATTTATGTTGAATCTCTGTATTTTTTAGATTAGCTATGGATATTAAAGCTCTTCATATGTTTTGTTTTTAACAATATATTAGTACTTTGGCTTTAAATTCTAACTCTATGCCCAAGTAAAGTTAATTTTCTGTACTGCTATATACCTTACCATCTTCAGCCTTCTGAAAGTAACGCAAAGCCTGCAATATGTAAAAAAAAAAAACATTAATCCAAATCCATTTTACAACAAGGGACAAAATACTTTAGAGATAAACTAAGGTAATTGCTAGTCTTACTCATAAATAGGTTGGTGAGAAAGACATTCATTTATGTTTTAGCCCCAATATATTCTTATATATTTATTTCATCGCATGCATAAAGCAAACCAAAAGCAGTATCTGAGGGGTAAGGGGTCCTGATTCAATGAAAACAAGAAATTATATTGGAACATCTAATGCTACTTTTAAGAGCAACAATAAATCATACCTGGATCAAAGACCACATGGAGTTTGTGTGAAAAGAAATGATTGGGCACATTATGAACTCTAGAGTGATGGTACTTGATTATTAATAAATATTAGGGAATGTCATAAGGTTGAAGAACCATGCTACGTACACACACAACACACACCTTTAGTAGACAAAGATGAACCATCTGGCACTGCTTTTGGAAGGATATGTTTATTTTGTAGCACAATTTAAGCAACTGGATTGTTTTTGGCAAAACTGTCATGTCGCTGGTATTTTACTTGAGTTGACAGCTGATCAATTCCAAATTCTGAAATTCTGCCTGTTCAATATATTCCACTTCACTGCACTTCCAGTATTTTAATTGCAATATAGTAAGAAAAATCTATGCAGACCATTGGGACACAATACCTCTTGAAAACTGGAGCTGGGTGGTGTTGAGAACAAAACTGTAGCTATTTTGCTCTGATACCATGGCATTTCAGAAAATGTGTAGCACCTGTAACAAGTGAAAGACAGTGTCATCTATTTTTTCAATTGTCTGCTAATTTTGAGGGATGCCATGATCTATAAAGATCTTTACCCGAATTGACATGATGAGAATAGAGCTAAGTTTCTATTCTAACCCTATAAACCAGTACTAACTGAACAGACTATGAACTCACTGGAGAACGCAAATTGCCATAAGCTAGCAGGAACGAAGCACTTGCAATATAAGGAACTGCAAACACCTCAAGTTGCCACTAGCTAGATCTCGCATTAAAAAAGAAAGTAAAGAACATCAATAGCCAGTCTGATCTGAGTGAGAATTCTTTCCCAGAACGCAAATAAGAACTGAGGAAACACATATTTCTTCTTCATCTTATCTCCTGGTAGGGTAACAATGTTCCAGGGGCACATTTAGAGCAGGAAAATAGTGGCATAAGTAAGAATTAAAGGCCTTAGTACAACATACTATATCAGTAGGCCCCCGGTATCTGCGGGATCACTATCAACTGATTCACTTATACAGTAACTCCCTTCCCTATTGTGGTTCATATACTGCAGTCCCGCTATATCACGGGACCATAGAATATGAAAAAGCATTTTTGAGGCCTCCGAGGGGCTTTCTAGGCATGTCAGAGACCTCAGAAATGCTTGTTGGCGATCCGGAGGTCACTTCCGGTTTACAGGAAGTCACTTTCGGTTTGTGCGGAAGCCCTTTTGGGGCCTCCGACAGGCCCGGGAAGGCCCTTGCAGGCCTGTTCAGGGCAGCTCCAGGCTGGGGGTAAGTACAAGAGTCTCCAGCTAGGCTCCCCAGGCCTGGCCCGACCTGCATCCACATATCGCGGATTTTCAATTATCGCTGGTAGGGTCGGGCCCCTAATCCCCCCAATAGGTGGGTCACTGTACACAGTCTGAAAACATTTAACATATCCCAGAAATATATACTTCTAAAGATGAAGTTAACATCACAGGCCACGGGGGGATACCATGTTATGTATGACATTCCCTCTTAAAATAGTTATTGCCATAATCTGTGTGGTGTTTTTTTGCATCCACAGAGGGACTTGGAATTGATTCCCCATGGATGAGGAAAAGGAATGTCCTACTGTACTACTGAGGGCTTTTAAGAATGATGTTTATATGCTAGTGCTAAAAGTATACATTATTTCTGTATGAAGATATTATGTGTCTTGAAGCTGTGATGCAGCCAGTGGACAAAAGACGGTAGGCATGCAAGTATTTTTCTTTTTCTAATGGAAAAAGAAACTCTTACCAAATACCCATAAGGTGAAGTGATGTAGCATCTTTTGGATTTAGTTCAATTGCTTTCTGTCAAGAAAAGAGAAAATATGTTCTGAGAGTTTTGGCTTCATTTTAAGCCCCCAACCTAAAGGTCAAAATCCTTCTGAAGGAAGATAGTTCCTGGAGAAGCAGCTAAGAAAGCCTGCCAAATAAACAAGTACTTCCCTGCCCAGAACAAAAGCACACCTGTGTTACCTTCCAGCTATCTTTTTGGGGGCACTGGGATTATGGGTTATAAGCTTTCTGTCCACCTGGTGTGGGAGGAGGAAGGAATGCCCATTGCCAAGGCAACCAAGTCTTGCTTTGAAACAGCCACTGTGGCATAACATATAAAGCATCACTCTGGTTGCTATGTGCATTGCATCATTACAGTCGTGACCGACTCTTTGTGACCCCATGTCCATGGAGTTTTCTTGGCAGGAATACTGGAGTGGTTTGCCAGTCTCTACTCCAGGTGCCTACAGCACCTGGTATTCCCTGGTGGTCTCCCATCCAAGTACTAACCAGGGCCGACCCTGCTTAGCTTCCAAAATCAGGTGAGATTGGATGTGCTTAGGGCATCTAGGCAGTTCTCTCTGGTTGCTATAATCAACACCATTATTTTCAAAAAGATGCTTTTCAGCTCAGCATTGTGAAAGTCCATTCCTTTGATGATATAATAAACAGCTGTGAGGGTTTAGGGCTGTGAGTAGCTCTTGTTTACTTCTACTTGTTTTGGGGGTCTGTCTGCTGCAAATCCCCTCAAGTGTATGAAGAAGCAAGAAGATAGGTCCTCTGTTTCTGAACTTCGAACAATCCTACCCAGAGGAACGCAGAAGCTTGTCTGATTTTGGCTAGGTCAATAATGAGAAGAGCGGTAGGACACCAAGGCATTCCAGGATTTTTTGCTGGCAGTGGCAACATTTTTCAGCAAAGGAGTCTAGAAAGCAACACAATGTTCTAGGCATTCCAGAAAGTACTTTCTGGAGCTCCACCAGCTGGAGGGCTTCAAGTATTACATTCCTTGGCTCTGCCTTGAGGAATAATACAGGCAGCAACCTCCTGCATTCCTCTGACCAGCATGGCTATGTGGTGATTGTTTGAAAGCTAAAAAGAGAGAGAGGGAAATCCTGTTTTCTCTAGCCACAGAACAGTGGTGGCAAACCATCGGCACACCAAATGTTTTGGACCACAAATCCACAGTCTTTTCATTGGCAATACAGATTTCATACTAGTTAGATTACCACAAGAACCATCAAACTGTTGTTCCAGACAGTAAGGTTAAAGACTTCTGTAGCATCAAAGAGAGAAAACCGTGACCTAAAGGTATGCTTACAGCAATAGGTCAAACTCATCCAAGTTGACCTGTACACCTCATGTTGATGCTTGGAGTGGAAGGATCAACTAACAGGATCTGTGATTGCCCAGAGGATACTCAGATTCTTTGCAGGAGCTCCTTCTGTCTCTTGAAGGAACAGCGGAAAATGCCAGGACAGCAATATAGAAAGAAAACACTGCCCACCTCTTAAAACAGACAGAGCCTCAGGCAAGTCTAGCCCCAACCACAAAGAGAACTCAGGTACTCAGGAGGAGTCCCCTTAACAGGCTAAAGGCTGGAGTGGGTGGAACCCGAGTGAACTAAGAAAACAGGGTGTTCGCACTGACACTGGCCTTTGTAAATGCAGAGAAGAATTAGCAAATTCATACCTATTTCAGTGTACTCAATGCCCCTTAATATGCACCACAGAAAACTTATTATTGGGTGAAAATTATCAGATAAGTTTATTAATTATACTGTGGTGCTTCTGACACAATGAAAAGAGGAGACAGATAGAGGGAGGGAACCAAACCCCTGGAAACTAATACTGTGGTTTGTTAAGGCAATAATATTTAATGCAGGTGGTTACAATTAACAGTGACACTCAGAGCAATGAATCTGTGCAGGTGTGAGCCAGAAATGGGAGTCTGTGAAGAAAACAATAATTCCTAAATACAGTCAAATGGGGCTAACCGAGCAGAAAAGTCTTGTAACAGAATTCAAGGCAAGGAAGACGACAAGGAAAATCCATGGGAAGATGTAAAGCAGGGATGAGTAACTTGTGAAAGTTTCCGGGGCCATAGGATTCTCCAGGGGGGAAAAACTGGCTCCCTATTCCAACCTCAAAGCAGTCTAAAATCTATTTCTATTTTAAAATATCAGAGGGGATGAAGGAAGCACAATTTCATATTTGAATCACTAGAGATTCCTGGACTATCAAACCACCTTTATTTATTTATTTATTTATTTATTTATTTATTTATTTATTTATTTATTTATTTATTTCTAGGGGAAACTATTTCTTCAACGAGGGAGTCTGGCTGAAGAGCTGCAAAAACAGCCTGTGGGAGCCACATTTTGCCCACTGCACTGTAGAGGAAATGAGGGCATTTAACATAAGACAGTAAGAACATATTCTAATATTTAAATTGTGCAGTAAGTAAATGGAGACTCATTATAGCACTTACCCCCCACCCCCAAAAGAAAAAGGTCATAAAATGCATGTACTAACAGAAATCAAAATACAGTACGAAGAACAGGAAAAATGAAGAATCAAAGATGAATTCTAGGCCCCATACCTAGAAGTTGGCAGACAGCAAAGACCGAAAGCACTGTTCAAGATGGTAAGAGTAAAGAACAATTTTAACTTCCTGCTGAGTTGAAATGCTTCAACTCAGCTAGAATCTGCCAAAGTTCTTTCTGAGTACAGCTGGAAGTTTATACGACAAAAAGCTTCACATCAAACAGACAAATAGGTACAAGGCAGATGTTTTTAATACCTGGAAGTGGTCCTTAATCACAAAAGCATTGGCAATTTTTTTCCTGATTCCTTCATATTCCCCCACATCACTCAAGCAGATTGCATACCACTAAACAAAAAAGAGAGATTAACAAGTAATTTAAGAATGTTGAGAAATTTAACAAAAAATGCAATCCTGTTCACATGTATGCCTAGAAATATAAAATATATATTGGGATTTAAAGGTTTAGTTCAATATTTCTGTTACAGTATAAACACCTAGAAATTGTACTTGTAAGACAATAATATGTCCTTTGGTTTCTAAACATACTGCTGTTGTCATTTTTAAAAATATAAGGATCCAGTTAACTCAAGCAGACAAATTTCTCCAAATGCATTATGCATTTTTCTAACCCACAAGGAAATGTGTATATCATATTTAATTTGTTGAAGTAAATCAGTTTTGTCAGTGAAAACATATCCCAGGTTGAACATCAATAAGATAATAATCCTGCCATTATTGTAGTTTGATCCAGATTAAAAGAAAAAGAAATGGCACAGAAATTAATCTATGTAATTCAACTGTGCACGTTGTTATGAAGAAATGTATTCATGAATCCATCAAAACATTACACTTAAAGTACTCATATATAAGTGCTACCTGATCTAAATTGGTGGAGGGGGCATGGGCAGAATGACCAAAGAAATCTCAAAAGGAGACAAACAACCCAGCAGAATGACCAAAGAAATCTCAAAAGCAAACAAATAACCCACTGCAGAATTTTACAGGAAGTTCAAAGGGACAGGAGATAAACAATTTGGATTCAGAGGACAATATGCAATTAAGGAGGTACCGTATCATGAACACATGCATTCATACTTGCTTCACAGACTACAAGAAAGCCTTTGAGAAAATCCAACATTGGCAAGCTGGTGGAATCACTGGTAAACAGAATTTTCAAGTAAACACATGGCATCGTTTTTCTGCTCCATCTTTGGAAAGGCACTTACCAATTCATGTGACAATACCATTATCAACAGACAGGCTATCAACAACATCCAATATTCAGATGATACGATCTTACTGAATTGACAGTTCAATTAGCCTGCATAGGCTACTAAATGAGTAGTGAACATGGTCCAAAAATGACTTTAAGAAAACTGAGATCAGCAAAAAAACTAATAGCCCAGGAAATGCAGTTACGCATCCAAAATGAAAGTGTGGAGCATAATCACAAATTTAAGTATGGTATTTTAGAATGTAGTTGAATGAGCAGTGGGACCACAGCCAATATATGGTTGAGTTTTGGTAATAATTACAGTAGTTGCTACTTGCTACTGGATTTCAGCCAATTAAAATCACAATACATACAGTCCAGTGCAGCTTCCTTAAACTGAAAAATACAATAGTCAACAAAACTTCAAAACTAGTTTTAGGAATATATATTTTATTGTTTGTTTTACTATATGGTGCAGAACTGTCGAGTTTTGACACCTATTACAATGCAAGTGAAATGAGGACAAATGAGAGTTGTTCACAGATGGTTAAATTTCTAGGACTGAGAGTGCAACTATTGAGGAAGCACTAATGTCAGTTAATAATGACAAGAAATCGTGGCCAAAATCCTGTAATAAGCTGCAACAAAAACAAGCCCATTGACTCTGTGGAGATTTGATGAGTCAATTCTTCTATTATTTCCATTGATCAATAGGCCAGGTCTCACTGAGTCTTATGATTTGATTTCTGCCATTAACATCTAAAATTCAGAAATCCAGAACAGACAGGTCACACAGTAAGAAACGGAAAAGACATTGCTACTTCTCTTGATCATTTAAGGAAAAATGAAAAGAAGTAAGGAGAAGCACTTATTGTTTGGTTGGAGTAGCTCTAAGACCTGTTGGGGAGTACCACAGATCAGATACCTCGTCCAAAGTTAAAATAGCCCTGATAAGGATGTCTAATCTCCAAGGAGTGTGAAATAGGGAGATGACGAGCAGCCATTTCCTTGTCTACTTCCAAATGCTGGAAAAAAGGCCATGACCAAAATTCAATTAAAGTATTCACCTTGTGCACACTGAAACACGATGGGTCTTTCTTAAGTGCCTTCTCTGCATAATCAAGGGCTTCATAAGTTAACTGCTTCTTTCTCTCCATGGGAGTATGACTAAGCTGAGCCAGATCCCGCGACGCTCGTGCCAGACGCCACAGAACCTCTGCGTTCTCACTTGTTATAAACAGAAAACTTTTATTTATTTATTTTAATTTAATTTAATTTAATTTATATACTGTGCCATCTGACCAAAGGTCAATCTGGGCAGTTTCAGAAGTTTTGAGCATAATACAATAATACAATTAAACAGTATAAAATATAAAACCAAATATAAAATCAATCAATCAATCATAATTAGATCAAATAACAAAGCAAAAATAATAATTCAAAATACATTCAAGAACAGGCCAAGGCGGATTTGAGTATAAAACTGGTTCAGCGGAGTGAACGAGATGACAAAAAATAGTCAGGGAAAGCGAATCTATACAGCCAGGTTTTAAGTTTTTTTTTTTAAAAAAAACGTGTAGCGGGAGGGGGGGGGAAACCAATCTCAGAGGGCAGCTGATTCCATAAGTAGGGTGTGATCACCAAGAAATCCCTGTTCCCGGTAGTGGCCTTCTGTGCTTCCCTCAGGAACTCAGGAAGAACTATTCCACTCATGTTCTGCTTGTGACCTTATCAGCTGCTGCTGGCTGGGCTACTGTAGCCACGAAGACTCAAATAAATCCTTATTCAGTACAGCAGGATTCTTCTTAGGAAAGATACTGTTTAGTGGGACAACACTCCTAACCACTATCTTCAGGAAGGGAATAAAATTGACCTACTGGACAGAGCTGTCGAAAGGGTAACTGAGGATGTCTACGGTATTCCAAATCTTTGTAATTATAAAGAATACACACCAAAAGACTTGAGCAGTACCCAATGGAAGGTCCAACATGACTACACCGCTGAGTATTAGGAGCCTAACAGAAGTGACAGAAAGAATGAACAACCCTCAGTTGTCCTCACCAATGTCTATTATAGCAACATACCTGTTTTTGTGTTGCTCCAGCAACTGAAAAAGCTTTTCGGTTTCCCCACTCTCATAGAAATAGTCTGCTTGATCTAGGACTTCATCAACTTAAGGATGGTCAAAACACAAAAATATCTGTGAATATAATATTTCCTCATATGTAACAGCTCTAAGATAAAAACAAACAGACAATCTGTTCGGTTGTATCCAAAGACTATTAAACTAACTTACATTTTCCTATTCTGTATGTAGTCAACAACTATAGCTATGTGACATGCATGCTCAAAACATTTTCCATATTTCGTAAATTTTGTTCCATTTACTAATTGACAGAGACATTTTGTACATTCCATGTTTAATATATACATGTCCATATGAATATATATACAATCTTACACTTCTTGAACCAGCTGCCCTCTAGATGTGCTGGTTATACAACACATATTCCAATATTAACCAGGAAACAATGAGAGTTAGGTTCAACACATCTGGAGAGCAGCTGGTTGGGAAAGGCTTGTATAGGGCAGAAAGGACCAAACAAAATCCATGCTTCTTCAGTGTATCAGTTTGAGTAACTCTTCCCTAGATCCCAGAAAGTTACTTTAAAGCGTAATTTGTTCTTCTTACTCATGGACGTGCTTGAAAAGTAATACACTTTTACTACGTACTGGCTGAAGTCCAGCAAAATAAAATTATGCCACAAAGGGCAGGTAGCTCTATTAGGGCTCTTCTGAATATAAGCAAATGTAAGAAAGCTTCACAGCACTGGGAATAGCTTTGCTAAACAAGTCAGACTTTCTGGTTGAACAAATATACATCATATTTGTATATGACTCTTGTATTGATTGCTTTCACCTCCATAGTTATCCCAGTGTTTCGGGGTTCAGTGTAACAGCTCTCATAAGACTAGAAAGAAATCTGTAAATACAGCTACATTAATGAATTCTAACATTTAAATTTCTCTTCAGAAACCAATTATTTCTTTATTTACAGTACAAGAAAACAAAACACAGAAGGTCAGCAGCAAGATTCTCCCCAAAATAAATATATCACTGTATATATTCAAAAGTTTCCATACCTTTGGCATCAGCGTGGACCACAGAAGACTTAGAGATTAATATATATGCTTCATAACCCAAGCAGGACAATGCTGAGAAGGCAAATGTTCTTCTAAAAAGTTTGAGCTTTTTTACCACCTGAAAAAGACAGACACAAAAGCTACAGTTCTAATAACAAGCATGTAAGTTGATTTGTTTGTATTTGTTTTATTTTTTACTGTTGTAAACCACCCAGAGTGGCCTTGTAGCTAGATGGGCAGTATATAAATCAATCAATCAATCAATCAAATAAATATTAACTAAATCATGCAGAATTTCCTTCTATATAAACATGTTAGGTGAAAACAAAAAGTTCAATCTAGGTGTTAATTCTACAGCTGTAAAACTCAGCTCTATTTCATAACATGAGTTTTCAGTAGTTACAAATTGACTGAACCCTGTCTTGCAACACAAGAGTACTTCTATAGTCACTCCCACCTCTTTGATGCCATACCCTCTTAGATACACACACACACCCATTTTGCAAAGAGAGCCAAATTAAAGCTTAAAGGGACTTTTAAGCAACTGTATAATAGGCGAAATTGCAGTTTGCCCTTATCATAGCCTGCTTATTTTCTTTTCTATCAAATGAGCCTGCATTACTTCAACTCCTCTTGTTGCTACCAAGTAACTTATTCTTTGATTACACTTATTTATAGCCTAACCTTCCTGATAGAATCCTCTGAAAGGCACCACCATACCAGTTACAGTACATCAAAAAACAGCAATAGAACTACAGCAGTGTTGATATATGGAATATCAAAAGAATCCTTCCCACAAAAATGATAGCCCCAGATCAAGCTAGAACACCAATGAGAACTGTATCTATTTTCACTCTAGCTTCTATGCCAATCTCTCTCTTGAAATAAGATGGTAGCAAATGGACTTGAGAGACAGGCTACAAACCATGATGGAGATGTGTAATCTCCAGGCTTAAAACCGGGGTACTTCAAGGGCCAGATGCAGGGGAGTGGTATCGGGAGACAGATCTCTAGTCTCGTGCGCTCCCAAATGCATCTGGTGGGGCCACTGTGAGATACAGGAAGCTGGACTAGATGGGCCGTTGGCCTGATCCAGCATGGCTCTTCTTATGTTCTTATATTCTTAGGAAGTCAGGCTGAAGCACATGCTGACATCTTCCTTACTCCCTTCCTCTCTCCTGAAAATAAACATATCTGCTTAACAGGTACTACCTGTACGGTATAAGAGAGAACTATAAGAGAAAAAGGAACTCATGATGGCTTCTCACAATATTGGGCGCTCAGTTCAATTCTAAGTCTATGAAGGCTGTTCACTGCAGAGACAAGCCAATCATTTGTTATATTTTATGGAGCAGTGTTCCTTTGCATAGTTTGTATTTACATGGTGCAGGAATTCTCAGAACCAGTAGTACATCGTGGCATATTGTAGTAAAATTTAGGATAAGGGCCTCAAAATCCCTTTGCTCCTGATCACTCTGGAGTGGGCAGAAAAGTACCTGGGGTGCTCTAGTATTCTTGGGTACTAACAGATCAATGTCTTTCAGTGCGAAAGACCTTCTGTTTTTTTTTTTTTTGAAAAAGTATTTTTAAAGAACTAAGTGAAATATTAGAAATGACTATAGAGCCCAAATCTGATATTGCTTTGTTATCAATATTTGTGGATCAAAATTATGATGTTAAAACTAAAGAGTTCATTATGAATTTGTTGACAGCAGCTAGATTAATAATTGCTAGAAATTGGAAATCTAAATATGAACTATGTTTAGAAGAATGGTATAATGAAGTATGGAATATTGCTTTAAATGATAAATTGACTTGTTCTCTCAAGGTTAAAAAAGGAGAGTTAAAAAAAGATATTTTCTATGATATATGGGGTAGATTTATTGAATATGTGCTTGTACGGGATAAGGGTAAGGTTTCCGCGCAACAATCGATTTTGTTCTGGAGGGGAGGATGATGAATGTAAATATGAAAAGTGATCCTGTTGGTGAAGGGGTGCACTGTTGGTGATGTTTGTCTTTTTCATGTAATTTGTATATGTTTTTTTTAAATAAAAAAATTAAAAAATAAAATAAAAAGCGAAAGACCTTCTGGAGGAACTCCATAAAACTGACAATAAAAAGGGGGGGAAAAACAGAAAGAAACACTTTGGTACATCTTAGCAATCGCCAAAGGCATCCCTGAACAGCCAGGTTTTAAGAGCTTTCTTGAAGGCTGCCAATGAGGGAGCCTGGCGAATCTCGCTGCGGAGTTTATTCCACAATTTTGGGCCAGCCACCAAGTACTTTCTCTATGCCCCTCAACATGTTCCTTAGAAGTTTTGGTGCCCTGTCCAATATCACCCGTTAGTGGGCATGATCATATCAGATCTGTTTATTAAGTGTGCAGTGCTGCTTCCAACATAAACGAAGTGGAGTGGGGAAATGTGCTTTTTAAAACGAGTCAGCAAAGTCAGCAAAACTTGAGCGCTCAGGAAAGCATGCGACCAAAAAAATTGAAACAGAGGTGGAGGCAGCAAGATGCACTGATTCAACAGGGAGCACGCTGAAGCTCCCTACCTAAAGCCTGGGCGCTTAATTTGAGGGCGGTGTTCCTCCGTTTATCGTCCCCCCTCCCCCTTGGCCCCGGAATAAACTCAAGGCGTGTTGGAAGAGTCAACAAGGAGAGGGAAAAAAGCATTGCACGTCCCGGCGCAACCGCACCTCGCTTGCCCCTCTTCCTTGGCCGGCTGGAGCTTGCTTCTGCCCGCTGAGGTTTGCTCTCGGAACCTCCCAGGAGAGTCTGGTCCTCCTCACCGAATGGACGCAGCGGTAAAAGCACCGCGCCGCGGCTACCACCGCCTCCGCCATGGCCGAAAAAGTGCTCTCCCCTTCCACGCCCCCCCCTTCGCCGTTAAGTACTGGCGGAAATAGTCACTGTCCATGAAGCGCGTTTCTCATCTTTGCTTCAGGTGCAACAGCCTGAAGGAGTCGGGGCGGTACCGAAACCTCTTTCTTACGGTTCCGAGCTCCTTGGCGTGGTGTTCCCCCCGTCCCAATCTCTCCCTATTTTCCCGGACGGCCAATCCTCTTGGCATTCCCGCGTGCGAGAGAGAATCTCCCCGATGACGTCACGAAGTCCTGTGGGTGTTTCCTCCTTGTGTGGGGGGGGGGGGGCGAAGGTTGGATGCCGGAGATCTTCCACGCGGCAAGGTCTGGCTTTGTGTGGAGTTCCGAAATAAATACATTAAACAACAACAATTTGTGGATGGGGGGGAAGTGGTCCACAAACAAGCTCAGCACGCATGCGCGCAACGTAGCCTAGCCACCCCGCTTTCACACGTGGAGGTTGTGGGTTTGGGTTACACAATCGACGGAGGGCGGAGGCAAAGGGAAGGGCTCAGTCAGGGAGCTGGTGCTGCCTCGGTGGAGTCCCTGGGAGGCCTGTTTCCGTGCCCTCCTCTGGAGCTGGGTGAGGCCCTGCCGCCTCGAAGGAGCGAGGAAGGCTGCTGCTCCCTGGAGGTTTGCACCGCGCCTAGCACGCACCCTGCGGTGTAGAGGCGAGCGATCCGGGTGGCGGTGGCGGTGGGTCGGTGGGTGGTGGGGGAGCCCAGCGGGTGTCGACGAAGGAGAAGGGAAGATGCTGGGAATCGGATCAAAGTCGTAACGGGAAAAGTGCTGGGTTATAGGCGAGGACTGGGACGGGGTGAAAAGCAGGAGACGAGGAGAGAACAGCGCAGAAACGTTTGGAGGAATCCTGGGCGGCGCAGTTGTTCCCAAAGCTTGGAAAGTTACAACATGCGTGACGAGCTCGCATCGGCGGGCTTCAGCTTGCTTCTAGGGGAAAAAAACAAATTAAACGTTCTTTCAAAGAAAAAAAATAGCTAAACGTTATTTAAAAGCCAAAAAAAAAAAAAAAACCCGGGCAGGTTTAATATTCAAGATCTTAGAAATTAGGTAGGATTTCTCTTACTTAGAATGTGCTGAGGTTCATCTGGATTCCCTCCCAGTGCAGGTAGTCCTTTGTGGGTTTTTTGTTTTTGTTTTTTGCGTTGTTTTGTTTTTGTCGCAAAAGCACCACCCTCTTCGAACTGCAGAGCAAGCTGGTAGGCACTCTGTGGACCATTTAGTCCAGGAGTCTGGTGGCACCTTTAAAGGCTAGTAAATTTTATTATGGCAAAAGCCTTTCAAGAGTTTATAAAACCAGCTTTGTTTATTTAAGTTTTTATTAAGTCGTTGTGTGTGCCATAATGACACTTGCTGGCTTTAATATGATGGAAGTTGGTTTAGTTTCTTGCCAAGGAGTAGGAGTAATAGTCTTTTGTATGAATTAATTGGCTCCCAGTTTAGTTGAGTGAATGTGCTCTAAGGTTTGTATTTCTTTAACTAAACACAATAGTTGATGAAAGCTGACTGAAAGTTGCTGATCTGGTCAAATTCAGGAGGAGCTGATAATGCATATTGAGGGCAGAAGAGAGAAACCGATTGTATGGTGGGCTGTGGTTCTCCTGTACTAGTGGGAGCCTAAGAAATAGAAGGCCTTAATTTCTATTTTATGCATAGTGTGTTTTCTAGTTAGAGAGCACCTAAGTACATCAATAATGTTTGCAATTTCTTGACTAGTGTAGCATCCTGTAGTGTATGCAATAAACATATGAAGAAGGAAGATCAGACACATGGTCTTAAAACGTAGAGGGACTAACTGGAACATCACAGTTCCCTTACTAGATTGGGATGGTTGTTTTGTCATGTTAGGGCTTTCTATGCTTTCTATTTGGAGATGAAGGGTCAGGCTCATACCTATGTAGTGTTGCATAAAACCACAATGTTAATGCCTCCTTCAACAATTTGTCTCATCGTTTACCACCTTAGCTGTTCTGAGCAATGGAGTGCGAGGGCTTTACATCCAATTCCTCACCCACTCCACAACAATGTTGATCATATTAGGGATCGTGGCCACAGCACTTGACGTCATTGGGTCCTCAGCAGAAGCACCAGGTGATGCTTTTTGCTTGGCAAATTGCTACCCCCCTTTTTTTTCCTTGTGTGTGGAAGGAATGGGAAGAACCAAGTGGTGGATGAGTCCTGATTGGGAGGGATGAAGTGTATGTGGGAATCTTTCAGTTATAATTCAGTGTTTGGAGATGGGGGGGGGGGTCTGCCCTCACGGGCACAGAGGAAATGGAGTCTGGGGATCTCTCTGTGCACCTGAAGTCTCTGATGGGTTGGGTTCCAACCGGCTACAGGTTCCTTCCTAATAGACAAATTGCTGCAAAGTGAAAAGTAATTTTGTATCATTTACTCAAAAAGTAGATAAACTTAGAGTAGCATGTTCCCTGGGAAATCTGGGAACTGGTCACAAATTTCTACAGCTTGTAGTTGAACTGAAACATACTTTTTGGGGGGTCGTGACTACAAGAATATTGATCTGTAGAAGGAGAACATACGAGCTCCATTTTGATATGCCCGGGCTCGATTTCATTTGAACTACCTTACTGAGCATTTAGATGCCTTTGGGAGGTTCATAGACAATAACTTCAAGGCAATAGCTCCCTCTTTCTTTTTGATCCCCAGCAGATGGTATTCAGAAACATAATGGTTGTTTATCCTTTGTAGACTTTTAGTAACCACTGGCTGGATTCCTGGCTTGCACAATGGTGATTAATGCAAAACATAGGTAAGAGCCCAAAATGTAGCTTGGGCTTCCGTGCATACACAGAAGATCACTAAAGTGGCAACACCCAAGCTGTGGACATTGCTATCTAGGGTGGTGGATCTTATTTTCTCATTAACTTCCTCTTCTTGCTTGTTGATACATTTTTGGTCCTGTGCTGTAGCTGGTGAGTTTCAATTGGCCTTTTCATTTTTTTTCCTTTCTGTAGTGGGGTTTTATTATAATTCTTCTTATTTACTCTGGAAAGGCAGGGCAATTAGTCAACATGGTTGTAGCATTAACCGGTCCTTTCACAGGCTATTGACAAACACCGCTTCTAATCTTTCTCTTTCACTGCCACCAACAAGCTTTGCTAGTAAATTAAGGCCTTCAGACTGTTTCTAAGTTGAATAAAAATAAAAGAAGTTTATTCATTACAAAGTACAATCACAATCATTCAGGGTAACTTGTTGAAGTACAAAAAGAAGAATATTGCTCAAAGCCACTTAAGTTTAGTTACTAATAAAGCAGAACATATGCACACCCAGTTCCTAAGTTCACAAACTCTAGACACTTAATTTTCCTCATAGACACTCTAAATGTCCTATCTTTTCTCTAGACACAATTTCCCTCACAATCTAATAGTCCTATCTTTTCTCTCTCTATCTTTTCTCCAATAAGTGTGGATCCCTATCTATCCCTATCTGATTCTCTCAGATTTTATCAGATTCCCTATCTAACTAAATCAGTGCTGAGCAGTCTTAAATTACCTCAGGCCACTCCCCAGACGCTATCATTGGTCTATAAACCCAACAATCAGTACAGACATTTGTCATGCATTATTCATTACAGCAGGTAAATGCCACAACTGTAAAATAAATACATCAGGTAAACTTGGAGCAGCTTGTTTGCTTCTTGAGGCCTCTTTGCTCTTACTTACCTTTGTGTTGCCATGGTGCAGTGGCTTTTTGAAGTACAGTATAATGATCCCTATTTCAAATATTTCTAAATAATATCTATATTTCTAATATAGTTAAAGATATAGTTCAGACATAATAGCCAATCATGGTAGCCTAAACTATGGATTGCAAATTGGTTTCATATTAGGGTTCTAGATACATTTATTCAGTCCCAAATAAACGATGATTTGAGGAAAGATTCAAATATTAAAACAGACCATTAGCTAAATCATTGATTAGCTAAATAAACCATGGCTTCATATTATATCTGAATTCAAACTTGTTTGATAATAAATCTTTCTGGTCTTCTTTCCTGTACACTACCAGTGATTAAGTAGGGAAAAGTGAGTTCTCTGCAGAGATTGCAGTTGTAGCATTAGTGAAAGGTGCCATGACTTTGCATGCAATCTCTGAAATCTCTGCAACAAACCAGGAAAGGGGACCTTGGTGTCCTGGTGGACAGGTCAATGAAGGTGTCAACCTAGGGTGCCGCAGCAGTGAAAAAAGCAAAGTCAGTGCTAGGGATTATTGGGAAGGGTATAGAAAATAAGTCAGCAAGGGTCATTTTGCCCCATCTGGAGTACAGTACTGTGTACAGTTCTCGTCCCCATACCTCCAGAAGGATAATGGGAAAAGTGCAGAGGAGAGCAACCAGAATGGTTAGGGGATTGGAACACCTTCCTTACCATCTGAGGCAGCAACGGCTGGGCCTCTTCACTTTTGAACAGCGGCACCTAAGAGGTGACCTGAATGAAATTTATTAAATCATACAAGCTATGGACAAAGTAGATAAGGAAGGACTGTTTTCCCTATCACACAACACTAGAACTAGGGGGCACTCCATGAAACTTTTGGGTGTTAGATCTCAAAAAAATAAGAGAAAGTACTTTTTCACTCAGACGATCACTGGTCTGTGTAACTCCCTGCCAGAAGAAGTGGTGACAGCTGTCAGCCTTGACAGCTTTAAGAAAGGATTAGACAAGTTCATGGAGAACAAGAGTATCAATGGCTATCATTATGAATGCCTAAGGACAAACTCTGGGTTGGAGAGATAGGCAGGATATCTCTCAATGCCATTTGCAGGGAATCTTTAGCAGGTGAAAACATCTGCTTGGGAATACCCTGAAGCAAATGTTGAGCCACTGTGTGAGACAGAATGCTGCACTGGGTGGGCTGTGGCCTCTACCAGCAAGGCTGTTCTTATGTTCTTATGTTTTTATAGACTGCAAAACGTAGGTATGAAATGGCTTCTTCTCGAGACTTGCTGAGAGCAAACATGGCACATTTTCATAGGTTCACTATTGTAGTCCTGGCATTATCTGCTGTTTCTTTGCAGATGTTGTGGAAAAACTTGTCTTTTAGTTTAATCTGGGGTGGTATAGCAGCCTAAAAGTGGATGCTGGATTGGATGGGCTGTGGCCTGTTCTGGCAAGGCTGTTAAAATATGTTCTTATTCTTGTTGCGATTAACTGTGCAATTGTAGAGGAGCACTGGACTTGAAAACAAACTGGAATTAACTGGAGTCACAGGACTGGGTTGGGTGTCCAAGTTCATTATATGTAGCAATAAATATATTTAATATAGTTCTGCAAATATATGAATATGTATATTTGTTGGACATATTGCCAAAGTTCTAGAAATTGCCGCTCATTGCCCTGTAATAATTAAAACAGGTTGATTCGTTGATCGTAATAAAGATATCTCAGTTCAGGTAGCAGAAACAGTATAAGTGTTGTGAATCCATGCTTTGTAGGCAGAAAAGACCCATAGTAGCAAGGTCTCAGCTTAAAAACAACAAAAATGTTCCAAAACCCCCACTAAAAGCTCCAAGGGGTTCACATCTTCTTTTACATTGCTGTGAAACAGAAATGTATGTCATATCAGATTACTTGAACCTCCAAAGACCATTTTCACTATTTCTTCTAGCCTAAATACTATTGCTTTGTTAATCTCTTTTGCTTCTCCTTCTGGCCTACATTGCAAAAAAGGGATATCATCCATTCTTCAGTGGTGTGGCTCATCACGGAATTAGCCCCAGCATGCTTATGTTACTTTTTCGCTTCAAAATAACCTCAGCATCCAGGACCAGGACCAAGCCAAATGTTACAAAGTAAAGAGCAAGAAGAGTTCACGTTCTTGACAACATAATGTGTCTGGATGTCAAATGAGGCCAGCGGGCATTGTTGCTGCATGTTTAGACGACAGTCGGCAACATTTCTTCAGGGAAAAGAAGAGGAGAATAAGTTGGGCTCCCTGAGGTGTTATTGCAGCTTTCCTATTGCACCTGGGGCAGTCATCACAGTGGTAGAATAATGGTTTTTAGCTGATTTTGAGATTATCAATCCAGCTAGTTTGCTTTTCTTGCTCCATAGGCTAAATACATTTGTTCTATGTTGAAGGTGAAACAAAAAGTAACTAGCTAGAGTTTTTATTAACACCAATCTGTAGATTAGTTTCCAGTCATAACTCCGGTTTAAAAAGGTTAATATAAACCTAATCACTTGATAATTGTTTGTTTCCTGTTCTTTATTGATCTGTTTCTGCTATTGCCATTTTATCTCTTTACTGTTTATTTTTACTCCTATATATTGTATTTGCCTGCTGGTAATTAAGACGTTTTTAAACTCCTTTGGCTAATAGTCTATCAGTGGTTCTCAACC
>JAHTLZ010000204.1:28637092-28680574 GCA_023846285.1 Phrynocephalus versicolor | reverse complement strand
ATTTATTTATTTATTTATTTATTTATTTATTTATTTATTTATTTATTTATTCTTTAATTAATTAATTAATTAATTAATTATAATATATAAAATTTATTATACTGGTTAAAATCACTTTACTAGAAAACACCATTATTTAGTCAGCTGGCCTAGAGTGCCAAGCACACAGCAGGCATTCCTTCTTTGGATAGCAATTCAGAGCTGTTGCCTCAGGAACCTTGGTGCTCGGTCGTCTTGAGAAGTAATGGCTATCCTGTGATCTATTTGCTGGACTAGGCTCAAGGCTGATTCTCCCTAGACTCCAGATGTTTCAATGGCTACAGGGACAAAGTCAGTTCCTGTCGCAATATCTTCGTATTTTATTTATTTATTTGATATTTCTACCTCAGCCATCTAGGCCAGAGGCTACTCCTCTCAGATATCCTTTAATTTGTATTCCTGCATTGAGTTGGGCTTGATGGCCTTATAGGCCTCTTCCAACGTCACTATTCTATGATTCTATGTTCTCATGCTGATGATTTATGCTTTATTGCAGTTGGATCGCACAGAAAGAATCAAGAACTGCTTGGACCCCAAGTTTTCCAAGAGATTCCTGATTGATTATTATTTTGAGCTTGTGCAGAAACTCAAATTTGTCGTTTATGACATTGACAATGCAACTGTTGAGCTGAGCGATGATGACTTTTTAGGAGAATGTGAATGCACACTGGGGCAGGTACAAATTTCAAATATCCTCCTGTCACTTTCCTTTGATTCTGCTCCTAGCTGTAGCTTTTCACCGAAGCTCCTATTTATTCTGGTATTCACTGATTCCTTTTTGTTGACATATTCCAAAAGCAGATCACCAGGTGTGACGAACTTCCAGTATGCGGGAATTAACAGTGTTTTGTATGTCATCATTTTGAAATTGCTGCATTTCACTGAAACTCAAAAGACTATGTTGTTTTCTTTTTAAAAACTTTGCTAGAATTTGGCAATAACATTGTTCAAGTCTACTCATAGTGGGTTCAGAATCACTTCTTGCCTCATTTTTATTGCTATATTAAAATATTGTAGATTGAAATTAAAACAAAACTGAGGGAAACAAAAACTTGGCTGTGATGAACACTTTTTCAGATATATAGTTGTATAGAAAGCAAAAAAAGGCTTATGTTAGCACCTTACAAAATATGTTTCTGCAGCTAATTTGAGGAATAATCAGACAAGTTCTCTTTGCTGTACTTTTCACATATGACCTGTTTAAAGGTAACCTTTTGCTTTCTTGTTGGAATCTGTGTTAGTCCTGAATAAGCTATTTAGCCTCAGCTTGATACATTATGATTGTTATTAATTTTTTTGAAACTGAGAAGAAGTGTTTGGTCTGCAGCACAGTTCTATCTTCTCTCTCTTATTCTCAACACAGCAACTTTTTGTGGTAAAGTACTCCCCTACCATATGTACTGTTCATGTACTGCAGTCTTGGTATATTGTAGGAATGCAGTATGTGAAGGCACAGGCGGGGGACTCTGGGCCTGAGGCAAGTTGCATGGGCCTGTTTGGGGCCTTCTGTGTGTACCCCAGGCCTGGCGCTGCCCCAAATGGGTCTTTAATGGTCTTGGTGGGCCTGTTACAGGCCCCAGAAGTGGCTTCCAGCGGCCCAGAAGTGACTTCTGGTTTGCCAGAAGCCACTTCTGGGGCCTCCAACAGGGTTCACAGGCCTCTTAAAGGCCCCAGAAATGACTCCCGGTCTGTCAGAAGCCAGTTTTGGGGCCTGTAACAGGCCCGGGAAGCCAGTTGGAGGCCCATTTGGAGCACACCTGGCCTAGGGTAAGTGCAGGAGGCCCCAAACAGGCCCCCCCGTTCCAGAACCAACCCAGAGATAAAGGTATCCACATAACACGGATTTTCCTTTAACGTGGATCAGGAACATAACCGCCACAATAAGCAGAGGACTACTGTATGTGTAATATGATACCATAGTCTTTAGAGAATGAAGGACGCCAATTATGATGATGACTGTATGTGTAAACAACTTTTGTGTTATACCTTGTAGGATGTCTGTGAAGATTCTCAGTCAACCAGGAGAGTTTATCTGGAAGTTGAGTCATGGCAACTGGACTTCTTTTCTTGAGAGACTGAAATGTTTCACTACTCATCCAAACAGCTTTGTCAGTCTTCGTCCAGAAAGCACAACTGGCCCAGCACTGCAAAGGCAAAGAGAGGCAAATGAAGTAGTTTGATCTTCTCATCTCCTGGAAACAGTCAATAAAAGGAGGAGGAGGATGGGACCATGACAGAAGATGTAAAGGACAAATGGGTGAATAACCTCTTGAACAGGGAATGCACCCAGGCAGAGGGGGGGGGTCCTATCCAAAGGCCTAAATTTTGCCATCACACCCAAACAGGTTCCTGTTGGGGATTTCATCACAGCTACAGAATTGGCCATTCACAGCAACAGTCTGCCAGCAGCAGAAGCTGAACTACTCAGGCTAAAAGTCTCTGCCGAACTCTCCAGTGCTCAACCACCACCATCCAACCTCACCGGCCAGGAGAGAAGTGCTCTGACATCCCTCAGCAGGGATGAGAACATCACCATTCTGCTTGCCGACAAAGGAAGATGCACTGCCGTCTTCTATACCAGGCATGTCCAAAGTCAGGCCCAGGGGCCAAATGTGGCCCGCTTTCAAATTTTAAGTGTCCCGGAGCCTCTTCTTCTTGCTGGCTCAGCCTGTCATGCATCCCTACTAGCTGGCCTCTTCCCATACTGGATGGAGACATCAGCTTACAGTTTCACGGTTTGCCTGCCCTCCCTGATTCTGTCCGTCCCCCCAGCCACCTGTCCAGCTCCATTGCTGCAGCATCCTCTCCGCCTCCTTGCATGTCCTAGAGGACAGCACGGGGACCAAATGCACCTGAATGGTTGGCCCCCACACATTTTCACTTCACCAAATCTGGCCCTTCTTGCAAAACGTTTGGACACCCCTGCTATACTATGGACTACTACAAAAAGGTTATGTCACTTTTAAATGACCAACGTGCATATGAAAAACTTTTTAAAAAGAGAGAGACCCCATGAGGAACTACAAGAAAAAAGTAATAGAATGCTTAAAACTCTTGGAGAAGGATAACACAATTGACAGGGTGACTTACCATCAGTTATATCCTGGAGAGACTGCCCCCCCCCTGCTTTTACAGACTTCCCAAGATCCACAAGCAAGGAACTCCCCTCAGAAAAACTGACGAAGCTTTTTAGATGAGCAGTGGAATGTTTCAATCTCTCAAGAAAAGAAGTCCCGTTTCCATGACTCAACATCCAGATACCTTGCAAGAGTACCATGGGGTTTTTCTCCACCTCTGGCTAGCTATCAAATGTAATATTTTTCCATGTAGGTTTTTTGACTGCTAGCACTAAATATGGCAAAACCACACAGATCATTCTCCTTCCACTTATTTTAAAAACATTTTGCATATGTGAAGCTCTCTGTCAGTTTTTTTTCCAATTACGTATAAAAAAAACCCAGTGCCACTCCTTGTGACCAGAATAAATTTTGTGGAGTTTGCAGTACTTTCTGTTGTGAAAATACTTGAGACAAGATGCTTTATTTTATGGATAAAACATAAAAGGTTTTTAATACAACAGAAGTGACATTTATTAGGACAAAGTGACACTTCAAATGCAAGTTCAAGATTTCTTACATATAGTTATAATCAACGTGCCATCTGATTTTCATTACCACTGCACAAGGCACTTTTCTGTACGTGTGTGTGTGTGCGAACTTTCATTGAGATCATAACAAAAACGACGGGTGTGCATAGTGGGGTGGAGATGGATGCACGCACATGCACTTTAGAGTTCCTAATACATAAGAAAGTCTCAGTCTCTAATAAGCTCTCAAAGTTTTCCTTTAATGTCCGTCTTCCTTCCTCCATCCATCCCAGATCTGTCCAAATTACATGCAGTGGAAAGCAACGGCGCACTTGGATGTGATTCTTGTTCCTCAGTTTAAAAAAATGACGTATTTTTGAGACTCTGTGCGTTTGAGCTGGCCCTGTAAGGATCACCTGCCCTAACCTTCAATAGTGCTGAGTCAATGAACATTTACAAATACTAGAGATCAAAATAAGCTTTTAATGTGATTTTGGGGGTTTGTATTTTCAGATTGTTTCAAGCAAAACACTCACCAGACCTCTAGCTTTGAAAAATGGCAAACCTGCAGGAAAAGGAAAGATTACGGTATGAAAACATTGTTTCTTTCTTTTGCAGTATCATTCTAAACAAAGAGCGAAGTAAGTCAATAGGCTACCTAACAAGAAAAACTAGATATTTTGATATGTCATAGGATTAAACCTGTTACCTTTTGCATAAGTTTCTGAAAGTTCGTTCTGGACAGTGTGACTTGTTTTTGAATATACACAGTAGCTTTATAACACGTTTTAATGTTTAATGTTTTCCAGATTGCTGGTACATTCCCCCCCCCCTTTTCTAAACAATTTGCAAAGCTATAGCCTGTGCCCCTAATTCTATGTGTCCAAATGCACTGGACCTGTATTTTCTATAGCAGTGCTGTGAATCTTTTTTAAAAGATCTACCATTTTAAAATGGTAGAAATATCAGACCTACTTCCCATGGAAGGGCTACAGTAATCCAGGCAGTCTAGAATATCATGCTGGTGTGTTGAAAAGATCTCATTGGAAGGCAATATCTTAGTGTTTATTTTACTTTCCTTGCCTAGATTACTGCTGAAGAAGTAAAGGACAACCGAGTGGTCATATTTGAAGTTGAAGCAAGGAAACTGGACAACAAGGTAGAATCTTAGACTTGCGTTTCTGGAACAGACCAAGCTCTAGAACTGGAAAGAGTCATTGGCTGAAATATTACTGACTTAGTAAAGTAGCTCACAGTAGGGTAAACCCATTGAATCAGTGTGTGTGTTTGGGGGGGGGGGGGAGTATGGAATCATCTCTTTTGGATAGTTGATTGAAATGGGTCTAATCTAATCTAATTGTGACTTTAATGTAGTAAGTCACAACTCGAATAGGCCCATTCGAATCAGTGGGACTTATGGAACATTTGACTCAGCAAATCCCCACTGATTCAATGGGTGCAGTCTAATAAATAAATAAATAAATTGATTAATATACTGCCCATCTGGCAAAAAGCCACTCTGGGCATAGAACAAACTGATTACAAATACAGATACAAAAATATAATAAAAAGCAAAAATATTTCAAATGAAATGCTATAGTCCAAGAACATGTAGGTTAGTCAATGTTGAAAATCACTGTTCTAGAGGATTGTAGGCTGACATATATTAGGATTCTAATGTGACATACTACGCTAAGCAACAGAATTTTTGCTATTGGGTTCAGTGACCTGCTTGTTCAGGAAGTCTAATGCTAAGCTAAATCATCTTTGGCAGATGGCGACGTAACCTCTATTTTGAGGTTGCAATTTTTGTATTTTGATGCTATAATCGCATGTACCAGTATAGAAGCACATCCCACTGAACACTGTGAGACTGCCTTCTAAGAGAGCTTTCACAGAAGAACAATAAAATCAGTCGTTTTTATTTGTATGGCTTGCATCCAGGGCTGTGTATCCTTCAGCAGAATAAGCCCTCCTGGCCCTTGTAGCTCTTCCCTGCTGCTCCTTATGTCTGATCTGGAGAGTTGATGGATGACTTTTGAGGTGTATAGGCAGTGGGGAAGGAAAAAAGGAAAGAGGAAATCCGTTTGTCCAAATGAAATCCTGTCATGGAGCCAGCTTGAGGTTCACTCAGCCTTCCAAGTTCAGATGGAGGTGGTGGGGAGGGCAGTGGCTAACTTGCCTTATTAAATAGTAAACCACCCAGAGAGTGCTTTAACTGCTATGGGGAAATATATCAACAGCACATTTTGCGCTTGCTTTGCTTCCTCCACCTTACAAATGAATGAAACCCTTTTGTACAAAATGTAGTTGGCAGTGTATCAAATTGACATTTTTGTAAGCTGTTCCAAGTTTGTTGTGGAGTACAACTAGCTGTCCTTTTAAATTTTGTCTGGACCTGTGTAAATTAGAGCGAGATTGTTCAGATATATTTCGGACACATTAATTCATTGGAATTAAATTAGGGAGGCTGAAGAAGGAACACCTAAGGATTAGAGTTACAGAGACAATAGGTGATGATTCTGGCAATACCTATGAACTGATTCACTTCCAGATATCTGGAGGGTGTCATGCGGGAAACGGAGCAGTCTTAGGGTTTGTTTGTTTTTTTGTTCCACCAGAGAGTTGGGTTTGAGTCAGTGGATTCCTATTGTAAGAAATGAGCTTTTGACTTAGAATTGAAAGAACTTCCTTAAGAGAAAAGTGTTTCAACAGTAGGAGGCACTGACTCAGAAGGTGGTGGACTCTCCTACACTTGATACTTTCAAACAGAGATTGGATGGAATTACCTAGGTTTTCCAACAAAGGTCTCATAATTCTTTCCAGAAAACTACACCTGTGTAGTGTTCAGGAAGGGACAGAGGAAGAAGAGGGATTAGACCTGGAACAAAAGTTGTCTGCTTTGAACACAAAGTAATATGAAGATGGGATTGTCTTTCGTTCTAGGACTTTTTTGGAAAATCTGATCCTTATTTGGAATTCCACAAACAGACATCAGAAGGAAACTGGGTGATGGTGCACAGGACAGAAGTAAGGGTATTTCTTTGCTCTTAGGTGGTCCAGGATGGCTCTGCTCAAAACCTACACAAGTACTTTTTGTTTTAATTTCAGAGGATGTACTACTGGAATATAAAAGATGGCACCTTTCCGAATGTGACGGATATCAGATAATCTCTCTCATATAGCAATAATCTTGCAACTCTTCTGGTTAATATTACAGTAATACCCCATAGACGCTGATTTGCCATCTGTGGATTCAGTTATCAGCGGGGTTGGGTTGGGTTGGTAAGGTGTTGGGGGCAAAAGCTGCGCCAAGCGGCCCAGCTCTTTTGCCCCTGGCACCCCAATACTCGTGCTGGGAAGCGTGGTGGACCTGAGTGGCGCAAAGACATTCTCTCACGTTGCCTGGTTCAATGCACTTCCCAGCATGAGTGGTAGGGTGCTGGGAGCGAAAGCTGCTCTGCGCAGCCTGGCTGTTTGAGCTCCCTGGGCAGCAGGCCGGGCGGTGTGAAGGGGCGCTGCTGGTGGAGTGCTGAGAACAAACAAGAGGGTTGGGCTGCACGGCACAACTTTTGCTCCCCAGCACCCGACCACCCTCAGCTGTTCGAGCTCCCCACCACCACTGTCACCACAGTCACCCTCTGGATTTCAGTATCCATGGGCGAAAACTATCCGTCACAGATACGGGGGTCCTACTGTACTAATAGTAATCTGAACTGCAGTACAGCAGATGTTGTCAAATACAATTTATGTAAGCAATCAACAAGTCATGGCAATACTGTAGTTCTAAAAGTTTTTTTTCTGTGTTTGTTTAGGTTATTAAAAACAACTTGAATCCTGTCTGGAGGCCATTTAAGATCTCTCTCAACTCTTTGTGCTATGGAGATATGGACAAAACAATCAAGGTAACATGTACAGTATAATAAATAAAAGAAGTACTGGTAAATACATAAATTGTTACTGATACATGCATTTGCTATTTAGAATAAGATAACTAAATATGTTGCAATGAACTAGTTTAGTTATGCAAAAGATCTAACTTTTAGCAGCAAGTTGCCATAAATTACAAAATCTCCTTAGGTATTATCCTTTGCATATTAAGATATATGGTTCAGCATGCAACACAAAATGCCTACAGAAATTTCTTAATTTATAGCAGTTAAATTATATTACCCTTCTATGTAACTGCACAACTGGATTTTATCCTACATATGAACTGCAAATGAATTTTTGCTATCATGATATTTATAGTGTTATTCTTTTCCGATAATATAAGGATTTGTTACTTTGGCGGCAATGATCTCGCCTCTGAAAGCAGTGATAAACTTAGAATATGCTTGCATTGACATAGGGGCCTAGCTACATCAACTGTTTATTCCATATATCTTCCATAGTACACCTGCAACTTGGCATGTCAAAAAAATAACATCCCTCCTAGTGTGTAGAGCAAATGGTGCAGCCTGATTAACTGACTCCCTGATTAGGCTGTAAGACACATGCCCCAAAGTTGCATTTTTTCATATGTAAATTCAGTTGTATTCTCTCTGCATAAGTAGTAATCTTAGAACTGCAGAAGCTGGAAGGGACCCGGTAGATCATCAATTCCAACCCCTGTTAAGAAGGCACATTAGGGAATTGAACTCCCAACCTCTCCCTCCCAAGCCAGATATCTAAACCTGTGAACAAAGGGCCTTTCAATTGTAGTTTGCCCTCTTTGTTCTCTTTGATTAAGATGTACAAAATAATGAAGGGCATGAGTAAAGTGAATAGAGGGATACTCTTCTCCCTCTGGCAAAATACCAGAACATAGGGACATCCACTCAAACTGAGGGTTGGGAGAGTGAGAACAGACAAAAGAAATATATATATATATATATTTACCCAGCATGTTAATCTGTGGAACTCCCTGCCACAGGATGTGGTGATGGCATCTGGCCTAGATGCCTTCAAAAGGGGATTGGACAGATTCCTGGAGGAAAAGTCCATCACAGGTTACAAACCATGATGGAGATGTGTAATCTCCAGTCTTAAAATCGGGGTACTTCAAGGGGCAGATGCAGGGGAGTGGTATCAGGAGACAGATATCTAGTCTCGTGCACTCCCAAACGCATCTGGTGGGGCCACTGTGAGATACAGGAAGCTGGACTAGATGGGCCTTTGGCCTGATCCAGCATGGCTCTTCTTATGTTCTTATGCCTTATTGTAGTAACTTATTCCTATCATTTTCCTCTTCTTTTTCCAAACTTGACCCTGCTCCTCACAAGCAGCAAGGGATTATGCGCAGGGAACATGATGGTATTCTGTGGGATTATGCGCAGGGAACATGATGGTATTCTGTGGTGGGTAACCCACCCTGGTTTATGTCTCTTTTTTACTCAGCATAGAAATCAAGTAAGCTGCCAGAGCAGGGAAGCCCTCTTCACTAACTTAGTAGAGAAAGGCACTGAGCCGCAATAATAGCATAGAAGTCTCTGTCTTCCTTCCCTGCCAGCCTACAGAAGGATGCTGATCTATTCTGCAAACCACTGACTTCTGTAGACTTATGCATTGTGCAGTTTTAACCTGGAATGAGGGAATTTGTTCCCCAGATGACTTCCCGCCACCTCCTCTGGCTCACACTGTAATTCTAGCAACTGCAAGGCTGTGTTGCCTTGGGGAGGAATCCTTGAAAGAAGTCAGTAAACAGCAAGCATTGCATCACCTGCTCAGGAAATACATGTTTGCAGCCTTGCACAAAAGAGAAGCAACTTCCTACCTTAACGGCTCACTTGTACCGTGATGTCCTTGACTTCAAGGAAGGCATGTTTGTTCAGCCCATTAATAGGTGTGTCATCATGTTCTGCTGGTTTTGATCTGTTTGGTTGGCAGTATCCGCGCCATTTAAGCTCTGTTGGCATGCCCTGTGATGTTTATGAAGTAAACAGGCGATGATGACTCCTTCCTCACTTTCTGTGCCTGGAGACTCAGGCTCTGAAGAGGAGGAACTCTTCTCTGTTGGGATACCTTCAACCCTAATAGGGAAGTCATAGGTAGAGAAGACATTTGTTGGCATGACTGTCACTGCCAGTGAGGGAAGAACCAGGACAGAGGGGATTTGTTTGTCAATGGCCTTTCTTTTTTGCTTCCCTATGTAAAGATTAGCTGCCTAGATGCCCTAAGCACATCTGATCTCGTCCGATTTCGGAAGCTAAGCAAGGTCGGCCCTGGTTAGTACTTGGATGGGAGACCACCATGGAATAACAAGTGCTGTAGGTGCCTGGAGTAGGAACTGGCAAGCCACTCCAGTATTCCTGCCAAGAAAACTCCATGGGGTCACGAAGAGTGAGTCACCACTGTAATGACACAACACACAACACACATGTAAAGCTTACCTTCTATATAGAGATGTAAAATTTTGAAGCCATGGTGAAAATAACCTGGAGGCGGGGATAGCTCCCCCCTATTCCCCCCCTCCAAGTTTTACCTTTTACATCCCTCGTTGTATAATTCTAGTTCTAGGTAGCAAAAAAAGATCTCATAAAGCTGCATTAGTTTCCATCCCTAGTTTTCCTCCTTGGTGAACTGTTTTACTTGATTCTCATCTGGGTAGGAACAAAATGGAAGTTCATGAATATTTGGGTCTCGGCCATGTTTCATATTCAAGGGAAAATAGGAAGAGTGCCTTTTCTGTTTATTGCTGTCTGGAAAGGAGATCCAACTAAAACTTTTGCTCTAACATACGATGATGACTGATTGAGTAATGCTTTAATACTTTATGCACACAGTGTCTTACAATTTCATAGTAGTAAGTAAAATTGTTTTTTTTAACCTGTGCCTGACACAGATGCCTTTCTCTGTGTTAGAAGAGCTGTTTGTGTATCAAGTCATAATGCACAAGCAACTTGCTTTGATATTCATTGCATTATCTCCCAAGTGTGTTTGTGTGTGTTGAACTCAGCCACTGAAGGCTCTTATTACTTGGAACAGGCATGCATTCATTATCTGTTCTACTGTGGCAGGCAACATGAAGAGCATGCATCTTATAAACACAAGAGGGTGTTCAGGCAACACTCTATACAATGACTGCTGCTACATGGATTGAACATTTTGCTCAGCTCAATAAGCCGATTGCTATGTTAAATGTCGCACAACAGCTGGGTGTGCTCCTAAAAGCTAGTATTGAAACTTAAGTGTTTGTCTTCTCTCTTCCTGGCCACCCCTCAATTCAGCTTGACTGAATTCTATGTGCTTTCATTTGTCTGAACATCTCTTCCCACACATTCTTTCAGATTCTAGTAATGCCTGTTGTGTTTGGTGTGCCTCCCATCAACAGAGATTGCACGTGCATGTGTGTGTGTGTGTTAATCAAGTTAAGGAAGCATTTTTAGGCATCAGTCATCTAGCAACTTACCTGGGAAAGGACCTTAATCAAAAAGATTGGCTTTCTTTCTAAGCAGACTGTGTAGCACTGTGTTCATACTAAAGCAAAGCGAAAGGGTTCTGCTTATATACCGCCACATACAACTTCAAGTAGTCTCTGGGTGGTTTACAGGGTTGTTTTTTAAATTACAGTATGCAGGCTACACATTGCCTGCCGCCAGCAAGCTGGGTACTCATTTTACCAAACTTGGAAGGATGGCAGGCTGAGTCAACCATGAGCCAGCTACCAGGGATTGAACCCCAGGTCATAAGCACAGTTTTAGCTGCAGTACAGTACCATGAGGCTAGGGTTAAACACGAAGGTAGGAACACAAGATGGTCATGGCGCAGCTTAATGACCAACAACTTGATGTTCTTAAGAACGGAAGGTTTCATATGGAGGACACACACATATTGAATATGTGAGGCTGGAGCACAAAAAGGATGACTGTGTGCGTCTTATGTTTTCTGCGTGTAGTTTTACTAGAGCCATAGTCTCTCACTTGGAAGGAAAAGGAAAAATTATAAATAAACAAATTAATTAATTAAAATAAATAAACAGTAAAATAGATATTTAAAGACTAACTGGTATATTTTAATGTGAGCTATCCTGGGTATGTCCATTTCCTTCTACAGCCATAGTGTTGACCCTGAACCAAAGAGTAGCATGGGACTTTTTAAAGACTTAACAAATCTATTATATCATGAACTTTTGTGGACACACAGCTCAGTTCTTCAGAACTATAGCCTTGCAAGTCACCACTGATACACCTCCATTTTGCATTCTGATGATAAGCATTTTTCAGCTGTTAGTCAGGAATAGGATTTCTAATCTTGTTACATTTAATTATATCGGTGCTGTGGACATAGTAGTACATAATAACATCAAATGTCTTATTTTTAGGTTGAGTGCTATGATTATGATAGTGATGGGTCACATGATCTCATAGGGACCTTTCAAACCACAATGTCAAAACTGAAAGAAGCGTCTCGACATTCACCAGTAAGTCTGTATACCTTTTTCTCACTTTATCCATAGAAACCATGTATTTTTTTTCATAGATTTATAGACTCTGTAACCGTTAGGAACTGATACATCACCAGCAAAATATAATGGGCTAAATCCAGTGTCCGAACTACCTAGAATTGACCTATTGAAGTCTTCTCCAGATGAGCAAAATGTAGGTGTCTATAGATGATCATCTCTGATTCCCAGAATTCTGCTTTGGGAATTCTTGGAGAAGTTTGAGAGTTGGGAGTCCCAACAACAACAACCACCCCTATTAGTGGCTCAGCTTCTGAAGACAGGGAGACATGCAGCCAGATTCTGCTGTGTATGAGAGAATGTGATCCTTCATATCCTGTTCCCAAACTTTTCAGAGCTTTAACATTGATAACTACTGCTTTAAATTGAGCTTGGAAGTGACTGTGAAGCCAGTCTCATTTCATATAGTGCACATCAAGTCCAACTGTCTGGTTGCCATGTGTTGTACTGGGTGTCATGTTTCATAGGTAGACACACACAAATTGTGTTATAGTAGTTTAATTGGAAGAGAAGTAAAGTATGGATCACCATAGTGAAATCAACCTTTTCTAGCTAGCTGAATTTGGGTAGTGGTATTCTAATATATCAGCAGATGTGTGATATACTAGAAGCAATACCTCAACCTGCTTATGCGGGGGAAATACAACCCCATCTAGAACAAAATGTTTTCTCAATATAATATTGCAATTTTTTTGACCAGCCAAACTTTTCTTTTTGTTGACCCATCAAGTTTGTTTGTTGATAAGCAAACTAAGAATTGATCCTTCATTTGTTTGCCAACACAACAATCCCTCATGACATCCAGACACCAAACAACAATGGACACCAAACAGCAATGTATACAACCCCCTTGGCATCCCTAGAGAAAGAAGGAGAGGGAGCATGGTGAGATCAAGCCTGAAAACTCTGCATGGCCTTCCCAGTTTTTTCGTCCAAGTGGCAAGAAGCATGTGTCTTGAAGGATGTATAAGATAATGGCCTGGAGGATTAACCTAAATCCCCTGGCGCCATATGCAAAACTAACCACAGTTTATCTGAAGTTCTGCATAAGAGCTAGCCATGGTTAACTCAAAATAAAAGTAGACGCTCCAGTTTTCCTTGTTGGAGCCATGATGGAAACAGGGGGAACTCAGGACCCCAAGACTCATTTCCACATTGGATCTGAATGTATACAGTATACCAATAACGAAAGTGACCCCAAACATCTCACTGAATGAAAGGAAGAATCCTGATACATCTAATGTTGCAGGTATGACCACCCTAGTTTTTAAGGGTAGACACATTACAACTAGTTGCATATCATTCTACTATTATTATTTGTACTACCAGTGAACAAAAAAGGTTTTGTTGATCTGGTTCCCCTGTTGTGCTCTCCGCTCAATCAAGATGTTGTCCCTTGCAGGCATGTCTTGCTTGCTGGCATCTGAGGACAGAAAGTATTAGTGCCTTCTATGACCTGCAAGACACAGCTCAGAGATCCCTTGCCATGAATCTCAGTGTTGCTACATTTTACATCTTCTGTGCTCCTAGTAGACTGTAGACAGACATAGTACAAAACAACACTTGAGAGTAGAGATGGGCACGACTTAGCGGTATTTTCGTTTTCGTTTTCGTTTTTCGTTTTCGTTACGGAAACGAAACGAAAACGAAAATCGGCACCAACCTGGACCGAAAACGGAAACGAAACGACTAATTTCGAGCCAATTTTCGTTTTTCGTTACTGGAAAAGCACTCAATTGAGCTAAATGGGGAGAAACGAAAAATTTTTCGTTTTCGTTTTCGTTTTTTTCGTTTTCGTTACGTAACGAAACGAAAACGAAAAATTTTGAAATTAGCCCACGAAAACGGAAACGAAACGACTCAGACCCTAGCCGAAACCGAAAACGAAAACGAAACTTTTTTTCTGAGTCGTGCCCATCTCTACTTGAGAGCTTTGGGCTACTGTGCATTCAGCAGCCTTCTAGCCTGCCTACCTATCTATAAAATCAATATTTAAAACCATAGAGCACAACAATCCAATTAAGCCCCTCTCAGACCACCAGTCCCTAAGGAAAAGCCTGCCTGAAGAAAATATATATATATATATCTGCCTGCTTGCCGAAGGACAGCAAAGGTGGTGCTATCCGAGCTTCCTGTGGGAGGGAGTTCCAGAGTCTGGGAGCAGCGACAGAGAGGGTGTTCTCCCATGTATCCACCAAGTGCATCTGTGAGGGTAGTGGGGCTGAGAGAAAGGCTTCCCCTGATAGCCTAATGCCTGAGCAGGCTCATGGAAGAAGATGTAGTCTTTTAGATAACTTGGACTCAAGCCATTGGGGGCTTTATAAGTTAAAATCAGCATTTTGAATAGCACCTAGAAAGAATGGAGCTGCTGTAAGAAGAGAGCTATATACGCATTTAACAATCTGGCTGCAACATTTTAGACCATTGGGAGTTTCTGGAAAACTAGCCAAAGGCAGCCTTACTTAGAGTATGTCTGTGAAGGTTCTCAGTCATCCAGGTGAGTTTATCTGGAATTTGAGTCATGGCTACTGGACTTCTTTTTTGTGAGATAGAAACGTTTCGCTGTTCATCCAAACAGCTTCATCGGTCTGAATACAGCTAGTGCAAGTCCTCCATCTTATAGTCAGCTTTGACCTCTTGTCACCCTGGTCTGAATTAGGCTCATAAGATGAACAATGGCCTGAATAGGCTCGTTAGGGAGACAATAGTATCCATAGCCTTAAGGTGAACAATGGCCTAAGGTGCTGAAACCTATCAAGAATGGGTCCTTAGCTATGGCCTTGGTGGTGAAGGCTTTTTGATTTGTCTGGGTAACTTGGAAAGCACAGCCTGAAACATTTCTATCTCTCAAAAAAGAAGTCCAGTAGCCATAACTCAACTTCCAGGCCTTACTTAGAGCTCATTACAGTAATCCAGCCAAGATCTAACTAGGGCATGTGTCACCACAGTCAAATCAGACCTCTCAAGAAATGGGTGCAGCTAGCACGCTAGTTTTAGCTGTACAAAGGCACTCCTAGCCACTGCTAAGACCTGGGCCTCCAGGGTCAGGAACGAATTCAGGAACATCCTGAAACAGTGTGCCTCTGTTTTCAGAGAAAGTGTAACCCTGTCCGGCACTGGCTACAACCCTATTCCTTGACCTGGTTCAGCTCAGGCATTGATCTTATGTTCAAAACCTGAATGTATACCATTTTGGATTTACTGTTATATTGTGTTTCCATAGGCTGAATTTGAATGCATCAATGAGAAGAAGAGGCAGAAGAAGAAAAGCTACAAAAATTCAGGCATTGTCAGCTTTAAAAACTGTGAGGTCAGCCTTTTAAAAAAATAATTGTGTTCTTATTTAGGAGTTCTCTCTACAGTAGGCATAATCATAGTTGACCTATTCTCCCTTCAGAAAACCTGTGTATGAATGGTATGGTAGCAAACCTTTGGCACTCCAGATGTTTTGGACCACAACTCCCACAGACCTTTGTCACTGACAATATAGGCTTGGAATTTTGGGAGTTGTGGTCCAAAACGTGTGGAGTGCCAAAGGTTTGCCACCACTGGAGGTGGTAATCTTGAGTCAAGGGGAGAAGCCAAACTGACCTTGCTGCTTCCTTCCCATGTTCTGAAGACTCCTATCTGCTTTCTTTTTCCAAAGTCTGGAGCTTTCATTTCTGCAGGGAAATGCTTGGGGGTGGAGTAACCCATTAAGGAGTTCATTTTCACACACAAAAAGAAGGGTCTGATCCTTCTGAAACAGGAGAATCCAAATTGACCTGGCTGTTGCATTTTTCCTCTACCCCACCCCCTGCTGTTTCCCACCCTCTGCTGTTTTGATTTCTTTTTTTTATAGGAGCACTTGATTGCCCTCCTCTCTGCTTTGTTCTTGTAGGATCAGACCCTTCTTTTTCACTTGAAAATGAACTTCTTAATGAGTTGCTCAACCCCCCAAGCATTTCCCTGCAAAAAATGAAAGCTCTGGTCCTTGCGAAATCATAGCAGAGATGAGTCTTTAAAACACAGGAAAGGAAACTCCATGAAGTGGGGTGGGGCGGGGTGGAGGAGGGCTCAAAGAGAATTTATTAATTTTCTTAATTTGGGGGTGTTAAAAGTAGGGGCATCTAATATACAACAGCATCTTATAGATGGAAAAATACAGTACTTAACAGGCCAAAGGTTGGGCAGAACAAGAGGAGAATCTTACACATGAATAATGAGGAGATTTCTGTTTTGCCATCCTAGTCCAAACTCTTTCTACTGAGAGTGGAAACCTTGTTTTCATCATGTACAAGTGTCCTGTTCAGCATTTGGATGCTTCTTGTGTAAACAGTTCGACAATTCATCATGACTTCTGGAAACTACAAGTTGTTTCTGCTATTTGCCCTGAATGTTCTGCTAGTGGTTGTACTTCTGGAAGAATGCTAGATCCTGTACTTCTCTAAATACAGTGGTACCTTGTATAACGTAATTAATTCGTTCCAAATCAAATTACGTTGTACAAATTTTCCGTTGTACAAATTGTAATTTCCCATAGGAATGCATTGAAAGTGGATTTAATCCGTTCCAATGCATAGTCAAGAGTACAGTACTGTAATGAGGTTACCGGAGAGGATGAGCCGCAGCAGGAACCGGTGCGGATCATCCTCTTTGTTGTCGCCAGGGCCGGCGCTAGGTTTATTTGGGTGAGGGGGGGTGGGCGGGCGGCGGACCCCCGTGCAGGTGCCAGGTAAGGGTGCCCCTCCCTGGCTCACCCCCCTCCGTGTCTGCCGCTCCTCCTCTCCCCTCCCTCCTTCCCTCTTTCCCCGGGCGGCTGCATGTGGTCGGGCGGAGGTGGCCGCGGGGGTGGGGGGAGGGAGTGGGGTGTGCTGCTTGGCCTGGGGCGGAGCGCTTGGGCGGGACCGCGCTGGGAATTCCCCCCCTGCTCGCCTCTTGCTGGAGCCCCGGAGGCGTCCAGCAGGCAGGAGGGCGCACCGACAGCCCGCCCCGCCGGGGGAAACCCCAGCATCCGCGGTGGCGGCCTGCCGCCCCTCCCCTCCCCTCCCCTCTTTCCCCGACCGCCCCGCGTCCTCTTCCCGGGCGGCTGCAGGTGGTGGGTGGAAGTGGCCGTGGGGGGGAGGGGGTGCGGTGCACCGCTTGGCCTGGGGTGGGGGGCTTGGGCGGGACCGCGCTGGGAATCCCCCCCGCCGCTCGCCTCTTGCCGGAGCCCCGGAGGCGCCCAGCAGGCAGGAGGGCGCACCGCTGGCCCGGCCCGCCAGGAGGAACCCCAGCATCCATGGCGGCGGCCTGCCGCCCCTCCCCTCCCCTCTTTCCCCGACCGCCCCGCGTCCTCTTCCCAGGCGGCCGCAGGTGGTGGGCGGAGGTGGCCGCGGAGGGGAGGGGGTATGGTGCGCCGCTTGGCCTGGAGCGGGGGGCTTGGGCGGGACCGCGCTGGGAATTCCCCCGCCCCGCTCGCCTCTTGCCGGAGCCCTGGAGGCACCCGGCAGGCAGGAGGGCGCACCGCCGGCCCGGCCCGCCGGGAGGAACCCCAGCATCCGCGGCGGTGGCAAGCAGAGGACCCCCACGCAGGTGCCAGGTAAGGGCACCCCTCCCCGGCTGCCCCCCCTCCGTGCCTGCTGCCCCTCCCCTCTTTCCCCGACCGCCCCGCGTCCTCTTCCTGCACAGCCGCAGGTGATGGGCAGAGGTGGCCGCGGGGGTGGGGGGAGGGAGTGGGGTGCGCTGCTTGGACTGGGGAGGGGGCTTGGGCGGGACCGCGCCGGGAATTCCCCCCCGCTCGCCTCTTGCCGGAGCCCCGGAGGCGCCTGGCAGGCAGGAGGGCACACTGGCGGCCGACTTTGTTCTGAGGGGCTCATGGGGGGGGAGGGGGGCCTGATGTTTTTTCTCGTTGTACGGATTTTTCGTTAAACAAACCCTCCGTTATACGAGGTACCACTGTAACACAATGTTGGATACAGTACTGTCCAGTTGTATATTCAGATACGTCACTGTTGGATCATATTTCAATTTTTCTGGTATTAAATGGAACAAAGTAACTTTTATCGTTTATAAACCAAACACGATATACAGTACCATGAATCAAATGTTTCTCTGTTCAGGATTGGATAGTACAATGTTGTCTAAGCTTGCTGATGGTGTAAAAGCCTTCACATAGTTGTAGAATGTGGAGCAGCACTGGAAAAAAGCTCATTAATTGGCTCATGGTCCAAAATATGTTACTGAGCACTTGATTATTTGTTCTATAGATAATCATGGAATGTACTTTCCTTGACTACATCATGGGAGGATGCCAGCTGAATTTTACTGTAAGTATGTTGTTGCCCATTTTGGGGGGTTGCCAAGGGTGGAGAAGGACCCATTGCTGGGATTGTCCCAGCTGAATCGGGTACGATCTCGCAACATTCAGATGTGGCTGTAGTGTGAGGCTCCCTATCAAATATGGTGATGATCCGGAAGCCAACAAAGCACAGTGGTACAATGACATATAGAGTTCAAATGGATATTTCTCCTGTTGGAGAATAGATGGTCTGCAGCCAAAGATGCTGTATTGTGCTGCAAGTGTTGCTTTGACCAGAGGTCTTGTAAATCCCCATATGGAGGGAGTGGAACTACAAGCAGCCCATTCAAGATTCAAATCCCTGTTTTATCCTTGCAACAGCCCTGGCCAGTAGCTATGACTGAAGAATCTTTCAGGCTGGTACTTCCCATTATGTGACCCATGGTGAGCTATAGAGGACAGTGCAGAGTTCTCAGTTGGCATTCAAATGAAGGCACTGTATGTTTTGTTTTTCAAATAGTCATGGTAAAAGTAGGTTAAGTGCACCAGGAGGAAAACCTTCCGTACTTCTCCCTTTGTTGGCTTAGCTTATTTCTTCCTGTTGAGCTGGTGAGTATTTCATTTGAGGGGCAAAGCAATCTTCACACCAGTGATACCTCTCTTGATAGGTGGGCATTGATTTTACCGGATCTAATGGAGATCCTCGCTCTCCGGACTCCCTACACTACATCAGCCCGAATGGGGTGAATGAATATCTGACGGCCATTTGGTCTGTGGGATTGGTCATCCAGGACTACGATGCGTAAGTCTGCTAGCATTTCTGGAGGAGGAGGAGCTGCGTTAAGTCTGTTGTGTTGCAGCCAAAAATACCGAGTCTTGTGGCAGGCGACTCATAGGCCAGTGGTTCCCAACCTTGGGTCCCCAGGTGTTCTTGGACTACAATTCCCAGTCATCCTGGCCAGCACAGCTATCTGTGAAGACTTCTGGGAGAACATCTGGGGACCATAGTTTGGGTTTACTTCATATACTAACATGTTTGTCATAAGCATTTATAGATCACCGTCCATTTCTTTAGATGCACAGAGTAAATCTTTACTAGACAAGGCCTATTTATGCTAATAGGTATAAATGCTATTTGCAGGCATGTCCAAACTTCGGCCCTCCAGATGTTTTGGACCATGACTCCCACAGTCCTTTGTCATTGGCAATCTGAGCTTAGAATTCTGGGAATTGTGGTCCAAAACATCAGGAGGGCTGAAGTTTGGACATTCCTGGCTAGTGGTATGGACTTGCTTAGTCTTAAAGGTACCAGAAGACTTTTCTGCATGATAATGCAGGACGTGTAGGAAAATGTTTTCTTCTCCAACTTGGTGGTTTTCTGTCGCCTTCCTTTCTTTGCCCATCTAAGCCAAGAACCTAGGATTCTGGCTTGTGTTTGACATGATGGCTGCATTAATTGAATTAAATGTGTCTCATTTATTTTTCCTCTTAGCGAAGTGAAGTACGAACTGATGTGACTTAGTAATTTAGTTCTTCAGTCTAATGAATGAATATAGCACGTGGAGTAATTACAGCCAGTAAATAAAGATTCGACCAGTCCAATGCTGAGTCCATTTATTTACTACTGTATTTCAAGAGCCACCCTTTAGAGGAAGTTATCTGGGCACAAGCAGTGTGAATGGGCTGCAGATCTTCAGAAGACCTTCGCAGGTTTGTTTAGTTCCAGCTGGAGGTAGTAAACACAGGAGCAAATTTTGAGGGGAATCACATGTGCAACTAGGGGTTTTAGAAGGGTTATAGCTTTCTGTTAATGGATTTTCAGAACCAGCTGTTCTCACGTATTCCATTAGATTGAGTTAATTATATTTTAACCTGTTGGTGCATTGCCAGTTGGATTCGGCATTGTTCTCCAAGTAAGTGCCATCCCTCAAGAATGGCTTGAGAGAAAAAGTGTTATCTTGGTCATTCACTGCAGTTCACTTCTAGAAATGAGTTTTAAATAAATACTAGGGGAAAATAATGTGATCACAAGTGTTGAGACATGCACATTAGAAAAAATGGGAACCCAGAGGAGAGTGCAGAAGCAGACAATATGTATCACAATTTTTTTTATTGTACAGTACTGTGTTGAGTTGACTTGGTTGTTGGGGGAGGAAGCAACCATCAAACACAGAGGAACCTTGGCATCTCCTTATTCTGCTAACCACTTGACACTTGCAGGGGGGGGGGTCAAGAGGGGGACATGAATTTTTTGGCACTCCAGATACTTTCTTTGGGCCACAACTCCCAGAATTCAAAGCCTAGATTGCCAATGACAAAGGACTATGGGAGTTTTGGTCCCAAATATCTGGAGTGCCAAAGGTTCGCCACCAGTAGTTTAGCTTATGTCTGTAATAAAATGTGAGAGTGGTGAACAAGAACCTTTCATAGTCAGAGTTTAGGCAATTTCCTAAGTGATGCACAGCCTGTGTTAAGTTCCTCAGTAGCTCGTTGCTTTGTCTGTCTGTTAGTAAATAAGTCCCAATGGTTCTGTGTGTCTCCCAGGTAAGAGGCTTCTGTTTATAAGATTATACACTTGTTTAGCATATATTGGAATCCGTGCGGTTATGGGGGCATTTATTGTCCTTCCTAGGGTGAAGAGCAACTACTTAAGAGATCATCTTGAAAGCGTCCTATTTAAACTAATAGTAGAAAGACATTCACCTATTCTGTTTGCAGTTTATGTGAAATGGTGCACTAGTTTATAATCATTGTCTCTAAATTGCATTTCTAGAGATAAGATGTTCCCGGCCTTTGGATTTGGTGCTCAGATCCCTCCTGCGTGGCAGGTAAACTCTTCAGCTGTGAAGCAGAATATTTCTCCTGGACTATCCAGAAGAGCAGTTTATCTAAGAAAGTAGCTTAATGATCCATTAAATAAAGACAATAAATTGGTATAGGCATTATTTGGAGGAAGGGTGACCGATTAAATATGGACTTATTTAAACATCTGAATGTTTTTATCTCTTCTTAGGTGTCACATGAGTTCCCATTAAATTTCAACCCATCTAACCCATTCTGCAAAGGTAAGTTCTGAAACGTTAAAGTGCAAACCTTAAAGGACATTTTGACATTTTCTGGGCTTGCAATAGTTGATAGCAAAGCAAGACACCTGAACTGCTTGTTGATTGTGGGTTTTTTACACTAGTGCCACAAACATTCCATCACTGGAAGAAATGAGAGTACAGACTACAGGTCTGGAAGAACAAACCTTTTTGATTGAAACAACCAGGACCTTGTAAATCTAAAAACAAAAAGTTAAAAATAGGGGAAGAAGATGTTTATAAGCTTCCTAGTTATGTCTAAGTAATAAATTGTAACAAGAGGGTTCCTGAGTACTTTATTGTGATTTAGTTCCATAGTTTATTCTGGGAACTCCGAAGTTGTGGTTCCATTTACATTTCATAGTGGAAGAAGAACAGTAGGACCCCCGTATCCACTGTTTCATTATCCGATGATCCACTTATCCGCGGGTTGAGGGGGAAAATATCTACAAATTAATTGAGTAGCAAAGCAGGTGGCCACGAGGCATCTGTTGCCTCACAGCTACCCTGTCGGCAACACCTGCAAGTGTCTCCCAGTTTCTCACCCCCCCCTCCCTTTGCCTCCCCTCCCCTCCTCGGGCAGACCCAGAAGCAGCGTCCCCCTCAGCTTGCTCCCTGAGAGCCTCTTTGTGGTTTTCAGCTCCTAGGACTTCCCCCTGTGCTCCTCTCTCCATGCACTCGCTCCTTCTGCCTTCTCGTCCTCGCGGCACCATGCAAGGGAGCCTTCCTTACCCATGCAATGTTGCGGCACCTGGGAAGGGCGATGGAGCCGGAACCCCTGCAGCCAGCCAGCAGCCTTGCCCGAGAGTCCCCTTCCTTGCTGCCCCCACTTCCTTACAGTGTGCCTCCAGAAAAGGAAGATTCAAGTGCACGTGGGAAGGCAGTAGCAGCGGAGGAGGAGGAAGCTGCGCACCCACCTGCAAACTCAGTGGAGATGGTGGAGGTGGCGGCTGTGCCGCTCAGTAGCACCTACCCGCCCACTGGGCAGTAGCAGAGGCGGCTGCGTGGCTCAGAAGCACCCACCCACCTATGAGCTGGGCGGTAGTGGCTGCGTGGCTCAGGAGTGCCCGCCCAGCCTGGGAGAGCTCGCCTGCCCACCCACAAGGTCAGTGGTGGAGGTGGTATAGCGCCATGGCAGTTTCCCAGGGTGTTGGTGGGCTCTCCCACTGCTTTCACCCCGGCACCCTTGGATAAGAGCATTTGCTCTTACCCACGGATTTCATTATCTGTGGGCTGGCCAGGAACCAATCCCCCACGGGCACAGGGGTCCTACTGCAATTGAAACAAGAGCCTAAAGTGTAACCTGTTACAAGTTAGTAGTAATGAATTCTTTTCTGTTTTGGAGAGTCACTGCCTATCTAGAAGATACTGCTTCTAAAGGAGACACGGATGGTTTGTTCTTAGACATTGCCTAGTCTTAATTGCTTTCCTGGCTGAGTTTGCATCATGACCATTCTTATGAAAACCTTTTTGAAGGAGCTCCCTTCTAACCCATTTACCTTCACAGACCCAGGATAGACTGGTGAGCCTGTATCTTCCTCTCCGAATGCAACCCCTGTTTAAAGTACTAAAGCTTCAGCCTGTAAAAAAAGTTTCATAAAGCTCTGTGAATGATGGCCGTGTTGAAAGATGATGTCCACTTTCCCCCCCGATTCCAGGAATCCAAGGTATTGTGGATGAATACCGGGTTTGCCTGCCTCAAATCAGATTATATGGGCCCACCAACTTTTCTCCCATAATAAATCATGTGGCAAGATTTGCTGCAGCTGCTACACAGCAACAGACGGCTTCAGTAAGTAACTGGCTGCTATTTTATGGTTACACCTCCCACTGTTTTGCTTGGTAAAGAGAACTAGAAGTTATGCAGAGGAGAAATGGTACCTGGCACCACTTCACTGGATAGAGAGCAGACTTCCACTGCCTTCATTTTAGTTCTGAACTACATCTGTAATTCTAGTCTCTATCTCTTAGATTCATTTTCACACCTCCAGAGGCATAACCAGGATTTGGAGCGCCTGGAGACAAAGTTTGTTTTTTGTGCCCTTCCTGCCACTCCCCCACATTGCACCCACCCAGCAAATGGGGGGGGGGGTGACCCTGCAGGCGTGGTGTGTGTGTGCGTGGGGATGGACGGAGGGTGGACGGGCGCGTGTGTATGTGCGTTCACACGCCGTAGTGTGCCTGCGTCTTACATCTCTCCCACCAAGGCAAGGAAGAGGAGGAGGAGGAGGGTGCCGTGGGCACCGCGCTCCTGCCTGTCTGCCTGCTTCACCCGTCACCTGGTGCACGGTGGTGGAGGGGTGTCGCCAAGCCTATGGGGAAAGGAGGACTGCTGGGCAGTGGGAGGGTGCATGGCTTCCTCCTCCTGTTCCCCCTTCAGGTGCCCCCAGATTGCTGCGCCCGGGGCAGATGGATCCTTCTGCCCCCCCCCCCAAGATACGCCCCTGCACACCTCTTAACTGGAAATCATTCTGTTCTATGGGGTGGTAGGCTGACTGTGCATAAAGCTATTCAGCACTTACCAAACAAGGGTTAGTCTCCCTTTGCTAATCCCAAGTAAAGGACTGTATATACTCGAATATAAGCCTAGTTTTTCAGCCCTGATTTTGGGCTGAAAAAAGGGGTCCTCGACTTATATGCGGGTCACTACTTTTAGACACTGAGGCAAGTGCTTGGGTCAGTGGCTAAAAGTCATTTTAAACATTGTGTATCGCTTCTCGGCCTTTTGGCTAAGATCAAGTGTAGTATCTGTGTGCCGCTTCTCATGACCCCCCTCTGCATCACGGGGAAGTGGTGCACGATGTTTAAAATGACTTTTAGCCACTGACCCAAGCACTTGCATCAGTGCCTAAAAGTCATTTTAAACATCACACACCACTCCCCCAGCTCACAAAGGAGGAGCTGACAGGCCCTGCTGCATTTCCCACTCTAGGCTTATACTCGAGTCAATACGTTTCCCCAGTTTTGGGGGGTTAAATTAGGGGCCTCGACCTATACTCATGTCGACTTATACTCGAGTATATACGGTAGGTCTTAGGTCTATTGACTCATGTGGGATGTAAACTGAATTATTATTCCATGGTTGACCCAGGGGGTTGAGAGTACTGGTAGAATACTGATCTGGGTTTTACAAAAATAATAAAGTTTATTATTTTTAGGGTTGGTTGTATACAAGTGCCTCTGAACATGAAAGCTCAGATCCTGTTCTTGCATGTGGATGTTTTCTAGGATTTCGCATTTCAGTTCAGTAACATTGCTTTGGACAATATGGCAGCACAGATCTGGGCATTTCTTTTCCCTCGAGGAAACCCATGAGAATTCCAAGATCTTTGTAGCAGCGCTTGCATGTGTAAATTTCTTGGTCGGTGTCAGCGCCGGTTTGGCTGATCAGGAAAACTGTTTTGCGCTCCAGTCACATCTTCTCGACTTTCTTTGTGTCTTCCTGCCGGCAGTGCTATCCATTATTTATTACAAGATCACAGTATGCGTTGAACGACCTGTTTTGTGAGATGTGTAAAAAGGGATTCTTTTTGCCCTCTCAATACATTTGGAGTGCACTATACATGATTTAAAAATAAGTAATAACACGGGGATTCTTTAACCATTTGCCAAACTAAGAAATGCAATCCAATATAGAATCTCTTCTTTCTCTCTTGGAAGATTGTCCATTACAGTGAGTATTTAGGACTTGGGCATCTCATTTATAGGAAATAATAACAAAATGTCCAACATAAAAACTTCACCATGCAACCACAGTACAAATCTTCAGCGATTCAATAAGCATGCTAGAAGAGATGGATGTGCATGTCTGTATGGCTGCACTCCCCCCTCCTATTTTTTTAAAGCACATTCAAAAGTGGAGGAGCAGAGATGCACAAATTCTCAGTCCTGCACTGGGAACTTCCCCCCCCCCCGTCCCACCATCTCGCCATTGATTTCTTTAGTGCTTTATTATGATGTTCTATTTAATTGTGTTTTGTTATGTTCCTATTTGTTGTAAACCGCCCGGAGTTCCTCTGGAAGACGGGCGGTATATAAGCATCAAAATAAATAAATAAATAAATAAACTGAGAGCCATTCCTATTTAGATATGCTGGGCTTTGGAGGCATTCAGACCACATCGGAATAGTCACACAAGAGTGTTCATCCCTTGCATCTCTTTGGGAGATAGGCAAAGAATTGTCTCCCTCTTGTAACAGAAGTATCTTACACTCCTGACCTGTCCCCCATCCCACACTTGGGGACCTTGCAGATCCTTTCTTCTTAGTTCAGGTTTTAAGGGCTACTCAGAGGCCTCTTAAAGTCCAGTGGGAGGTTGGCAACAAAGCCTTGCCCTTGGGCTTTTGATGGTGAGTTTAGGTGGGTAACAAGCACAGATTTCATTGGGGTTCTAGCATGGTTCAGACTCTTTGGGTGTTGGCAGAAGGACCTGATTGGAAAGATGCTGTTCTGTCCAGTTAACGAGTCTCACTAGGGCAGTTTTAGTTCTGTGCACTGTGGGCAATCTAAGAATAACTTTCTGAAAAGGTCCTCGCTGCAAGAATTGATCTGGCGTTGAACAGCAATTGCCATTCTGACAACGATCCAAGACTTAAAACAAGATGAATAAACCTTGTGATGAACTTCTTGGGACCTTAACCTTTTATTTCAGGGTCCCTTAGCCCTTCGTGCCATTTCCTTATGTATTTTGGAAATAAATTTTCCCTCGATTTTAACCATGTGTGCCTTTGTCCAACAGCAATATTTTGTGCTCCTGATAATTACGGATGGTGTGATTACTGACTTAGACGAGACCAGATCTGCCATCGTCAATGCAGCCAAGCTCCCCATGTCTATCATCATTGTTGGAGTCGGAGGAGCTGATTTCAGTGCCATGGAGTTCCTTGACAGTGACAGCGGGGCGCTGAGGTCCCCTTCAGGAGAAACTGCCATCAGAGACATTGTCCAGTTTGTGCCATTCCGACAGTTCCAGAATGTAAGTAAAATCTTCTAATGTTAGAGAGGATGATGGAATAATGGAGTCAGCCCACCTTTTCCAGTCTGGGTTAATCAAAAGTGTTCCACTGCGGGATCCAGTGCCTTTGGCATACTTGCCATCCAAGGACATTAAGGTTTTGATAACAGCTTCACATAAGGTTGGCAATTCATGTAGATCTGTGGAACTCCTCGCTGCCAGAACAGGACTACAGGTTGAAATATGCATACATCATCTTCTGGGGAAGAGTGTTTGGATGTGATTGTTCCTAAAGAACAATCCTCTGACCAAAAAAAAAAAAAAATCTGTTGCTTAGATCCAGCAGAAAGAGTGTTCTGTTTGATCATCTTGATCTGAGTCATTCTGAAAGAAGAGGATATAGAGGGGGCAAAAGAGGGAGCACTGAGCAGGTCTATTACTGGTTATTTCTGTTGGAGTTATTCCAAAAAATGAGCATAAGGCAGTGGTTCCCGGTGATGGAAACCCCAGCTAGTGGTGAAGGCTTTTGAGAACTGCAATCCCAAGAACATCTGGGTTATCCAGGGCTGGGAACGGCTGGCATAGGGGATACCGGGATTGTCTTGCTCAGGTGTCCAAGACAGACCTGGTTGTTGTTACCTCCGTAGGACCCAGACTATTGCAGGATTGACTGATGTTCATCAGCAGATTTGGCAGTGGGCACCTGACAGGGGAACACCTTTGGATATGGCTATCCATATCCAGGTAGTAATCTTACCTTTCATTCCCCTTATGGCTGTAATAACATATTTTTTTTAAACTGGAGTGAACATGGCTGAGAAGGTTCTTTCTGAGAAATGGTTTGGTCAGAACATAGTGATGATGATACACATGGTTTTGAATGGAGGCTATTGTGTAGAAATGGAGTCACTCGGCTAGTGCCTTGTGTCAATTACCCTGCGAATGAAACGAACATTGTTCTGTCCTGGAAAGCTGTGTGTGTTGTTGTGTTGTTACTGTCGTGACCAACTCTTCGTGACCCTTGGAGTTTTCTTGGCAGGAATACTGGAGTGGCTTGCCAGTCTCTACTCCAGGCTCCTACAGCACCTAGTATTCCCTGGTGGTCGCCCATCCAAGTACTAACCAGAGCCAACCCTGCTTAGCTTCCGAAATCAGGCGACAAGGCTACTTGCCTTTAAAAAAAATCTAACAAAAGCCTCCTATTACACTAAATGATACGGAAGGAAAAACTTATCACCCCAGAGTGAACTACCTGGTTCACATTTTCTTTTCCTGTGGTCCACACAGTCTGTTGTATAAACATCCCCTCTTTTGTAACAGTTTTATTTGTAGGAGGGGGGAAATGGTTTTGTTTTCTAAACATCGGAGCCTATTTGTATTTTAAATCTCATAATAGGTTCCTGCAAGATTTTACGCTCCATTTCAATTCCCTGTTGAAAAGCTGAAATTTGGCTACTGGTGTTCTTAGATTTCCATTATTGGTTTAGGCAAACAGCTACAGGGCATAGCAGGTGAAAATACTTGTTCCTTATTTTATAATGGCTTGAGAGCCTTGGTTATACTTTAACCTGCTAGTTAATAGTTTACCTGTATCACCCTGTAAATAACTGGTTCCTGCTTACAGTATCTCATGTGTAGATCTTGAAATAAAGCAAACATTATCCTTGGAAGAGTCCTTTGGATTAAATAAGGCAGAAGCTTCATGGGAAAAAAATAAGCAAGCAACTTTAACTACCTAATGTTGCAATTGGTTAGTCAACTGCTTTGGGGCAATGTTATATTTTCTCTCTCTGGATTTTCTTATCCTAAAGTACCATTATCTTTAGCAATTGGGGATTTGTTTGTTTTGACAATTAATAGTTAGTTTTTGCTCTGTTGCTCATTCACTAATTATCCCAGCAGTCCTGTGTTCGAAAGACAAGTCCTTTAATTTGTCCTTTGATTCATTAATAGTTACTGTAAAATCAAACAACCTCAGTGGCCACAGAATTTCAGCTGGTATCTGTCAATGAAGTTTTGGGAAAAGTGGGGGGTTTTGGTTAATAAAATAAAAAAGCCAAGGCAACCCCTGCTTCTCCTAAGCCCACCACCCTGTAAATGGCAGGTAGGATTCATATGGTCTGTGGGTTACATTTGAGGTTGTTTTTGTAGATCCGAGAACCTCTTCTGCAATTGGGAACCATTTCTCCAAGGCAGTTTTCCATGTAAAATACATTATGCCTCCCACATCTTATTTTTGGAAAACACAGTAGGATGCTGGGTTTATTCCCCTGCTGTACTTGCTATACTTAGCCTTATACTCACTCTCACCTCTACTGGAAGGGGCCGGTATGGTCTGTTATGAGAATTGGTCTTAGAATTAGGGTTTGTACTCCTTTTGTATACCGTCTTTGATAACACAAAGCTTGTAAGAACATAAGTTCAGGCCAAGGGCCCATCTAGTCCAGTTTCCTGTATTTCATAGTGGCCCTGTCAAGCAGGGAGCACACGAGGCTAGATATCCATCACCTGATACCACTCCTCTGCACCTGGCCCTTGAAGTACCCTGTTTTTTAAGCCTGGAGATTACACATCTCCATCATGGTTTGTAACCTTTGATGGACTTCTCCTCCGGGAATCTGTCCAATCCCCTTTTAAAGGCATCCAGGCCAGATCCCATCACCACATCCTATGGCAGGGAGTTCCACAGACTAACAACACACTGGGTTGAAGAAGTATTTTCTTTTGTCTGTTCTCACTCTCCCAACCCTCAGTTTGAGTGGATGTCCCCTAGTTCTGGTAATTTGTGAGAGGGAGAAGAGCATCCCTCGATCCACTTTACTCCTGCCCTGCCCTCGTAGTCTCCTTAGTGGGTTGGTAAGGACTGAACCATTTGCTGTATGCCCTGTTTTGAGTCATGAATGGGCAAAGGAAGATCAGCTCTTAAAATGTTCTCCTTCAATCTGCAAGGACCTGTCGATGTTCTCGGCCGGTCTGATTTCTGGCTCTTGTTTGAATCAGGCTCCCAAAGAAGCTCTCGCTCAGAGTGTCCTGGCAGAGGTGCCCCAACAAGTGGTGAACTACTTCAGCACGTACAAGCTCCAGCCGCCAAAGAAGCCTGAAGCACAACAAGATGGGAGCTGAGCAGGAGAAACCCGTCCCTGTCTCCGCCTGTCCTCCTCTTCTACATGCCATTCTGCTCGCCCAGTGGGAAAATTCTGCACCACCTCCCCCATCCCCAATGTCAACAGACAGCAGCAGCCAAGAGGTTCTTTTGAACACGTTACATGTAAAACATATACATTGTTAAGATAGTCTTGATGATATCTGTCTTATTGCCAAAGACATTGTTGTGTTTAGCAATATTCTCCCAGGGGGGTTGAAAATGGAGTTTGGGTGTACAACAGCTATTAATGACATTCTTGCTGGAAAACAGGTTGATTTTTTTGGCCACATTTATTAGTGTTGTTGTCTGAGGCGCACAACACAATATACAATAATTTGCCAGTAGTGATAAGCAAATGCAGGACACAAATCTTTGTAGTGTCTTTTGGAGGTGTGTTGCTGCAGCCATATAGACCTATTACCGCAAGACAACCTTGCTTAGTATTAAATATGCAATGGCTTGGAAGGAAGTACCAAGACCTGAACAGAGCTTATCATTTTTTTTCAAGAAAAAAATCATTTTGTCTTTATTTTACTTCATTTCATATTTCCACCTGACTTCGTCTTAACTATTTGCAGCCTGAAGCTGTTTTTAAAATGTAAAGTAGAACTGAACCACATCAAGATTTTAGATTAAAATCATGGTCACTGTCCTATTTCTTAGAAGTGCTACTCTTTACTCTGCATAAAGCATATAGATAGAATTAGGATGTATTTGTTTCATACTACAAAATCAATTGACCTTTCAAGAAGCTAACTATGTAAAGCGATACCACGTTTACGTGGAAACCCTACATGTGCCAGTCAGAAATGACTCTTTTGCTTGGATCCTTTTTAAAATCATTTGTAGAGCTCACATCCAGAAGCAGCGTGTATGTGATACTGAATTTGTATTATTATTATTATTATTATTGCATTTTTCTATTGTCTTGGTTTAGCTGGTTCCAAGATGTCTCTGCCATCTTTGTTGTAATCCAGAATTATGTCTGCTGCACTTCCCATCTTCTGGACCCCAGCTGGCCCAAACTGGCTGGATAAGTCTCTCCTTTTAGACAAAAATCTTTACGGATCGTTGGGTTTCCTATTGTGTTCTTCAGGACCACTTTTCCTATGGCTCCAGTTTCTTCACGGACGGCTAAGGATTTCTGCCTTGAGTTTCATTTGCTTTCCTTATTTCTTCCTCCATTCCACACCTGCATGGCTCAGCAGCCCAAGAAGCTGTATTTTGTTGGTTGAACTGTTGTTAGGCTCGATATTTCTGTTCTTGCTTGAATGCAGCAAGTAAGTGAGCTGGACCGGGTTGGTCTGTTGGTAAGATTATGGAATGCATCATAAGACTAATAAGGTGGGGCAGTTAATAGATTGCAGAAAAACGAAATCAGTATGAATTATGTGGGAAATGTGTGCCTTTCTCTGACGCTGAAATCACCTCCCTTCAAGCTCTGTGCTTTGCCTCTGTATCAACTCATTTGAAGGTTCTAATGGATGTCTGCTAAGTTGGTAATTTATCGATGGTGTCTAATATATGCCATATCCAGTTTGCTAAGCAAAGGCAGTTTATTTCAGAAACAGCAGCTGTCACTTTAATTGAAAATTGTGTTTCCATTGCATATATATTGTGTAATGAAATGCATCATCAGTAGGCCTTATAGTAGCAGCCCATTTAAAACCTTTTCCTCAAGTTCACAAGCTTTTAGGAAAATGTTTTTATTTAGATCAGTTCCTGGAAGCCAAAGTAGAAAGGGACCTCTGAGATCTGAAAATGTATTATTTTGTAATCAGGATTATTTATCAGATGGTAGCTTCATTCCAACAGGAGACAAGCCTGAGTTTGTACAGTTGCAAGTCATTCTTTTGTTAGGCGGTGCTATTAGATGTTGCTCATATCCTACAATTCATGTTGACTTTTAAACTTGCTGCACTATTGTCCTTTTTTAGAACCTCTCGGGATACAATATTCCAAGAGGAAAACCTTTGTAATAGCAAAAGGATTTACCTAAATATCTTCAGAATGTAGATTGTTTCACTTCTCTTTTCGGTCCCGACAACACCTTGGCACCACCTTGTGGTGGAACTGGGTTATTGGTTATTCCTGTAGTGGGAGGCGGAGGGATTTCTTTTTCTGGCTCAGGTTTTTCAAAGCAAATTATAATTTTATAAATAAAGTATATGGTCTCTATCTGCAATATATTGTTTGTGCTGTTGTTCTTTGTACTTGGCAGTCAAGTCGACTTCAGATGTGACATGTCTTAGTGCCATATGACGCAATAGATTAAACTCACATCTCAACAGTTCTGCTGTCTTTTGCCATCATTTCTAGCTGTGGGTCCTTTTCCAAGGAGAAAGGCGGGATAAAAATACTCTAACATAAATAAATGAAATAAATAAGATTGGCTTTAGTTTTAACAAGAGAAGAGGAGAGCTGATTTGGACAAATATCCTGGAGATAGATTCTAACATTTCTGACACGAACCGGCCCATGTTCCGCTTTCATGGGGTGTGAACTGCTAGATAGCTCAGTGGTTTTAACCATGATGGAGATGTGTAAAACCAGGGTACTTCAAGGGCCAGATGCAGGGGAGTGGTACCAGGAGACAAATATCTAGTCTTGTGTGCTCCCAAACGCATCTGGTGGGGCCACTGTGAGATACAGGAAGTTGGACTAGATGGGCCTTTGGCCTGTCCCAGCATGGCTCTTATGTTCTTATGGCTGTGGAGCCAGAGGTCAGGAGTTCAGCTCTCCATTTTGCCTCCTTGACAGGAGCTGGTCCCTCTTCCTCTTCTTATCTTCACAGTCCTCTTTGATTCCTCTCAGCAGCTTCTTCCAGATCCGGGACCCTTGGTGAGGTGTGAGATTTGGAGCAAGAGATGGAGCAATAGAAGAGCAGGTGTCTTAACCTGCACAGAAAAGCTAGTTAGGACTCAATGGCCCTCTGTAGTCCCTTCCCAACTTCATGATTCTGTGACCCACTGAGTTTACACAAGTTAAGAATCTTGTCTGAGTTTACTGGTGGACGTCGGGGAGCCAAGGGTGGCCAGTCCGGGGGTGCAAACTCTTGGCCTTTTTTATGAGGGAAAAGGGCAGTGGGTTAGTGAAATATGGCTTTTCTTCTTTTAAGAAAGAATAAAAGAAACATGGCAAGAGGTCTCCTGCCTCAGGCAGGGGCTTGGATTAGAAGACCTCCAAGGTCCTTTCCAACCCTACGATGATTCTGTAAGACGGCTTTCATAGATGGCCTAAGCACATCCGATGCAACACAGCAGTATTTTGAAGAAAGGAAGATGTCAGGCACCCAGCTTCACAGCACAACAGTAGTACCCCACATTTTCTGAGCTCCTTTGTGCAGACTTTCGGGTGGCAAAAATATGCCAGGCTATAAAAGGAGATTGGACACATGTATTGATGGAGAGCACGGCTTTCCGTGGCTATTAGTGCAAATAGATATTTGCTCTACCACGAGAGGCAGCTATGGCTCAGTTCATTTTAGACCATGAGCTGCTGTTGATCACAGTGTGAGCAGAATGTTGGACTAGATGGACCCTGGGCCTGATTCACCACATCCTAGGTGTTTGCCCACTGAGGCATTCTGTTTAACTTAAATTTAAGTAATTCCGTGTTACTTTAATTTGAAGTTATTTTACCTAAATATTTGTCAGAGATAAATTTGCCTTTTAATGGTGCCATTGTTTGCATCCTCAGAATTTGAGGGAAACTGTTTGAAACTTAAAATCTAAATCGATTCCAGGTACCTGAGATAAAATTCCTGTTATAGAAAATGGATGCATGCTTTGTGCATGAGCAGCTTTAGAGGGCTTCTCTACCCTTCTCCCTCACAACCACAAAAGTCTTGTGATCTTAATGGCTTGTACTGTACCTCACATTGGAGACTGATTTTTAACAGATCTTTTAATTTGCCCATCACGCTGTATGAGTTACATAGCTCTAAATGTAATCATTATGTAATCCCCCTGAAGCAATGCTCACTTGTTCCCCTGCAGAATTCTGGACATACCTCTCCTGAACCTGGATAATACTGAGGAGGAGGTATGCTTTCCCTTTTCATAATTAGTCATATGTTCATCTTGTTCTGAGTGTTGTAGTATACAGCAAATAAAATCAACTACACTGTGCCAATAATGGTCTAAGGGAACCTGAACCCTTTTGGACATTCACAAAGGTCAAACTTATGTAGAGGAATCTAACCATGGAATTACTGAGGAATTCAAATATTATCATAGATCCCTGTGGTATTGCCGTAATCTCAAGTTCAAGAAAGCAAAAGGTGTCCTGAACAGTTAAAACGAGGGGTGGACCCACTGTTAGACTGAGGTAACCAGAAAGTGACACCAAGGTGTTGGTAGAAAGGTTGGTGTCAGTGATCTGCATGTCCTGTGGCATTTCCCAAACCACTCAAGCTGTCTCCCAAGTGTGATACTGTTGAAGAATCAAACTGTCAGTGTTTAGTTGGCTTTTGTAGGAAGAGTGAAAGTGGGTCACAAGCAAAAAGTTTGCTTTGCCCAAGAAAGAAAGTGTCAAGATTTTAGCGGGACCTGTTGGATGTGTGTGTGGTAGTTAGTCATTCCAAGTAGATGGTGCTAGGCTACATCTCTGGATATCTTTGATTTAAGCGATACCGAGTCTATGACATTTACACTGGAAGCAGTGTTAGTCTGCCTGAGTTCAAGCTCAATATTCCTCTGAGAAGGTAGTTGCTCAAGGGACATTTATGCAGAAACTATGTTCCCAGAAGCAGCAAGGAAGACGTCTGCTCCAGTGCAACAAATTGCCCTCACAAGACATGGAACAAAGAGCAGAATGCCCAAGCTCCTGATTTATATGAGCAAGGATCAAGCACATTTGCTAATTAATGTGCTGGACATCCTAGAGCAGACATGTCCAAAGTCAGGCCCAGGGGCCAAATGTGGCCGGTTTTCAAATTTTGACTGGCCTGCGGCCTCTTCTCCCCGCTGGCACAGCCTGTTACGCATCCCCACCAGCTGGCCTCTCTCCATACTGGAGGGAGGTGTCAGCTCGCAGTTTTACAATTTGTCTGCCCTCCCTGCCTCTGTCCACCACCACCCCAGTCACCTGCCCAGCCTACCTGCCCCCAGCTCCGTTGCTGCAGTATCCTCCCCACCTCCTTGCATGTTATAGAGACTTGTCCAGAGTCTGGCCCGGGGGCCAAATGCGGCTGGATGGTTGGCCCATGCACATTTTCACCTCGCCAAATCTGGTCCTCCTTGCAAAAAGTTTGGACACCCCTGTCCCAGAGCAACCTTTTCCCTAAGTTGTGACACTTCCAAATATATTTGATATTCAAGTGCTCCTGAGAAAGGATATTGAGCGTCAGGACTAACTGATGTCCTCTTCCTGGGATTCGCTCCCTAATCTGATGACATTAGAACGAGAACAACAAAAAGGCTCATAAAGAAGCAAAATGCATTTCAAACAGCTAACTTAGGGAGGAGATGACCTTTCTGCCAGCAGTGATTTATTAGCCGAGGAGAAAAAAGAAATGGAACTGTTCCTCTGGAGGCCTGGTGCTCTAAATGAAATAGTGGCCCAATGTGGCAGGATGGAAGGCTCTAGTTGGAAAACCCTAATGTGAGATCTTCCCGCCGCCCCATCCTATAATTCCCCAAGGGCTACATGAGTTCTGTCCAGCAGTGGAGGGGGATGGAGTCTCCTTCTTTGGAGGTTTTTAAGCAGAGGCTGGATGGCCATCTGTTGGGAGTACTTTGATGGCGGTTCCAGCATGGCAGGGTGTTGGACTGGATGGCCCTTGAAGTCTCTTCCAACTCTATGATTCGATGATTCTGTGATTTGGGAGAGGACTTGAGAAATTGTGAAGAAACCTGTCCAAGAAACTGAGCACAAGACTGCTTGTATAAAACCACCTGCCAAAAGTGCACACAAGCACATTTTATTTTCTACCAGGAAAAGCCTATAGATGTTTCTTAACTTAATGCGCTAGTGTATAAAGTCACATTGTTTCTGTAACTATGCAACAGGATTTCAGACAAAGGTTTGGAGCATCTAAATTTTTAACAGCTACGATAATGATGTTCAGCCTCTGGTAGGAAAGCAGGCTTGGTGACTCAAACGTATATAGTTGCGAGAATCGCCCATCACTAAACACGCACTCATAAACCTCGCTCTGTTTTCCAGGATCGCCCCAATTGGCAAAGACTCCAGCAGCGTGTGCTTCTCCTCCCCATCTATTCTCAAGTATCACACATTCCATCAATCACCAGCAAGTTCTCTTTGTCCTTCGGCTACTGCCTCTGTACTTCCACCCCCCCCCAGACTTGCCATGGAGTGGCAGATCTTTCTTTGCTTTACGACAGGTAGTGGTGGGACTAGGTGGCCATGTTGCAACAACAAAGAGTGAGTCTCCAGCTATGTACACTTTCTGTTTTCTTTAACACAGATTACTATTTTTTAAAAAAGAAATTCATTTGAAATAGGTCTCTCTCTTCCCTCCCCCTGCCCCCAGAACACTAAGAATTTCTCGGGTCGACCAACAAATAAGTACTAAGACAAATGAATAAGAATTGAAAAAATCATAACACACGTGTGATGCAGAAAACTAGGTTAGTTTGTTAAAGCCAATAATTTATGGTAGAAATGGAAAAGCAGCACAGGAAGGAATAGAACATAACTGGCTGAAAAGAATTGGAAATTGCTCTGGAAGCCACAAAATATAATCAGCTTCATTCGCACAGTGTAGTTGCAGAAAAAAGGAATAACTAAGTGGATTTCAGTAAGTTAAAACATTCTCCATAAACACTGTCCCTTGCACACTTAGTTGCCTGACTTAGCATGCAACAGGTAATGCCTACAGATGTTTCTTAACTTAATGCGCTAGTGTATAAAGTCACTGTTTCTGTAACTACGCAATAGGATTTCAGCCAAAGGTTTGGAGCATCCAAACTGTGCTCACGACCTGGGGTTCAATCCCAGGTAGCAGGCTCAAGGTTGACTCAGACTTCCATCCTTCCGAGGTCAGTAAAATGAGTACCCAGCTTCCGGGGGGGGGGAGCAATGTGTAGCCTGCACACTGTAATTAAAATTGTAAACCGCCTGGAGACTACTTGAAGTGGTATGGGGAGGTATATAAGCAAAACACTTTTAACAGCTCTGATAATGATGTCCAGCCTCTGGGATGGAAACAGGAAGCAGCAGCCTGAGATCTCTTAGCTCCCATTATGGAGAAATTTAGACACGGGAAATGAAGGGAATCTTCACAGACGAAATGAAGGGAAGTATGGTAAGTAGAGATGGGCACGAAACAAAAAAATTGTTCCGTTATTTGTTATTCGTTTCACTACGTAATGAAACAAATAATGAAAATTGTGATGAAATTGGAACGAACGGAACAGAACCACGAAAATTAGGTTCACTACATTTCATTTTTGTTAATGACAACGCGGAATGAAATGAGCTGTTTTTAAATGTTTAAAAACGTCCTGAATATCCATAAAAACCCAGTGATAATTATTTATTCTGCCTGATAATACCTACCAGGGGGTTGGGGTCCTTAAAACATGCATTTATGTCTTTTCTCAGATTGCTGTATTTTTTTCCTTTAAGGAGAGTTAGGGGACATCGACCCAAAATTGCTCCCAGATGCCTAATATTGACTAATGGATCCGGATGGGGGATTATCCAGCTGACATGATCGGCGCTCCTGTCAAAGCTCAGGTCGCCTTATGGAACAAGGAGATGACCCGGGCAGTTGACATGATCGCACCTAAGCGCCCTCTCCCCCTACGCAGAGCCCGGACAGCTCCTTGGTATACATCTGAGTTGCGGGCAATGAAGCGGGAGGGGAGACGGCTGGAGCACAAGTGGAGAAAATATCACAGTGAGTCTGATCAAACACGACTTAGAGCCCACTATCGGGCCTATTCCGTGGCTATACGGTTGGCGAAAAAGCAGTATTTCGCCAACCGTATAGCTTCCTCAGAGTGCCGTCCAGCGGAGCTGTTTCGGGTGGTCTGGGAACTTCTTCAGCCAGGAGATAGGGTGGAGGCCCAGGACCATTCGGCGGCACGCTGCGAGGAGTTTGCTGTTCACTTTGAGGGAAAAATTGCTCAGATTCGCAGTGAACTGGACTCCACTATTGATACAGTATCAAGGGATGTGTCCAGTGCACCGTGCTTAGGTCCAGTGTTATTGGATGAGTTTCAATTGTTGAGACCCGAGGATGTGGACAGGGTGCTTGGATCTGTCCGTTCCACCACCACACTGCTCAACCCTTGACCTTCTTGGCTAATTGAAAGATCTGCCAGGGGGGTTCGCACCTGGGTCCAGGAAGTTGTAAATGCCTCTTTAACAGAGGGAGTGGTCCCTGCTGCTTTGAAAGAGGCAGTAATTAGACCACTCCTAAAAAAACCTAACCTGGACCCAGGACTGGTGTTTAACTACCGACCAGTAGCGAACCTCCCTTATTTGGGCAAGGTGTTGGAGCGGGTGGTGGCCAGACAGCTCCAGGCGCTGCTGGATGAAACAGATTTTCTGCATCCATTTCAATCTGGTTTCAGGCCGGGTTTTGGAACAGAGACTGCCTTGGTCACCCTGTACGATGACCTTTGCCGGGAGAGAGACGAGGGAGTGCAACCCTGTTGATACTCCTGGACCTCTCAGCGACTTTCGACACCATCGACCATGGTGTCCTTCTGGATAGGCTGACCAGGTTGGGAATTGGAGGCACCGTTTTGCGGTGGTTCCAATCCTTCCTGGCTGACCGTGTCCAGAAGGTGGTGCTGGGGGATAGTAGCTCTGCCCCATGGCGTTTACGTCATGGGGTTCCACAGGGCTCAATACTATCCCCCATGCTGTTTAATATCTACATGGAACCGCTGGGAGAGGTCATCAGGAGGTTTGGGCTGAGGAGTCAGCAATATGCTGATGATACTCAGCTCTACCTCTCGTTCTCCACCAATCCAGGTGAGGCGGTTTCTGTTCTGAACTCGTGTCTGGACCAGATAATGGACTGGATGAGGGTTAATAAATTGAAACTCAATCCAGACAAGACGGAAGTGCTGTTAGTGGGTGCTACGTCTGACAGGCTAGAGGGCCATTTCCCTGTCCTGGATGGGGTTGCACTCCCCCTAAGGGACAGGGTCCGTAGCTTGGGGGTGCTCCTGGACCCCGGTCTAACACTGGAAGCCCAGGTGGACTCGGTGGCCAGGGGTGCCTTTCTCCAGCTGCGGAATATATATAAGCTGCGCCAATACCTAGATGAACGGAGCCTTATGACAGTTACGCATGCACTGGTAACATCCCGTATTGATTACTGTAATGCGCTTTACGTGGGGCTGCCTTTGAAGACGGTTCGGCGATTGCAACTGGTTCAGAATCGTGCTGCACGGCTGGTGAGTGGTAGGGCCACCAAGGAACACATCACGCCAATTCTGTATAACCTTCACTGGTTACCAGTTGCTGCCCGAGCCCAATTCAAAGTGCTTGTTTTGACATATAAAGCCCTAAACGGCTTAGGACCTAGATACCTGAAGGACCGCCTCCTTCCATATGAACCTACCCGGCAACTAAGATTTAGTCAGAAAGCCCGCCTGAAAGAGCCATCCCTTAAGGAGGTGAAGGAGATGGCTTGCAGGAACAGGGCTTTTTCAGCAACTGCCCCCAGACTTTGGAATGCCCTCCCAAATGAGACTCGCCTGGCACCGACGTTGATATCATTTCGGCGCCAGGTAAAAACCTTCCTATTCCAAAAGTTTTTTAACTAATGATTGTGGGTCCTGATGGCAATTTTCAGTAGTGTGCTTTTAATGTACTGTATTTATTGCATTTACAGGTTTTATTGTTCTAATTTTATTGTATTTTGATGTTTTAATTGTTTTTGATTGTGAGCCGCCCAGAGACCTCTGGGTAGTGGGCGGCATACAAGCTATATAAATAAATAAATAAATAAATAAAAATAAATTTCTTGGGTATTAAAACACCCTGGACATCCGTAAAAACGCAGTGATAATTATTTGAAATTATTACCTACCAGGGGGTTGGGGTCCTTAAAACTTTTGTTTTTGTCTTTCTCCCATCGCAATGTATTTTTTCTTTTCCCTTTGACACAAAATGGATTCCAGGCATAAAATGGATGCAAGCCATGTGATGGGATCATGTAAATTCTTGGACAATTTCAACCAATAGCATGCCCAGGTTGCAGACTGGGTAGGTGTAGCAGCCACAGAAGGCATAAAAAGTTTTGGCAGCCCCCTTCCTCCTTGCAGTCTGCGAGGGAGTTAGGGTGGGATTGCTGTTCCTGCAACTCATTACTTTAGGCCAGCTAGGCAAGTGTGTGTCTCTGTGTTCCTGCTGGCTGCAGCCTGGCTCTTAGGGGAGAGAAAGAAGAGATTTCTCTTGCAGCCTCCCTGTGTGCGTGCATACCTCTTGGTGAGTACCTTCGCCTGCCCTGCAGTGCAGTCACTCTGTGGCTGCCTTACACCCTGGGCAACGCCCGCCGCTGCCTTTGCAGCCTCCCTGCGTACCTAGTCTATACTGTGTCTCTGCCACCATCATTTTTTTTAGTGGATAAAAATGAAAAATGAAAAAACGGAATTAAATTTTTTCACAAAATTCACGAAAAACAAAAACGAACCAAAACGGGACCCACAACAAAAAATGAAAAAACGAAACATCATTTTTTCGATTTGTGCCCGTCTCTAATGGTATTAGACACAATGAACGAACTGTTTAAATGTTTCATGACTATTACAGTTACTGCCATTATTATTCACATGTAGGACTGTATGATATGTTCACTGTCTAAAGCATGCTTTTTACATACTGGTAGTGCTTCAGCCCAGCTGCTTAACAGACATTCTTACTTGAGGAGAAACAAGGCTCAAAACAAAACAAAACATACTGCATTTTTAAAAAATAACAACCAAGTAAACTCCACATGCAAATAAAAGGCTCATGTTCATCGAAATAAATGCCCTTTCTATTGCATCCCAATGTAATTGGCAAAGGACAATCAGAATGATATTTTTCCCTAAACTGCAAGGAGGGGCCCAGTCTAACCCTCTTGGCCTTCCAGAGCCTAGGACCTTAGTCAGCTCACTTATGCCAATCAGGTTATGCCACAAAACTGCAGATTAGACTTCACTCCCATGCAAACTGAGTTGGGAGCAAGCCACATTGTACAAAGTTGGAATTTCTTCCAACTCAGACTTTCATAGGACCAGCCTATTGGTGTATTGCTAGCATTAATACTAATTTTTAAAAAATGGCCTTCAGGGCATACTGTACTTCAGACTCATACGGTAAGTAGCAGAGAGCTACCAGTATAGGTAAGTATATTGGGATTCTCATTCCAGCCCTTCCTTCCTTCCTCTGGTCCTGCCTCTGCCAAACTTTCTTGCTCGACCCCTGCCTCTCCCGATCCTTTGATGGAGCATACATGCAGGAATAATGCCGTAACAAGGTCCCAGGGATAAAGCAATAGGGTGATTCAGCTCTAATATCATGGATGTAAGCATTGAAAAAAGGACTCGGGGCAGATGAAAGAATGTAGGGCCATATGGTCCTGAATGGCACAATCCAATGGCCTTCTTCAATGAAACAGACACCCACCCACCCATCTTTACAAGGATGAATCACTAGTAACCACACAAGTAAAAGCCCGATAAATCATTCCAGCTTGAAGTAGTAGAAGCCCCCTGGTGACCGGGGGGGGGAGCCACTTTGGGAGCAAAAATAGTTGGACTGGTTAGAATCATGTGGTCGGGGGGGGGGAGAGAATACTTCGAATTCTCCTATTTTATCAGCAAAACAAATCCCTCAGTATTTGACTAGGTAGCCACAGCATTACTCTTGGAACCTGTGCAGCAGGACCCCTATACGTGTGGAGGATCATTTCCAAGCCCCCCTGAAGATGCTGAAAATTATTACAAATGCTATACATAGCATGGCCTCTCTCTCCCTCTAGTGGTCAGTTTTGGAAACTTCGTCGTAAAACTATATTTTTCTTTAAAAAAAATTAAAAATAGTTTTAAAATTATCAGATGGTGGATAAATAAATCAGCGGACCATTCCCACAGATAAGCGGGTCCTACTGGAGTTACAGTCTATCTTGCCTCCCAGAAAACGGTTTCTCTGGATTCTGTAGACAGTGGTTTCATCCTCGGCTCTTTTCAGATCTTACAAATGCCTGTCCTTGCTTCAAGACAGAAGCTGCTGTAGAACCTGCAGCACAAGCGCTTCTCTCAGTGGGCATGTTAACCATGCAATGGATTGTGTGACAAGAGCTACATATTTTTTTTTTGCCGAAGAAAAATCTCCTCTGCCCAGCATAGCTCCTTAACTTCAACAGTAAGAATTTCTCCTTCTCCAGGTGTGGTGGAAGGAGTCATGGTAATAATGAGGGAGTGGTTGGTGAGTCCTCTGAGCAGAGTTGATTTAGGAGGAGTTGGTGGCGGTGGTGGCAGTGGCGGTGGTGGCGGCTGACTATTGGCAGCAGGCTCTTCTCTACGAACAGCTGGCTCAGCTTTTGCTTGTGGCGCTTTCAGGTCTGGAGCTGGCATTACATTTTCTTTTGCTGGCTTGGTCTGAACCTCTGCTTTACCCCTTTCCTTTCCCCCCTTTCCTGCTTTTTGCTTTTTCTCTTCTTCTTTTTCCCGTTCTTCTTTTTCTTTCTTTGCTGCTTCTTCTTTGGCTTGAGTTTCTTGCTGCTGCCTTTCTTTTTCTTCCTGAAACAAAAACAGTCAAATATTAACTGGTCTTTTCCTTTTTTTCTTTTTCTGCCTTTTCCCGCTCTTCTTTTTCTTTTTTTTCTCGTTCTTCCCTTTCTTTTTCTTCCTGAAACGAAAACAATTAAGTGTTATTCAGTACGGTTGCAAGATGGGATGCCAAGTCCTCGCAGATCTTGCCCACAGAGAGAAAAAAAGGTGGGCAAAACCCACCAAGAAGTTCATTTCAGTGTGGCTTGGAGGCAGATTGAGCTAGAATCCTTGAAAAGATCTGCAGAGATGCTGTGTCATTAACCTCAGAATGCCCAGAAGTGCATTTCCACTTTAAAATGCCCCCAGCAGTGCTATTCCCTCAAAATCACTAGTTCCTCTGTGCTTACAGGGCAAGTTGGAAAAGAAAGATAATCAAAAAGTGACTTGACCATTCTTACAGGCTCTATGAGCAGAAACGGATGAAACAACAGCCTCATCAGCAGAAACTGATAAAATATTATCATTCCAGAGAAGCATTCTGTGTAGTTGCCTCGCTTGCATGAGAAACATGCAGACAAAGTAAGGAGGTTCACCCTGTGATAATCAGTCATCAAACAGATGCAAGCTAGTTAGCTACTTCCCAAAGCTGTAGCATTGCTACTAACTGCAAACCTTGCCGTTAAGGTAGCACTGCTAAGTGCAAACCTTGTGTCTTGTCTGTTTTGGCCCTGTATTTCTCTCTCCTCTCTATAAAAAGGAGGATATGTTGTCCTGCTGCAGCATTGATGTGCTTTGTGATACATAATTTCACTGCTATCATCTCCAATAGCAATAGAACACAGGTTCAACCCCACATAAGCTCTGCAAATGCTTCATCTGAAAGTACCCTTGAAGAAATTAAAATTTGGTTTTTCCTTTAATTTGCAGTACCCCTATGGTGTTCAGCTCCCTGCTTCATTCTTATATCTACAGCCCACCCTGCCCTTTGCAGTTCTGGTTTTTGTACCTGTTCTCTTTTCAGTTTGATAACAGCGGCCATGTTACCACCTTTCCCACCAAGCAAAGCCTGGAACATCTTGGGCGGTTCTAATCTCTGTGTTAGCAAAGAAAAGCCTTTAGTTTGGGCTTGCTGAGGAGGAGGCTTGCCCGTCTTCTTCATAAGTGCTCTAGATAATAAGGAAAGAACAATGGGAGAGGGGTGGAAGAACATGTGATTTTTATATATATATATATATATATATGCATGTTAGGGTGGATTCGGGTTTCTTCCCGTGTAGAAATCTGGTT
>JAHTLZ010000204.1:28618344-28637052 GCA_023846285.1 Phrynocephalus versicolor | reverse complement strand
CAAAAATACTTCCAGACTGGCATTACCTCTTCTCAGTAGTTCCTTCAACCTCTGTTAACATTTCTGATCCCAGTTTCCAAAGCAAATATATTAAATGCACGTTCACTGACTTACATTGCAGGATCAGGCCTTATTGAATCAGGTCTGACCTTCTATCTTCACCCCCTGGAACTCAAGGTTCCGTATAAGCCCCTCCCACCCCAGTTTTTGAGTTCAGCTATGGACAGAATTGCCCTGCACACTTTGCTTCAGTACTGCTAACTCACTTTCTCCCCAAAGTGTTCCAGCAGTAATGTGTAACTCTTATGAAATATTCTTTCAACCCAAAGGGGTGGAACTAAGAAAGAGTAGGGCTGTGGATAAGAAATTTGAATCAGAAAGAGCACGAGAGCTGAAGAAGCTGGTACTTCATGGATTGCTGGCCCCCTACGCAGCTTGGTTTAGATATAATTCCTATATTCAATTGTTTTTAAAAAAATATCTGGTTTATGAATGTGAGATAATGTATTTCTATACCAACAATTCAAAAAGACAACAAGTGGCCCAATATTCTGCAAAATATTGTGCCCGCATTACCAGCAGGAAAAAAAAAATGCCATGTTTTACATAACATAGGGCAGCCTGAATGTTGATAACACCAATGACAGCAGTCAAGATGGTCTATAGGATACCCTCTTCTGCTCACTACTATTCACACCTGTTGAAAAAATACCCCTGGCAATGACTTGGTGTTTGTGTGAGAAGAGGTGAACTGATGAAAAAAGGAGTAAGTTTCTGGGATTTTCCCTTGCATGGTGTCACTTTGTGAATGGTAGTGGTGCCGGGGGCTGAGGGGGGGGGGGACTCCTGTTCAACATCTTGACAATTAGCCTGTGGAGAACCTCAAGGTTCCATGATTCCCTCCCCATAGTACTTCACACATACATGAAAAACCTGAAAGAGGTTGTCTGGAATGTTGTGATCTTGCACTACTGCAAGGCTATGCACCCAGGATTTCTATGATCTACAACCCATGGACCCAACTGGGGCCTGTGTTTGGAGAGTGCTTTGGTGACAGGCAGAAAACTCATGTAGATCAATGAGCATCTTTGAATTATATTGGTGTTTTGTACCACTGCAAAGCATCCACTGAGGGGGACCCACAATTCTTGTGGTGTGGTCTGTGGGCACAGATGGGGCCTATGTTTGGAGAGTGGTTTGATCCTGAAGAAAAATCATATGTGTACAGTACATCCTACTGTTATTCTACTGTACATCAAAGGTAAATGCTTAAAGTATGCTAAATAAGCCAGAAGTAGTCTTAACCATGGACAACCATAGCAGTGGAGTCATGATTGAGTTGTATAATTTTATGCCTCACGAAACTTGGATCAGGTACCAGAAACACTGAATTTATGTTAATAAAAGGCCGCCTATATTCCTTTTGACTCTAAGGAAATGTTTGGGAGCCTCTAGATGAAGGGACGGGCTTAAAACTCAAAAGTCACTGCCATATTGCCAACCACAGTTCTAATCCCATCAGCAGCAATTCAACAACAATTTTTGACTTGCAAAGGCTTCTCCTTCCATCTTGAGACAAACATGTGAGGAGAATTTTTAGCACACCTGTGCACACATACCTACGCATGTGTAAACATGTCAGTCCTATGAATAAGACCATCATTCCATATAATTGTAGAAGAACCTACTTTCCTTTCTTCCTTAAGAGCTTCTCAGAATCAGGATAGTTCACCAAGATTTCGTTCAGAGTCTTCTTGTCAAGGGTAAAAAGATTTGCAAATCCATGGGCCACCACATTCGCTGTCCGCCGATTTCCTCCACTTGCTGCCAAGAGGCTGAAATGGCAAAGAAAATTGGCAGACTTATTGGTTCCTGGCCATCAGCACCACAAGGCGTTCGCTGTTTTGCTTGGTTACTCTTATGTTAAAATATATATGGCTAATCTTTAATTTAGACTTCTAGCAAATCAAACCTACTCCTTGTAATTTATCTTCTGCAGATGTAGAAAATGTTTAATCTCCAAAATGCTAATGGTGTCTTGTTAAACATTTGAAAAGATTATGAGTGGAACTACAAGGCCAAATACCATGGGATTTGCTCCGCTTAAAAAGCTGGCCAATAAATAAATTCAAAGTATTTTTGTTGACTGCATAAGGCAAAGGCTAATTTGAATCAGTGCAGTACTTTTCTTTCCTCTGCTCCTAGGGTGGGGCTATTCTATTTTTTTTCAAGCCAGAATGGCTTCCCCCCTCATCTGGTTAGTGTCAATACACATAAAGATGCACAGTAGGACCCCGGTATCTACTGGGGATTGGTTCCAGGCCTTCCCGTGGATAACAAAAACTGTGGATAAGAGAGAACGCCTGCCCACCCACCCCCCAAACTGCTGTTTCCTGGCAGTAGCTTGCTTTATGACTGCTGTTTGGAGAAAGCAGCTTGCTTTATGGCTGCTCTTTGTGACAGTAGCTAGATTTACAGATGCTGTTTGTGACAACAGCTTGCTTTACAAATGCTGTTTGTGACAATAGTTTGCTTTGTGGCTGCTGAATTATCCCTCCCCCCCCCCGACAACCATGGATAACTGAATCAGTGGATACAGGGGTCCTACTATATGCACATTCCTGTAGGTGGTGTTTTGAAGACATAAGCAGTTGGAGCATGATGTTAAGGCTTGCAAAATCAAAGCACTATGATTTTAATGTGTGTGGGGGGGGATTGGGTCAGTTTCCATGGGAAGGGCCTTTACTTGTGAAGTGCAGATAATTACTTATTTGATAGGTCTGAAAGTGCCATTTAAACCACATTTTCTTTTCGCATACGGTTTTAAAGTATTGGTGGGATAAGCTTTACCCACAGATGGCATAATTTCTGCATGTATAGCTTGAAAGCAAGGAAAAGAGCAACAGATTGTGCTGATCAACTACTTGCTTATGAGAACAACCAGTTTGTGGACAGAGGATAACGCAAAAGTTACAACAAATGAAACAAGAAGCATTGATCAACTATTTGACACAGTAAAGGGCATATACAAGTGAATGGTGAATGAAGTGAGACTCAGGATGGAGAAAGTGTTAGTTAAGCCCAATAATAACGGAGATCTGTGGCTTTTTAAATTGTCCCTCCCATTAAAATGAATTTATCTTGAGTTTTCAAAGCATCGCTCTGCAACAATCTGTGAAACATTCTGTTTTGGCAAAGAGTGCGGCTGGTTTAGAGCCCTGACTTTTTCTGCTGAAACCTGCCAGAAGACAAAGTTGTGGAGCAGGAAGATCCAGGTGCTTCTCTCATGCATGGGATAAACTGGAACACAGTTCTCTGTTCCAGCTGCCATCCTGCTATTGTTAATCTCTTGCTGGCAATCCTGCTTTCCGCTTGGCAAGGAGGGAAACAGTGATGTGCCAGGTTTAAATATATCCTCTGCTTGTAGCTCCCCTTGCGGCTGTGAAAGGGTGCCAGTTGTCTTTAACAAAAATGCCAACAGCTCCTACTAGTCCAGAAACAGGCAGCTCACAAACACTTCATCTAAAGTTTCTCAGAGGGCACCATTCACCAGCACAATCTCCTAGAGAGTCCCAATGCACTGAATGGGAGACCCTGAAAGTCACGTCACTAATGTCTGAGGAAGTCAAAAGAAAAAACTTGGTTCATCATGGAACCAGCTTCCCAGCAATATTAGGACCATGGAGCCCCTCTCAGCCTTTAGGAAGCGATTAAAAACCTGGCTCTTCCAGGCTGCTTTTGGTATCTAATGGTGGTTTAGCCTATTCTCTTTTCCCTTCTTTTTTGCCATCATCATATATCCCATGTTTTTATTGATTTTAATTTTGATTGATTGGGTTTGTTTTACATTTGTTTGTACAGTGTACCCTTGTATAACAAACGGTTTGTATAGCATAAAATTTGTACAACATAAAAAATTTCGGAGATAGGGGAAATTTGCTTAACAGAATTGCCTATGGGGCGAATCTGTACAACATAAAAATGGGATCACTCTGTTTTCAATGCATTCCTAAAGGAAAATTTGCTTAACATAATTTCATTTGGAATGAATTAATTCCTTTATACAAGGTACCACTGTATAGCTGAGTTATATGGATTTTCTTGTTGTGAACTGCCTAGAGTTCCTTCGGAAAGTTGGATGGTATATAAATATAAATATAAATATAAATATAATAAATAAATAAATAAATAAATAAATAAATAAATAATAACAAATGTGCATTTATCTTGGATGGGTCATTTTCATATGCAAGTCACTGCACTTCACTGGAGCGTTGCAAGAGTAGCATAATTTATGAAGGCAAAATAGACTTGGTTGTTTCCATGAAACAGTAGTTCATCCATAGAAACAGAACAATACCTGATCTCTCCAAATACAGCTCCCGCTCTCAAGGTGACCAAGACTTTGGTGCCATCAGGACCTCCGAGCACTTGAACTTCGCCTTGTTTAATGATGTACATTTCTCTACCAATTTCCCCCTAGATGCATACATACATCAAAGAGAACATAGCAAGTTTGTGGTCACCTAATGATGATGATGATGATCATAATAGCAAGTGCCATCTCAGCAGCAATAGCTGTATGAAAGATTGCTAATTTAAGACCCCCTTTCCTCTCATGAATTGAACCTCTCTTTGTCCATTGTTAAAACTAAGCAGCTTTTAGAATCATGCTGAAAATTTCAATGATTTATACAGCTCAGCCATTTGTCAAATGTATTCCAGTACTAAGTGTGAAACTGTTTATTATACAGTACATCCAATCACGGCTTCAGGACAAGGAATGCACCAATGCTAAATCTTATCCTCACAACAATGGTGAGAATAAGTTCAGCTATCAGCTTTAACATAGCTACTGGCTCAAGATTTCCTACTGAGGTTCATGGCAAGGTCCATGTCCAGCATGCTTATTTTTGACACCATGCAAGGATTCATGGATGTGTTGACTTGCACACTAAGCAGTCATTAAATCATCCTGGTGTTTGCTTCACCCATTTGTTACCTCCATGGAAAGTTTTAAACCAAAGTATCTCCTTGAATGTGCAATGATCCCTCTCACTGCTCTCAAGCAGACCCATGAAATCAATGAAACTTTCTGCTTTCTTGTGAATAACAAGCATAGTTAATTTCCATTGATACACACTAGTTGGATTTTAGCTTGTATTTTGCCATAAATGCCCAATATTTTCATATACACAATGCGATTCAGCAGATTTTGTATCTCCATTCCATTCCAAATAGCCAGTTTGGGTGTCCTTTAGAGCTTGTATTTTAACTCATATGGGATGACAGGAGGGCTTATTGAGCTCAAGAAGACCCAGAAAATCGTGATCTAAATAGGTGGGCAGGGAACAGGGAAGCATATTTGTCTCTAGTGCAAAGCCCTTAACAATCTATATACTTGGCTTCTCTTGGATTCCATGCTCTTAAAAACATGATGATTGTCCACAAAGGAGCATTTAAACCCATAGCAGGTGACCCTAGCTTGTCACTAGGGTTTTCTCTGGAAGAAGCTGAAAGCTTTTAACCTCCTCCTTCTTTTTGTGGGGGTGAGCAAGCTCTCCCCCAACAGACATTGCTCTATTAAAAGCATATTTTACTCACCTTGCCTCATGCATTCTCCAAGACATGCACAGCACCAGCCACCCAAACAAATGAAAAAACACTGCACATTCAAAAGTAAATCAGCATTTTAATTATTTTCCTAATGCATCATTTGCATAATTTCAAAGGGGAAATCAAGAATAATCAACCAACCCAAGCATCTGCTGTTTCTTGCATATTTACCAGCTCATTTGTGAACTGATTAGCATTCAAATGAAGCCAATTATACCTGGACAAATAGAACTGTAATGTCTGAGTTTATGATATATGTATCCCAATCAAAGTTGTTTATTATGATATAGAATAAAAGGTAGAATAAAAATGGTGCACGTGTATCATTTACGTTGTTAATATGGTTCAGTGGACCAAGCTTGGGGTGGGAAGTTGTCGCATAGTAAATACTGAATTACAGCGAATCTCAAGCACAGGTGAATGTTTAAATTGCTTCTCGACCTTGGGACCAAGCTAAATGTGGACATTAATTGTGGGTAAGCACTTAACACACTTGATTTATGCTCTTTAAGCAGTGTGCAGCAATCAGGACTGGCATCATGGTAGCACCAGGTTATGAAATATCATGCCACTTTCTGCACTTCCAATAACCAGTACCTAGTTCTCACCACCTGTCATTTACTCTTGGAGTAAAGCTCCCATTGGCACCAGTGAAAACTTGTATCCCTCGCTAAATAAGTGAAAAAGGTTTCCTCCATTGTCCTAATGACTATGGCATAGATCAGAGGTGCCCAAACTTTTTGTAAGGAGGGCCAGATTTGGTGGCTGAGAATGTGTCAGGGGCCGGTTGCTCCCTGACCCTGCCATCCCACTGCAAGCCCCACCCACTGACCCATAAGCCAAGAAGAGGGAGGGAGGGGCGGGCCAGGCAGCCGCAGGCCACTCAGAATGGCCTGACGGGCCAGATTTGGCCCCCGGGCCGGACTTTGGGCAGGTCTGGCATAGATGATACCTTAACCCTGTTCTTTGTGTGCAGTGGTCCTCATCCTGATCTACATTCATACCACCAGGAATGCTATATACAACAAAATAGAGAATGCAATGCAATACAAAACCATGTGTTTAACACACTCTGTAGTTTGGACCACAGTTAGAAAACTGCTAACCTTGATCTCTTGGATATTACAAAATGCACAAATATTATCATATTAATTATTTACTGGCAGAACAGAGTATTGTAATTTGTGTATCTAAGATTTCTAAGAGCAAGAATCAGAAAACTGTACAGTTGTCACATATGCCCCCTTGTGCATAAATTTATGTGCAGTTTTGTGCCTGCAACATTATACTTAAACACTGAACTCCCATAGTATATGCTAATAGATAACTCATATTTAATTACTAAAGTAATTCATACTCTAATTTGTAAAAAAAAAAGTTGTTCATACAAGTAACAGAATGCACATTGTCTGAACTAGGTTTGAAATCTGAGAGCACATCATTTTGATTGCACACTGACCTGTAATTATTTTTATGCTATGTAATTCACCCAAGATTAATTATGTTCCAGTTTTTTTCTTGACCTATAGCTGAACTCCTCTTTTAATGCTGCTATTATTCTTGCATTTGCAAAAGAAGTGGAAACACTCACCTTTTTGCAGACGAAATCACCAGGTAAGTACACGATGGATTTCAGTCTGACCAGCATGTCACAGATCATTTGGTTATCGCATCCCTGGTTTTTGAAAAGAGAAAATCATAATGACAATCATCCAGATTTTACTGCTTGTAATGATATCCTAGGCCCCTACCCTGGGTGAGTTCATCTACAGCTTCTCCCCAGACCACACTCTGCTATAACTCTTCCTCAGAAATCCTACTGCAGAGGTTTGGAAGTTGCTAAGCTCTGTGAGTTCTTTTAAAAGACTTCAAGCCTTTTTAATGCTCTGATATTCTATATAACTTACCAACACAGAATCCAAGCACCTTTTAGAATCAAATTCATTTATTAAAAGTTAATGAGAATTACATATGATATTTGCTTCTCTCTGAAAAATCACAAAGCTTAATATTTACTACTCTATTACTTCAACTCCATGGACGTGGGGTCACGAAGAGTCGGTCACGACTGTAACGACACAACACACACACACACACTTCAAAAAGATTACAAGGCCAAAAGTCTTCTAATATTTTCTAGCCTAGATATTGTTGCTGCTGATGTCTGTTCTCAGGCAAAGAAGAATTGAAACCAGTCTCTCTCTCAGCTCTCAACTTGATGTTATGGGGGAAACAGTCACATGTGATATATCGTCCAATAGGATTCCTCTTGGGTTTCCACTGAGCTTTTGTTGACACATTCCATAGAGAACAGCAGAACTACAGAATGAAACTGCCTCTTAATATTCATGTTTACATTATGGCCTAGCTAAAGTCGCTAAAGTCACTACTACCATAATTCTAGTTTTCTGACACTGTTAACGAAAAGATTACTTACAATGGGAAAAATCCTGTTGATCAAGCCTTGTGCTGGCAGAACCATGATCAGATGTGGAAAACATTGTATTTACACTAATTAAAAGCTTTTTAAGTGTCAAGGCTTCCTTGGATTCACTCTTGCAATCATGAAGCCTTTGGAAGCCTTGAAACAGAAGAGGGGAGTCTTTAAAAGTAAAAATAAAATAAAATAAAATAAAAATATTATGTCTCAATTGCTGCTGATAGTCTCAAGACCAATACAGTGATCTGGCAAGAGATTTTGACATTTAAAGGCTCCCTGTCCCCATCACAAGGCCTGTAAAGGATTTTCCAGGGCAAAAAGAAGCTGTAGTGAGCCTTGGAACCTAAGATGGGGGTGAAGAAAATAAGCTTTTAATTAGTGTAAATTCAATGTTTCTGACTCTGGGCTCTGCCACTGCAAAGTTTAATGACAGGCGTTTGCCTCATCATTGCACATTGCCAGTAAAAGGTAAACTTTCATAAAACATTGAGATCTATTGTTCGTGCCTGGATCACAGTAATTGATGGTTATAGTATGCCAGGCTGTAGAACACACAGGAGAACTTCTGTTTCAACAGTTCTGCCTTGTTGGGTGTGGGATGTCAACATTGTAGACCAAAATATCTGGAGGAACAAACATCCTGTCACTCCTCTCTTTGGTAATCCTTATTAAAAAATAGTTTAAAAACAAAAGTGGGTGATAATCCTGTAAGGTTACTACTAGGTTAAACCAGACATAGCTATGCCTTCAAATCCTGCTGGACTCTTCCTCAGGCTGGGCTCTGCAGAAATGGTAGCTGAAGGAAAACACAGTCCACCGTGATTCTCTGTAGATGTTGGCCTTTACAGCATGTTGCTTATTGGTCTAGTGCAGATAACAGCCTTCCTTGATTTTGAATTTTGTAGCAGGACTCGACAGGCAACAAGCACACGTTTTGCTAATCCGCCATGTCAGATTACACTGAAATCTACATACCTTAAATAAATCAACTTTACTGACGATGGCGAAGTTCACATCAATTGCAATATCTAGATGCATTTTATCAGGCATTTGCTCCAGTAGTTCAGATTCGTCTGGCAAACAGTATACAAAACAACAACAAAACTGTAAACTCATATTTTTAAGTATAGGAATTACACACAGCGATCATATAACCCCATAACATTTAGAATAAATATTAAGGAAGGACAGAAATGTCTTGTAGTTTATTTTTAACAGAAAAATGTGACATTTTTCATACACTGTGTGTTGCCCCACAAATAAGAGTTGTAGTTTATTTGATTCATGGAGTATTTGTTTTTAAAGAGTTTTATATAGGGATATTTTTATTAAAATGAACTGTTTCATTCCCTTTGTAAAATAGTTTGCTGCCAAGGGTAAAAAAAAAAAGCACCGACCCAGGTGGTGGGCCAGCTGGTCGGCACTAGGGATAAAAAAAAGAAGAAAAAAGAATAAGAAAAAGAAGACCCGGCCTGCAGGCCACCTGGTCGGCGCTAGGGGGGGAAAAAGTGCCAACCGGCTTCCCTGCAGACCAGCTGGTCAGTGGGAGACCTCCCCCCCCCCGTGACTATGGGGCCAACAGTGTAAAAAAAGTAAACGCAAAATGAAATAAATGAAATACGAAATGATTTTTTTTAAAAAAACTTGCTTTGTAATAAACGAAATGAAACGGGAAGAAACAAAAAATGAAACAAAATGCCATTTTGGCATTTTGTGCCCATCCCTAATTTTATATTATTTGAAATGGATCAACTATTGAAATGAAATGAATTATTATTTACTGCCACCCATTGTGAACATTTTTGTCATGGTTGCGACCAAACCTATGGAGGGGAGTTTCACGTGTGTTCATGTGTGCACAGAAAACAGCTCAGGAAAGTGGGGATGAAAATTAAAGGGTACATTGACTGCCACCAATGTCTAGTTCACTTTGCAATAAGTCAAATGAAAAGACAAAATATGAATGAAAATCTGAAAGAGGAAATTCAAATTCTTACCCAGCATTCCTTGTGAATCCCATGTATACTCATACCAAGTTCGAACACGATTCTGGACTATTTTTGGAATTGTGTTAGTGTTCATATAGGATACCGTGTTGTCCATGCAAGCACGGTAGTAGTTCTGTCCTGCTGTGGCTGCTCCAATGACATCTCGCATCTGCAAATATTAACATATATAGTTATGTGCTATCAAATTAGAACTGACCTACAGTGACCCCCCCCCAATAAGGGCTTTGAAAGTAAGTGAGATTTAATGAGTGAGTTTCCATGCTTATATGGCAATTTGAACCCTGGCCACCAGAGTCCTTGTCCATCAGGTTGTCCACTGCCCCACACTGGGTATCATCATTATACAGGATAATTTGTTAGATATAACAGTTACAGATGGGTCTTCTTAATTTATGTATCTTGTTTTTATTTGCTGGTTAAAGTTGAGCTCCCCCCCCCATTTAAAAAAAAACATAGACTGAGTAAGTTGTGGGGTGTTTTAATAACCAAGTAAGTTCTACTATATATTGGGTGTTAGCACAAATTAGGGCTATGATTTAGGTTTAGGTCTAGGATTAGGAGGAGGTTTAAATTTATACATCTTGTTTTTCTTGAACTCACTGAGAATTCCAGTGTGATCCAAATGACGGCAGCCTTCTGAAAACCTCAGTGTGTTCTGCCTGCTTTGCAAGAAAACAAAATAAAAACAACAAACAACTGCAAATCAGGCCTTTTAAATATTTTTCCTCCAAATACATTACACGAGGTGTGAAAAAAATACAGCCCAGTTGCAAAATGCAATAAATTTGTTCTGGCAATTTATAATGAAATCGTTTTCTGTCAGTTAAAAGGGAACAACACCTGCACACTGTTAGTGGCTGAAGAAAGGCTCGTTGTTTATAACTGTTCAAGTGTCAATGCTACATGGGGCCTACCATTAAAACAATCCCCCTCTCCAGAAAGGGCTAAATCCAGTGTTAGTCAACCTTCTCAGTGGCTCTGGAGACAGAGGTTGGGAGTTTGATTCCCCAGTGTGCCTCCTTAATAGGGGCTGAATTCAATCCATAGGGTCCCTTCCAGCTCTGCACTCATAAGATGATCATGATGATCATGATGATGATGAAAAGAGACCATATTGAAATGAATATGATGGAACTATCATAAGAACATAAGAACATAAGAAGAGCCATGCTGGATCAGGCCAAAGGCCCATCTAGCCCAGCTTCCTGTATCTCACAGTGGCCCCACCAAATGCCTCCGGGAGCAGATGAAACTAGGTATCTGTCTCCTGATACCACTCCCCTGCATCTGGCCCTTGAAGTACCCAGGTTGTAAGCCTGGAGATTACACATCTCCATCATTGTTTGTAACCCGTGATGGACTTCTCCTCCAGGAATCTGTCCAATCCTCTTTTGAAGGCATCCAGGCTAGATGCCATCACCACCTCTTGTGGCAGGGAGTTCCACAGACTAACAACACGCTGGCTAAAAAAATATTTTCTTTTGTCTGTTCTCACTCTCCCAACCCACATTTTGAGTGGATGTCCCCTAGGTTTGGTATTTTGTGAGAGGGAGAAGAGTGTCCCTCTATACACTTGACTCATGCCCTGCATTATCATGGGTTACAATCATTTTAATTTTAATTTAATTTTTTAAATCCCTGTTCTTAACGTGAACAGGTCTTAAATGTTTCAGGCTGTATATTGCCCTTCATTATTGTAAGCCACCTTGGGTTCTTTTCCAAGGAGAAAGGTGGGATAAGACATATTCAAAATAAATAAAGGGATGGAGTGTTCTCTGGAATTTCTAGATTCTTTTTGGGTACAGTTTGTGCATACCCTGTGGCACAAATACCAGTCTGGGAGCTAGGGAAATGTATTTACAATAGCAGGTGTTCATGTTATTAAAAGGAACAGGATTTGGGACATTGGGTTTATCCCAGTATTTTAAATGTTACTGTAAAATTGAATACCAGCCTTTGACATCAAACACAGAAGTCATAAGAGTTCCCCATGTGGTGTAGGGGCAGAGTGATGGGCTCTGGAGAACAGGGCTTGCATCCCCTGCTCAGCCATGGAAACTAACTGGAATCATGGAACTGGTAAAAACCACTTCTTAAATAGCTCACTTACCTTGAAAACCCTATTAAGGTCGCTATAAGTAATTTCCAACTTGACAGCACAAATCAAACATAAGATGTCGCTGTTTTGCCATTTTAATTGTCTCCATTTTAAATAAAGCTATTACTGGTGGGTATGTAGTCTACATACTTGCCTCTCCAACTTTGGCCATCTCAGAATGCATAGGATGCCAGTTTGCCTCATACTCAACCAATACGGTGAGTAATCTTTTGCCTGGGAATTATATGCTTATACATGAAAAGATCAACTTTTGGAAACTTATTTCCTTGTGCCATAAATGCAAAGCAAGCAAAGCTGCTACCTTCGTTTACCTGACCAATCAAGCTGGAGAATACAAAAACTCCAGAGAAAAAGTTCAGAAGCTGAAAGATGATTTCAAACATGGTCACTGGTTCTGGAAGTCCACCGATAGTAATTAAGGTGCGGACGGCCCAATAGTAACATCTTAGGTACCTGTAGGTATGAAATGATTGCTAATGTCACTGTTCTTCCACAAAGATACCAAACACAGCTTCTAGATTTGAAGCAAAACAAGTTTAGGAGCTGTGTAGCCATCACAAAAAAAAATAAATACAAAAATAGACCAGGTGATACCATCCAGGTTATCAGCTTCTAGATTTGTAATAATTAAAAATTGCATATCTTCAAAAAGTAACATTTAATGTCACATCTCTCCAAATCTGGAACAGCAAGCCACACAATAAACTGAATCTAACCGTAAAGTTAAGTGTAGAAAAGGAGTAAGGCATGGCTTGTTACTCTGAAGCTGGAAAGCATGTTTGCGCCTTCAGCAGTCATCACTTCAGATTTCCTCTCCTGAAATATGTCAGGCATACAAAACTGTTCATGAACACATCAAAAGAGATTATTGATCACTCCATTAAGTATATTCTCTTTCTAAAAAGTTCATTCGAGAGACAGCAGCAGATCAGTTACATGACTTTCATTTCAAAAGTCACAAAATGTCAGGTGTTTTATCTGTCTCTAGTAATGTCAGATATGTCATTGAGATAACGCTGGGACAGGATTGGTATGCCTGTTATTCAGGCATATTTAGGATCTTTAGTTCAGGGAGGTAAGAATGCCAGAGTAGCCCATCAATGACTGAGGATGGAATCTGTCATTCTCAAGCAGCCTGAAGTTCTTGCATTTCAACCTCATAGTTCATTCTGTTGCAGAGATCTCAATTTCCAGTAAAATTCTTTTATAAACATCACCATAGCATGGGAGAGTATAAACAAAACTCTTAGGTCATGTTTGGAGATGGGCACGAAAGGAAAATATAAATGATTTTTAAAGTAGTTTTGGAATGAAATGAACAAAATGATTCATTAATGGCTCCCCTGGGTCCTAGAAGGCACAAAAATCACAGGATAGCTTCTTTGGACGCTTCCTTGTAAGCCACTGAAATTTGGAGAGGTTTGGGGTTCAGGGGGCTGAGTTATTAAACTCCAAAGGGGCTCCCCCAGGAGAAAATCATAGCTAATTGAGTTGGAAGCCAATAATACCCCCATGAGTGAGCAATTAGTGGCTTCCTGAGTCAATTAGAAATGATTTTTCTCCGAGGGACCCCCATTTGGAGTTTAATAACTCAGCCCCCTGAACCCCAAAACTCTCCAAATTTTGTGGGCTTACAGGGAAGAGTTCAAAGAAACTCCCCTACCATTTTGGTTCCTCTAGGACAAATCTTTTCATTTAAACATGTGCATCTTTTCCCACCATCAGGCTGACTCCCTGTCATTTTCATTCCTTCTTGGGGGGGGGGGGATTAATGTTCTTATTTCTATCTTATCTTTGAAATGTGCACTGCCCAACACTGCTCACTTTAATTTATGCATTTATTTACAAGTTTTTTCCACTGCCTGCCATTATGAAACATTGAACTATCTAGCTTTAGTTTGATATCTCTATTTGTTCTTTTATGATGGTTTGAGTTATTTTGTGTTTCTTTATTGTTTGCTTTTAGTTTGTTAACTGCCCAGAATTGTGCATTGTATATAGAGATGGGCACGAAATGCCAAAATTCATTCCGTATTTTGTTTTTTGTTTTTTTAAGATCCTGATGCTGGCCCCCCCCCCCACAGCTGAGAGATGCTTGCTTCCCTGCGCCCTGGTTTTATTTATTTATTTTTCTCCTGGCCTGTGGGCCAGAGGGACTTTTTTTTTTTTTTTAAATTACATTTTATTTTTATTTTCAAAAGACCCTGATGTGGGCCTTCCACATTTAAAGGCCAGAGGGACCTTTAAAAAAACAGTCCACCAGGGATGGCCAGTTTTAATTTTTATTTTTAGCAGGTTGGCACTTTTTTAAAAAAACAAATGTTTTTCTTAATTTTACAGCACCGACCATGTGGCTCCCAGGCCAGGCCGGTGCTTTTTTATTTTTATTTTTATTATTTTTAAAGTCCCTGGATGCCCCGGCTTTCCCCCCTCCTCTCAGCTGGAGGGCAGCTGGCTTTTCTTTCTCCCCCCCCCCCTTGATTGGTTGGTTTGTTATTCATTTTGTTCGCTAACAAAATGAAAAATGAATAATGAAATGAATTAAAAATTCATTTTGTGCCCATCTCTACTGGCATATAAAATGAAATAAATCACAAATACATAAATAAATAACTTTTTAAAATGGAGTGCGGATGTGCACTTAGATCTCACAAATCCCCCTCCAGTATTTGGACTACTGGGTTATACTGGCATCCATGCTCCGTGTTATCCTGTTGCTGAATTCACATCAATTTGACTTGGCTTCTTTTTGCCCAGCTGCACCTAATAGTGCCACTGGAAGATCCCTTTGCTTACAGCATGCTTATATTTGTCCTTTGACATAGGTAACAAATATCACCATGAACGTGAAGTGTTCTGGTACCCTCTGAGCATTGTATTGTGTGCAGCAGTTGGACTCCTCTGACCCTTTCAGTGTGGCTGTTTTTGTTGTGGCAAAAATGTCAATCGCCTTTAGGTTAGCAGAATTTTGCATCTAAACAACAAATGCACAGAGAAAGCAGAAGAGGGGGGAAGGTATCTTTACTTACATAACTGTGGTAAGTAGTTACAAGAAGAAAAATTAAATGAAGGTTGCAGTCTCTATATGTGGGAGAAACTGCCTCCTTGGAAGGGATAAAGAAAGAGAACAGACAAAGGCAAGCAGGACAATCAGGAAGAGGAGGAACAGAAGTGGAGTATGTGTGTGTGTGAGATTGTCTCAAATACCAGAGGCAGAAAAAAATTTGCTAATTGGTTAGTGGCAAAAAGGGGCAGCCCCCTTAGCTTTTGATGGCACCCTCCCACTAATAAATCACATGCAGTGTTGTTATTATCCCAACTTTTTCTTATGCATGTAATGTTTCCTTTTGCACGTACTTAATTGGTAAGCTTTGTTTATGACTTTTGTGCTTCCTAAAAGTTTCATTAAGTTGACAGTTACAGCTCTCATAAGCTTATAAAACTCCAAAGGACTAAGCAACTACAAGAAGAGAGATGATGCTTAGGTGGTAGTGCAGGCAGTAGCAAAGAAACCACCTATGAATGTGCCCCCCACCTGCATCAAAATAGGGAGGGGATAGAGTAGACAACGCCATATAAAGGAACATACATGTTTCCTCTGCCATCATAAACCCATTTAGTGCTGCCAAGTCCTTCATATTCTGAGGCCCAATAATATATGCATGCATTAATGTGCAAGATGAACAACAAATATCCAGTAGTTCGAATGACTCTGAAAAACAAACAAACAGTAGTTTATGCAGTTCCTATGGAATACAAATTCCTGTGTTTGTTTCCCCTTAATAGACCCTGAGTTTCATCAATAGGAACACGAGTAAAATGACTAGGATTGGCAAAGTGGGGAAATCTTCTGTCTTCTCTATATCCCAAGGCAAAATGAATTGTTTTATTACAATAACTGGTACAGGGGCACTTTTGAAGAATGCTTCCCCTACAATACTGAGGCTTGTTAATTCATTTCAGCCAGCCAAAAATACTTACAGAATGATGGAAATACTTTTGTCAAAAAAATTTTTTTTGTCTTCACAAAGCATAGGTCATTACATGACACCAGAAATCATTGTCTTCGGCAAGTATCCCAGCTGTGAGGATTTCTTTGTGTACAACTAATGCTGCATACATAGCTGTGCCTGGATATCATGACAAATAGTGTAGCAGTTCATACAACTAGAGATGGGCACAAATCTGTCCGAGCTCTTCCCAGTTCATAAAGGTGGCAGCTGTTGCTATCCTCCCCAAAGTTCCTCAGCCAATCAGCCACTCACCAGACCCAGCTTGCTTGCTTTTTTCCATCTCCTTGACTAAGCTTCCAGTCATAAGCAAGAGCACAAATGTCTCTTCCCTGCCCCTTTGTCTGAGTGAGCGATTAGCCAAGAAGGTGGGGCAGAGAAGCGTGATCTGTTGCCTGGAGTGGAAGATCAGTTGAGGAGCTGCAAGAAGCTAGCATTCCAGGCCTAGTGAGCAGCTGACTGAGCCAGAGGAGACAAGGGAGCAGCAGCACCTATGCTGCCACATTTATGAACTGGGATGATCTGGGACAAAATGGTTCATGCTAGGGATGGGCATTTCATTTCGGAACAAGTAGGTTATGAAACAAACCACACGAGTGGTCCTTGGAACTGGCTGATATACACAGATCCAATTGCTTTACCTTTCTCTGTCTCGCGCAGGGTTACAATCCAACAAAGAAGCATGCTGCAACATCATCTGTGCTAGATCTGTCATGCTGGCCAATCAGGAGCTGTGCAGGGTCAGGCATCATCCTGCCTCCCTCTCTGATTGGTCAGGAGCACGAAGCAGGAAAGATGATGTCGCAGAGTGCTTCCTTGTTGGATTTTAACCCTGTGCAAGTCAGAGAAAGGTAAATCAATTGGATCTGCATATATCAGCCGGTTCTGAGGACCACCTGGGCTCGCGTGGTTCGTTTCATAACCTACTGGTTCTGAAATGAAATGCCCATCCCTAGTTCATGCCCATCTCTTCATACAACATTAGTGGAGAGGAAACAAAAGAAGCACAAGACTTTCATGTATTTCTTTTTTGTAAACATGAATTATTTGTTTTTATGAGGCTGACTTTCAGCAGTCACCAAAAGAGCATGCTTTGCATGCAAGCAAATCTCTTTTGTGCTTTGGGTCATTGTTTAGACATGAACGGCCCATCTCTAGTTGAAATCCCTATGAGATACGGGCACTGCACATGAGTGTTTTCTATTCATTTAGAATTTTCCCTCCAGCCTTTCCCTAATACTCAGGGCAGTTAATGATACAAATCTTGTTCTGTTGCTGACACAAGACCCTGATGAATTGGTTGCTCGTAAACTTCAACACATGCTCTCAAGCCAATTCTGACTTATGGCAACCCTTTTCGGGGTTTTCCAGGTGCAGAATACTCAGAAGTGGGTTATCATTCCCTTCTTCTGGGGGCATCCTTGGGCTTACCGAAGGTCACACAGCCTGAACGCACTCACAGGCAACACAATGCTCCCTCTAAGGTGTGCATGAGAGCACATAGACAGAGTTCAGTAGTAGCTGAGGCTAATGCCTGTTTACTTGCAGGTTTCGGATGATGCACCCACCCACGCAAACATGCAGATGGGCAAGGCTCCCACATAGCCAGGATGAAAATTAGAGGCAACATTGCTCAGTGGAGAATCAAACTCCCAATCTCTAGCCAGATATCTAAACCACCGAGCTATCTAAGGTACCTAGAATCTTATAAACCCTGCCCCATAACCAAGGACCCCACCCCCCGCAAAACAGGCAAAGAAGGGTGGGATAATTTTAAATGTGGCAAACTGATACCGAAAATAAAAACAACTTATATAATGTGACTTCTGAGGCTGAAGTATGTGTCAGCATGACAAAATGAAACCAAGGCACACATAGTCATACCTGTAGATGTATGCTTTATCCATGATCCCCTCTAACCGGTCATTGAATTCAAAGAACGTGAGATGCTAAATGTAAATCAAGAGAGAGGAGAAAGAACTGCATCTTTAATTGTAGGATGGTGCAGCATTTTTGACATTAACTGTCTACTTTCTGCATTATAGCAATGATTAAAATATTTCATTTCAAAATCATCATTTTTGATCATTTTGGCAATAATAAAACCTCAACAGCTTGACATTTTAAATGTCACCTTTTCTAAGGTCTGGTTTATGGAGGATAGCATTCCATTTAGCAGATCAGTGATCTCAAAGGATTTCATTATGATAACAGTGATATTTTACGCAGTCAGCCAGTTTCTTGCTCATAGACAGGGTAAGTTTTCCTATTTATTAATACTGTTGCATCAACCTGGTTTGCTTTTTGACAGAGAGTTGATTGTCTGGAAATATATATTTCAGTACAAATAAAATTTGCTGTTTTAGTCCATTATTTGGAAAATAATTTCAATAAACACAAAAACAAGTTAGAAAACACACACAAAAAAGTTTCATTTTCAAAAAAAGATTTTCTTTCTTTCTTTCTTTCTTTCTTTCTTTCTTTCTTTCTTTCTTTCTTTCTTTCTTTCTTTCT
>JAHTLZ010000204.1:28597656-28614991 GCA_023846285.1 Phrynocephalus versicolor | reverse complement strand
GTATGTATGTATGTATGTATGTATGTATGTATGTATGTATGTATGTATGTATGTGTGTATGTATGTATGTGTGTGTGTGTGTGTGTGTGTGTGTGTGTGTGTGTGTGTGTCCATCCTATGTGAAGTATTGTAGTCTGAAAATCTGTTCAAATATTCAGATTTCCTGACAGAGCAAGAGTAGGCAGGTGATAACTCCCTCTGTCCTCTTCTGCATTTTAAAAAGCACAGGAATCAGCTAGCTATGCAGGTTAGGCCAAAAGCAATTCAAAATAAGGGACATGATGAAGCCAACATTTGGCAATGCCAACATTGTTAAACACAGTGTGACCTTCATATAACAAACGGTTTGTATAACATAAAATCTGTACAGCATAAAAAATTCGGAGATAGGGGAATTTTGCTAAACAGAATCACCTATGGGGCAAATCTGTACAACATAAAAATAGTTGCGATTAGGGATTACTCTGTTTTCAATCCATTCCTATGGGAATTTTGTATAAAGGAAAATTTGCTTAATATAATTTTATTTGGAATGAATTAATTCCTTTATACAAGGTACCACTGTATAATATTTCATAGCAATTTGGCTGTCCCTGATCAAATGAACAAATTGCTCATCAAATCAAGACAGCACTGTCCACCCTGAAAGGCTGTATCTCTCCACAGTAAATATTAAGAAACATGATGACTGAAAAGAAGCTATGCAGGTAGATAGAAGTGCTTTTCAGAATGTTTGTGAGGATTCATGACTGTGTCAAGAAAATCCCTCCTCCCCGCATCTGTAAGTGCACTTTTTAAATGATCAGAGTGAAGGTTAAAGGAGGGATATATTGCTTAATCATAGTTTTTATTCATTAACAGAATTGTTGTAATAACTTTTTTTAAAAATTAAGGAATAAGTATCAAAACCCTCACTGGAGCGTTTACTCCAGAGAGGAAGCATAAGGGTCCATCCATAATAACATTCCACATGTGAATAAACAGGTCTTTGAAAGCTGGATGGATGTGATTTCATTAGCATTGAAACTGTCAATATTTCCTTTCTTAAAAATGATCAAATGTTTACTTTCAAATCTCTCTCTCTCTCTGGGAAATGGTGCTGCTTCCTCTCCAAAGGTAGTTAAAGCACAACCTGAGAAGAAATGCATCTTTATATGTTTACCACTTGGCAGCCCCAAAGGCACAACTGTAGGCATCCCTATTCATTTGGAGTGAACTGCAAGCACACCACTGTTTTTTTCACTGCTAAAAAACAATACACTTGTACATAGGAGTGGTCTTTGTTTTCACATTAGGAGCCCACAGATCAATCAAGGACTGCTGCCATATTTTCAGATCTTCACTCAAGGACTTTGCTCATTCTAAGTGATGCTCCCCACCATACAGAGAGATGAAATAGGCCAAGTCAGATATGATGTTCTCTAAACCGAACTTGTTGAGTTCAAGGGAAAACTGGCATTGTTCTGTTACTGTTCACCGAAGAATGCTTTTAACTCAACAGTACCGCGGTGACTCTCTCGCAGGTGAAAAATTGTTCCAGGGTTGGAAGGCACCAAAGAGTTGCTCATTTGGCCTCCATACAAGATGCAAGGCAGGGCGACTGTTGAAGTAAAAATCAGACTGAAAGGCCATGGTAGGGAACATTGCAGACTAAGAACTTCAAGTGAACAGTCTTTCCAAAGGGAACACTTAGAATTGGATTGAATTAATCCTTGGGTTTAGCCTTTATGCATGTTTGCTGCTTGAAAACTGTCAAGCACTTTGGTACTCAGCCCACAGCAGAAAAGCAGTATATACACTTTTGGAAGCATTATGCTTTGCTTTTGTACTACAGTGGTCCCCTGCCCATTTGTGGTCCATATACTGCGGTCCCGCTATATCACAGGACTGCAGTATATGAAAAAAGCCCCCTGGAGTAAGGGGGGAAAGGCCTGTTTCAGGCCTCCTTTCCTTACCCCAGGACTGGTGCTCCCTTACTTACCCCAGGACCAAACAGGTCTTTAAGAGCCTTTCTAGGCCTGTTGGAGGCTTCAGAAATGATTTTTGGCAACCCGGAAGTGACCTACAGTTTAATGGAAGTCACTTTTGGTTCACTGGGATGCCCCTCTAGGGCCTCCAGAAAGCCCGGGAAGGCCCTTGCAGGCCTGTTCGGGGCTGCGCCAGGCTGGCGGGTAAGAACAATAGCCCCCAGCTTGGCACCCCAGGCCCGAGCCGACCTTCATCCACATATTGCGGATTTTCAGTTATTGCAGGATGGGTTGGGTCCCTAACCCCCGTGATAGGTGTGTGGGGTCACTGTACTAGCAGGAAGCTCATATTTGTCCAAGACAGAACAAAGACAAGGCTACTTAACTGTAGCCATATTGGGAAGGAAGTAGCCTGACACGATGAGATGAGTCAGTGTTGCACTGTGCAACTGAAATTTTGTATAGAATAGATTGATGGAGAGTAGCATAGATAGCATTCTTATTTTCTCTGTTTTAATGAGAGTTAATAACTGGCCCAAAGAGACCAACTGAGCTTTCTTTCTGAATGTTGATTCTCGCAGAGGACATTATAATAGGTAAAATTCAGAAAAGACACTGATCAACTGTCTTATATCCCCCCAGATTTTACTTACTATTATATCTCCACCTTTCACAAACTGCACTCGTGGCTGAAATAACAACAGATCACAGAGATAGCAGAAGTCACATATGAGGTCTACCATGATCCAATATATCATATTGCTTTCTGTATGAACTGGGAATGTTAATCGGAATGGGATGAGCCAGCAGTTCCAGTTATAAGCAAGGGTAACCAAGAACAACCATCCTATATAGCGGCGATCTGGAAAAGAAAACATGCATATCTTAAAAGAATAGTCTTGAAACATTGCAACGCATTGCTCCCAAAATGTGATTGAAAATGCAGTTCCACAAATTAGAGGGAAGCTAAGGGAAATAATGTCATTCATAGGGAGAGGTTGCCAGAATGTTACATAAGAACCTGCATCTGTCATGATGTGTACAGCTCACCTGTGTACGCATCTATACTGTCTGGTAGTGCACATTTCTTCAGATATTGTTTCAGGGGCGGCCTCTTGAATTTACAGCACAACATGTCGCAGTAATGTTCCTCCTCAGGTTTTACTTCTTCCGCCTTTTTTTCCTCCTCTTTTTTTCCTTCCTTCTCTTCTTTTGGTGGAGGTGGTGGGGCTTTCTTTTTTGGTGCTAGGTAAGTTTGTAAAAAGGCAGTGTTTAATGCAAGTTTCTCAGCCATACCAAGAGCACTTGAAGGGTACAGCAAATTCACATACAAGGAAAGGATTTCCTCTGTTATCTTTATTAGCAACTGCCAACAAAATGTACAGCAAAATTGTCAGAAGAATGGAAAATGTTAAAGCTTATGATGCATATCTGCCTGTGAGATGGTCTCAGTGCTCTCTGTGAGAGACAAAGTGTATTTCCCACTCTCTCCAATAAGCAGTCTGTACTGTAAATCCATTTGTTACAAACAGCACTGGTAATGTGAGCAGCACTGATACGAGAGGGGTATTGTTCATTATAAACCTAGTCTACCACTGCTGGGAAAGTTTCATTCCAGCCTTTAGAATCCTATTAAGATTTACTTGGACATAAGAGCTCTGACTGATCAAATATGCTCTGAGGTATGTATTGTAGACTTGTTTCTGGAACACATTTTAATCACCGAAGGAATGAAAGCCGTAGCCTGGAAAATGACATGCCTTCTGGAATTTGTTGCCCAGAAAGCATTGCTTTAAGGTATGGCAGGACCAAGTAATATAACTGGGAGCATGTCGGACCAATGGGCCATCACATGCTGATAAAAATTATATTTATGGTAGTGAATTAGGTAGACTTGAATCCCCACTATACTTGATACTCGTTACGTAAGGAAATGAATACTCATTATGTAACGAAACGAAACGAAATGAAACAACATAAGGAAGTAGCATTTTATTATAGACTAAACAAAATGGTGGGTTTTTGTTGTTGAAATGAACCATTTTGTTCCATCTGTAAGCCACTTGAGAGGGAGGGAAAAAACTTTTTTTCCTCCCCCAAGTCCTGCCTGCCAGCTGATTGGTGCTGGGGTGAGGGGAAAAAAACCTTTTCCCCCACCCTAGCACCAATCAGCTTGTGAGGCTTGGGGAGGGAAAAGTTTTTTTTAAAAAGCCTAGGGCTTTTTAAAAAATCCTTTTTCCCTCCCCCAAGTGGCTTACAGATGGAACATAATGGTTCATTTCAACAACAAAAACAAACAAACACCATTTCATTTCATCTGTAACGAAATGCTGCTTCCTCATGTCCCTCCATTTCATTTCATTTCATTACGTAATGACATGACAAAATGACAGAACAGCATTTCATTTTTCATTTTGTGCCCATCTCTAGTTCAGCCCATATTTCCCCCCAAGGAAAATTCCTCCCCCCAGTCATAATTTTCAATTTTCATTCTTGCACCATTGCTGCACACATCACTTCCTTCCCCTCTCTCCCACTCCTTCTCCAATTATGGATCCCCATGAACTTGGTCCCCAGTGATTTCTGGATCCTGCTTTTTAAAGCTACCTTTGAATTTGTTATAGCCAGAATGGCAAAAGTGGGTAGGCTCAACAAATTAAATACGTGCTCACAGTGTGAGCATTTGCCCTCTAGTATCCACTGATTACTTTTAAACACTTTAAACACTTAAGGTGAACACGATGCACTTCTCATTAACTTACAAGTTGGTGGACTGGGTTCTGGTGATGAGATAACTGGATCAGTCAGCTTTTCTCTGTAAACAGCTGCTCTTTCTTTCATTTTCCTAACAATATCTTTGAGCTGTTCCTGAGCATATTCATTTATGGGGGTTCCTGGTCGTTTATCCTCTGTGCTGTTTTGGGAAGAGGAATGGATAACAAGTGCTTTTTAAAACTTTATTAAAAGTAATAAAATAATTAATAATTAAATAACTAATTAATAAGAAGTAATGTTTGCAAGATAAATAAAACTATGAAATCATCACCATCACCATCATCGTGTGAAATTTCCATATCCAAACTGATAGACCTCTTGAAGGAAACACATCAGAAATAGAACAAAAAGTCTGGATCATTGACATTGCAATTCTAGGGGATGCCAGAGCTGAAGCTAAAAAATTGGAAAAACTAACAAAATACAGAGACCTGGCAAATGAAACATCTTGCTTGGGGATGAAACATACTTCAGTGATCTCCATAGTTAGTCAATGGGGGTTTGGGAACAATTCTCCAAAGAAATTTCACACTATATTACAAGCAGTTGCAGATCTCAGAATTAATACAATCAGAGCTATAAAAACGGCAATATTAGGAACAGTATATATACTGCGCCAATATTTAATAGGTGTTTGGTTACAATTTGTATATGTTATATAATACCAGTCAATGTTTTTATAGATTTGATTGTACAGTGGCATCTCTACTTACGAGTGGCTCTACTTTTGAGTAATTCAACTTAAGAGTGGAAAACCATTAGCATTTTAACTGATGCCTTACAAATTTTAGATGCGGTATGCTTTACTTACAATATTTTTTTAATTTACAGTGGTACCTTGTATAAAGGAATTAATTCGTTCCAAATGAAATTATGTTAAGCAAATTTTCCTTTATACAAATTCCCATAGGAATGCATTGAAAGCAGAGTGATCCCATTTTTATGTTGTACGGATTTTCCCCATAGGCAATTATGTTAAGCAAATTTCCCCTATCTCCGGAATTTTTTATGTTGTACAAATTTTCTGTTATACAAGCTGTCTGTTATACAAGGTACCACTGTATTTCAATTTATTTATTTTTATTTATTTGATTTTTTTTAGATACGGCTGCTCTTCTTACCAGTTGTTCAACTTAGATCATGCATTCAGAAGGGATTAAACTTGTAAGTAGAGGTACCACTGTATTTGTAAGGGCAGAACATTCAAATAAAATATCCTGTTATATTTATTCCAGAAAATTGATATTTGGGGAAAGGTCAGATCTACTCAGATTTTAAACATAAGGATGAAAATCACCATGCTTATAAGGTTCAGTGCATAGTGCTTCCCATTTCTGTCATTGCTTCCTCCACACGGAAAGTAACAGCTCTGCACAGGGAAGAGGTTTCAGTTCTCTTGTAAAATACAAAGAGGGATTTTAAAAAAAAATTGTATGCTTTTAGAGCTTATATGCAAGCAGGAATGTCTGTTCTGCAGGCATGCAGCTTTCTAAAGGCAGAAAGGCACAAAAGGAGAGACCAAGCATTCTCCTCTAAATGCGGTGAGTTCGCCCGCATGAGTACAACCCAAATAGGGATATTCCTCTCTTCCTGCCACCACCACCACCACTAGCAGCAACACCAACACCAACAAACCATGGCGGCTTTCCTCTGCTCTCCTCTTTCTTTATGTCTGCCATTGGCCTCAAAAAGAAGAAAAAGAGGAGAAAGGGGAGAGAAAATATTATTTGTGCCCATCTGGAGGCACATTCAGGCATAAATGCAAACTAGGTCAGGATTTGGAAACATCCTTGTTAACATGATAAATCCCAGCCACTCACCATACTGGCTCAAGAGTTCGGAGGGATACCATCCAAAGAAGCTCTGCCAAACTATCATTCTGAAACTGTTATGATTGTGGAGAAGATGTCAGATAAGGTAAAATGCTACCCTGCTGTGCAGTATCTTTCCTTTGGAACGATCAGACTGGTGTTTGAGCTACAGTCTGTGCTGAAATTGATTCAGCGTGTTAAATCATGCTGGGCATGCAACTGACAGTGCCGCCTCCCAGCCCTCATTCACGCATAATGTGAAAGGAAACCCACTGGGATGTAAGCAAAATAAAGGATGAGACCAGCTGCAGAAGGAAGCCTGAACTTGATTCTGAACGTTTCGCAGAAAAATGTAGAGAACATGTTGGAGACAGAAAAAAATGGGTGGATCATAAACATAGTATAGATGGGCTTTAGTCTGTTTCTTCAGTAAGCAAATGTTTAGAACTGGGTGGGTGGGAGGACTTTTTGGTCCCCAAAATTAAACACAAAAAGAAGCAGCTAGAGAAATCAGCTAAGAAGGAAGGAAGGAAGGAAGGAAGGAAGGAAGGAAGGAGAATTGCTAGATATTTTGCTATGTTTAAAGAAACACAGGCTCCTCTACAATGATTGCTGGAGAAAATGTCCCTATATTCCTCTTTTGAAGAATGCTATTTGTAAGACTCATACTATAGTTCATTATACATGCTTGTTTTCTGCACAAACTGGCCATAGATAGCTTAGATCACCATTGGTTTCACTATCTATTCTTATGGGTCTTGCTTAAAATAGAAAAATGTCCGCAGTCCCTAGGAAAGAGTCTGACTGCAACTCTCTCTCTCTCTCTCTGGTTAAGAGAACGTGGACAGAAGAATATATAAATGTAAGGAGAGCCCTGCTGGATTTGATTGAATAAGTTAATTTAGCATTCTGTTCCCTACAGTGGTCCATTAATTGCCTGTAGGAAGCCATCAAGCAGAAAATGATGTATCTGATTCCCCCCCCCCCCATCTTGGCTTCTATTTTAGCCAAGGTGGGGATGTGTTGTGAATATAGTGGCCTTCTCTTGCTTTCATGAGATGATGGAGTAGGTGCGACTAATGCACTCCCCTTATCATGTGCGTTCTTTGGATGATCTAGAATGTCTAAATACAACTATAGGAATAATGGCAATATTCATGATGTGTCTTCAGTTCAATTGACCTAGGATGCTCCTCTCGGAAAGTTTCTAAATAATCCAAAGTGGTTTGCAGCTTGCCCCAGAGCTGCACAAGTAGCAGGACATGGATCGTTGCCAAGCACACACACTCTGGGGACCTATCTGGCATCTCTTGGAGGCACAGTGGGGTCTGAAATTCTGCCTCTAGGTTCCACAGCTAGATGTGCCAGCCCACTGAGCTAAACTAGTTGCAGGCACACAGTGTGGTGAAGGTGTGCTTATTCTTCCACTGTCTTTCAAAGTCCCCCAAAATTAATGTGGTATCTTGAAACTTGTTTCATGGTCCAGCAACAAGCTGAATTTAGATGGATGCGGCTTTCATTTTGCTAGGTGATTCCACTGTACTATAATTAATGTAAACTCAGTGATTAATAGCATAATTAGTCTGTTGGTTTAGTCATTCCGATTATATGACTAAACAATATGAAGGAGAGGGAAACTGCAGGCAGGCTGAAGTAAACCATCAATTGCCATTTCGGCTGTTGCATTATGTTTCAAGCCTATTGTCTAATCAAAAGAAATCCTCTAATGAAGCCCTCTTTAACCTATGACTTACCAGAGTGAATATTTGTTTGTTTGCTTGTTTCATTTCTATATAGACTTTCTCCCAGTGAAGTCATGTCAGCAACTTGATAAACCCATACAATGAAATTGCCAGTGATTAACGTAGTCTGGTGGCCTACATCAGAGGGCTTACTCAGGTCTGCTGTATTTTACGAAATAAAAAATCTCCTGATCTTCTATCTACTAATAATCTCATAGAATTAAATGGTTAATTGTTGAGGAGGTGGTTAAATGGCAGCAATGTAATTCATGCTAACTTATAAAAGGGACACAGTGTAAAGCCAGGTGGGGGTCTATTGACCTCTTCTGTCAATTGAGCCCTGCTTTGTTGAGATCAGAAATACAGTAATCTTTAGTTACTTACAGGAATTATGATGCCCTCAATCAAGTTGTCATGGAGACACATTAACTTCCTGGGCAAAGGGGTCAAACTTGATGACAGACTTAGCATGTAGAAGAGGCTCTCTTTCAGTTGGGGGGAAAATGTACCTTTGTCATTTTCCTCACCTCTATAACATGTTTCATAGCATGATTTGTCACTGGATGGTAAACACAGGTATGATTTGCTTGGCTGACTGATGAGGCATACATATCTGAGGAAAATCATTTTCAGAGGGAAAATATGTTAAAGTAAAGGAAATACACAAAGTAGAAAAGTGAAGATTGTCAGTCATCCAGGTGAGTTTATCCGGAGGTTGAGTCATGGCAACTCGACTTCTTTTCTTGAGAGTCTGAAGTGTTTCGCTGCTCATCCAAACAGCTTTGTCAGTCTAAGTCAGTGTTAGTGAACCTATGGCACAGGTGCCAAAGGTGGCACTCAGAGCCCTTTCTGTGGGCACCCAACATTGCCCCTTCACAGCCACCTGTATTCAGGTTAAATTGCTGTATTGGCACTTTGCGAAAAATTAGTGGGTTTTGAATTGCAGTTTGGGCACACGGTCTCTAAAAGGTTTGCCATCACTGGTCTAAGTGGAAAAGCTCTAGCTCGTGCTTTAGCCACACACCTTTAAGGTATCCAGCCACCCTATATGATTTTACAACACTAGGAAATGCAGTGAAAAGGGTGACATGAATGTAATGGGATTAGATTTTAGCCTGAAACTTTACAGGAAGTATCCAAGGTTCTGAATTCTATCTCTAAAATAGCTTTAGTGCCTTCCTTAGTTGCTATAAAGTTTGGTCTGACGGCCAAAGTGGATCCATCATACTCTTTGATTCAAAGTTACCATTTCCCCCTATGTCACAAAGTAAGGTGTTGGGCTCCTACTGCTGAAGTCCCAGTTTTCAGACCCTTGATATCTTAGAAACAAAATCAAAGTCTTACTGATGCACTAATAACAAAAATAATTATTTTAGGGAATTATTTTTGTTAGTTGTATCTAAAAGAACATGGTTTGCAATACTCTAAAGGCTAGCTAATTTATTGTGATACAAGCTTTTACAGGGCAGAGTCCATAGTTTTAACTTGGTACATGTATTACTGTTATTGGAGCAAAGCAAAAAGGCTTTTACATGCATACACACAAACCCTGATCTGGTGGTATTTCCATATTTACATGAACATCAGTGTGATGCGACCACAAAATGTCAGCCATAATGTCCACTTTATATGCTAGCACATCTTTTAATGTGATCATAAATGCCATCAACTGTAGACAACACCTTTTTGCAATTTACATATAGTACACGTTATTTATATGAGAAAAAAAAACCCAAAGGAATTTATGTCAGAGTAGTAATCGAGCTCAATGGGACATTATTTCAGCATTTGAGGTGGGGCTTTTGTTTCTATGCTTCTGGGGGGGGGAAAGGAAACAGAAACGGTAACAATGTAAGTTAGAATCCAGTGACAAATTTGACTATGCCTTAAAGCAGACTTGATAGCATGAGTTTCATGGCAGGGTCCTTCACAGGCAAAGTGAAAAGGAAAAGTGGTTTAAGCCTTCCTTTTCATCATAACTGACCTTGTCTTGGCTGATTATTCTATTTGCTCCACAGGGGAAAACACTGAACTACTAATCATAGCCTGATATCTCATCGAAGTTTGACCTGAAACTTGGATTCAGTAGATACACAGAAATAGCTATTTCATTGCACAAGGGATTGTTATTTTGTGAGCAAATGTTTACATGATTAATTAACTCTGCTTCTTAATACAGATTAGAGCTGGGCACGACTCAGTGAAATTTTCGTTTCCGTTTCTGTTTTTTCGTTTTTGTTAGGTAACGAAATGAAAACGAAAATTTTTCAAAAACAAAACGAAAATGGAAACGAAATGAAAAATTTTGCTGTGATTTTCGTTTTTGTTGCGGCAAACACATTGAACTGAAAATAATGCTAATGAAACAGAAATTTTTCGTTTTCGTTTTCGTTTTTTCGTTTTCGTTAGGTAACAAACGAAAATGAAAATTTTGCGAAAAACCCAGCGAAAACGAAAACAAACCGAAACGGACCCCTACCAAACAAAAACCGAAAAACAATTTTTTTGAGTCGTGCCCATCTCTAATACAGATCGGATCACACCCATGGTCATGTGATCATCTGCCCTTTTTAATTTGATTTGGTAGCAATTTTGCTTTACTTGGGAATGTACCACATCTGCTTTTTAAAAACCTTTTTTGAGGTGAAGGAGGATCTGATTTTACTTGCTACGGCATTTGTGGATAGGTTAATTAGAGAACTTTGTCGCTTCAGATATACTGTACAACAATGCCCATCACCATCTCCTGTCAACTTATGAAGGTTAGACCTAGTTATGGACAACTGGTCTAATTAGACGGTATACTACATTGTATACCTGCTGACTAATTTAGGGGATCATTTGTTTGACCCACATATGGTGAACTAACTTTTGCCTTTGAAATCTTATGCCACTTTGACTGGAATCCTGTTGACCAATTATGTTGTTATAATTACATCTTGATAAATTTCAGAAGCAAATTGCTACCAGATAAGAAGCCAACATTTGTATTTTCTGCTGCACAAGAAGGCCATACAACTGAAAGGAAATACAGCCTAAACTTCTTCACAAATAGCAGTTCACCACCAAAATTAATGCTGATGAACATATGCAGGCTGGTAGAGGTTATAGGATTCTTGACTAATCTGTTAAATCTATATGTCTTGAAGGTACCAGCAACTTTTAAAAATGAATTCAATCAACTTTAATTATAACCCATAGTTTACTGAAAGTATATGTGATATGCAAAAGATTTCTACTGTTGCAATTAAAGGTTTGTCATGGAAATTTCCTTCCCTGTTGTGTTTACCAGGCCTTCACAACAGGTGGTGAATCTTTTAATCTTCATCAAAGAACTTCCTAAGGAAAACAGTTCCATTGCTATGCTGCACATATCTTCCAATTCAGATATCCAATTAAACTCTGAATAGTATTTTATTTTAATTGCTAGTGCTATGATATGGACTTGGTAAGAGGAAACGTAGAAAAAATATTCAAGATCAGTTAATGCACTAGTTTTTCCTCATACAATTGCAAGTGAAAATACAAAGGTGACATTCCATTGTGTTTCAGTACTTGCTTAACAAAGAAACTGAATTATTTCTTTAACTGAATATAAACAGAAATGAGGAGAGAGAGAGAGGGAGGGAGGGAGGGAGGGAGGGAGGGAGAAACAAGCAGCATGTTAGAGAAATCTCACATTTACAGAAATCAAGATCTGTGTCACATGATTTTTAATATTAATGGACAATTAACTTTGTTTGGTCTGAAACATCTTTAATGAGCCTTCAGGAATAACTAATAAGTGCAGGTTATTGCTTTGCATGATTTCAAATCCTAAACAAATACAACAGTAACTTCCATAAAGAAACTTTAAATCAGATGATAAGAGTTTGAGGCTGTACTGAACTGATAAGGGTACATACAAGAAAATTATTGTCTCTTAAAAACAATGTGAAATGCAAGTTAAAATAACATTGGAGAAGGGGTAAGAACAGGATCTGAATGCTTATAATAGGAAATTCCAAACACTGAATGTTTGGAATTTCAAGACCTTTCAAAAATTCTCTCCCAATTTTGATGAGATCTTTGTACAGGGAAGGCAATGAACCAAAAGAAAACGAGTGCAGTTCTTGAGACTAATGATTAATTGTTCATGCAGGAGAGGGAGCAAACCTCCCTGTACCAGGAAGCAAGGGCAAGTCATTGGTCTAACAACCTGTCCTCAAGTGGCTGAGAATCATGGAGTGGCATATACCTGGGTGGCCCCTGAAGCCAGTGACCTCTGAAAGGAGATCTTCAGCACCTGTTAAAGAGAACCATGATGGGCGTGGGGGGCATCATCAAGGGGGAATTTGGCCTGTCAATGCACTGGATCCAGTTCCATAATACTGGCAGGGACTGCTTCTGTAACATACATAGCTGTGGCTTTGGTCTTTGTTTTAAATTCCCTTTGTATAGCTTACAGAGAGTAGGGGGGTGCAGTCAGTGATGGAACTATCAAGCTATCAAGTTTCCAATTCACATGCTCAGACAGGGGATTTACATACAATCAATGCGTACAGGGAGCAGAATGGCTTAAGCCTTTTGGGAATGGATTAGTGATTTGTTAATTGGATTCAAATACTGTACTCATGTTGCCTTATAAGCCTTGTTAGGCTTATAAATGGGGGCACACTGTTACTTTTGTTTCCCGGTTGATCAGCAAGGCTGCAGAATACAACAGGCTGTGCTGTGCTTCCATCATTGTAAGGCCAATTACACTGGTGACAATGAGGCCTGTAATAAGACTTCCTGGGGTAGGAACTGGCAAGCTACTCCAGTATCCAGTATCCACTACTGCCAAGAAAATTCCATGGACAGAAACAAAAGGCTAAAAGATATGACACTGGAAGATGAGCCCCTCAGGTCAGAAGGCATCCAAAATGCTACTGAGGAAGAGTGGAGGACAAGTACAAGTAGCTCCAGAGCTAATGAAGTGGCTGGGCCAAAGCTGAAAGGACACCCAGCTGCAGATGTGCCTGGAAGAGAAAGGAAAGTCCAATGCTGCAAAGAAATGTACTGCATAGGAACCTGGAATGTGAGTTCTATGAACCAGGGTAAGCTGGATGTGGTCAAAAGTAAGATGGCAAGAATAAACATTGACATTTTGGGGGTCAGTGAGCTTAAATGGACAGGAATGGGTGAATTCATTTCAGGACTATCACATCTAGTACTGTGGGCAAGAATCCCATAGAAGAAACTGAGTAGCCCTCATAGTCAGCAAAAGAGTGGGAAAAGCTGTGCTGGGATACAATCTCAAAACTGAGAGAATGATTTTGATATGATTCCAATGCAGCCCTTTCAACAGCACAGTAATCCAAGCTTATGCAGCAACTACTGGTGCTGAACAGCTTGAGACTGACCAATTCTATGAAGACTTACAAGTCCTTCTAGGACTGAAACCAAGGAAGCATGTTCTTCTCATCATAGAGGATTGGAATGCTAAAGTAGGGAGTTAAGTGATAAAAGAAATAAGTAGCAAGTTTTGGCCTTGGGAGTTCTAAAGGAAGCAGGGGAAAGGCCAATAGAGTTTTGTCAAGAGAACAAGCTGGTCATTGCAAACATTCTTTTCCAAGAACACAAAAGGCAGGACATGGACACCACCAGATGGATAATACATCGCACATGGACACCACCAGATGGACAATAAAGGACTCAGATTGATTATGTTCTCTGCAGCCAAGGTTGGAGGAGCTCTATACAGTCACCCTCACCCCCAAAAGACCTGGTGCTGACTGCAGCTCGGATCATCGGCTTCTTATAACAAAATTCAAACTTAAACTGAAGAAAGTAGGGAAGACCACTGAGCCAGTCAGGTACAATCTAAGTCAAATCCCTTATGAATACACAGTGGAGGTGAATAATAGATTTAAGGAACTAGATTTGGTGGACAGAACATCTGAATAACTATGGATGGAGGCTTCTAACATTGTATAGGAGATTGCAATGAAAACCATTCCAAAGAAAAGAAAATGCAAAAAAGCAAAGTGGCTGTCCAACGAGACCCCACAAATAGCAGAGGAGAGAAGGGACGCAAAGATGGATATGATAAAGGACAAAAATGGTAGGGACTTAACAGAAGCAGAAGATATCAAGAAGAGATGGCAAGAATACACAGAGGAATTATATCAGAAAGATCTGGATGTCCCTGATAACCAAGATAGTGTAGTTGGTGACCTGGAGCCAAACATCCTGGAAAGTGAAGTCAAGTGGGCCTTAGAAAGCATTGCTGACTGTGCCCCAGGGGTGGCCTGGTTGGTACCCTAAAAAAATAAAAATTAAAAATCCAGCACCGACCGGGCCCCAGGGGCCGCGCGGTTGGTGCTGGGGGAAAAAAGCCAGCCACGCTACAGCTGTACTGCAGCCAAACCCGGAAGTTAAAAAAATACAAATAAAATAAAATAAAATAAAGGAGCACTGACCCAGCCCCAGGGGTTGCCAGGTGGGTGCTCTAAAATTAAGGGGAAAAAAAAGAAGCACCAGCCTGGCTCCAGGGGCCATGGTGGGTGCTTGAAAACAAAACAAAAAACAAAACAAAAAAGAGGGGCTGGCCCCAAGCCAGCGCCTCAAAAAGCCCCTGCCACAGGGGCCAGGATCCGCTGACACCAGCAATGGTAAGAAAAACCCAAACTCAAACCGAACCAAGGTTGGGCCCGAACCAGATGAACCTGAACCATGGATTTTCTGGTTCATGCCCATCTCAAATTGATTGTCCATATAGGCTGTGTTGGTTTGAGTCAAATAAGCTCAAAGTATTTCCCGACAGATCCCCCTGCAAAGCTGTTTGTTGGATAAGGCAGATACTGCCTTTAGACCTGCAAATATTAAGCTTGTCTTGCTTTGGTTAAGCAATTTTTAATTAGGTTCAAAGATCTAGAAAGCCTCTCCCTCTTTGACAGGCATGAGTTTCTAAAGAAAGTTTTAGGGAAAAAAATCATGAAGTAACAAATATCACAACAAAACCTTGTAGCCTGACTGTGGATTTTTAAACCTCCAGGGTCATAGCTTGTGTCCAGAAGAGATAGCACAAAGCAGAAAAACAGAATTAACGAGGCATGTAAAGGTTTCTTCTTAAAAATGCTTGTTCCATTTATGATATATAATTCCTCTGGGATTGAATAAGTCAGGACATATGGTCAGCCTGTGTAAGCCTTTAAATCTCCTTCTTGCTGAAGTAATAACTGGTCTTGCCATCATGCCAGCTAATCCCTCAGGTGGGAAGGAAAATTACCTCACTGATGTGGTGGGTTTCTCCCTCTACTCTGCTTTGTGTACTTTGAAACAGATTCAGAAACGGATTTCTCACCTCCTACTCTGGGTCTGAACATATTTTGAAAATGGACAGAAAATTTATAGACTCCAGTCTCAAGGCACTTGTTATCATTCCATATATAGAGTGTGTGTGCCTTCAGTGTTGTTCCCTAAAAGTAGTCAGATCACAGAGCCCCTGATGTGGGCTGTTAGTTGCTCAAAAGTACCCAAATCCTTTCTCCCTCCCTCTCTCCCTCTCTTACTTTTGCTCTTGAAGACTACCAGGGATAGCAAGTAACTATCTTCCACAACTAACTACAAGAAGAATTAAATTTGACCTTCCATGCTATTTCCAGTACTATCCTTCCTGGTATGTACTTAGTCATGTTCCATCAACACTAGTGAGTGCAATAAAGGCATTGTGGATGGAGAAAAGAAGACCCTATTCACCTTGAACAGCCGGAAATTTAGAAACTACAATGCAATTTCCTCCCTGTATAGTCCCACTTATTGCAAACCATTTTCCAGTGAATTCACTGAAGGCTCCCATTTTACCAAAGTGGGAAGTCCACCATCAGATGCTTCTCCTCAGCTTTGCTGGAAAGGTCTGCCAGAACTTATCAGTTGGTAGAGAGGATGGAGGAAAAAGTACACCAGTGTCAAGGCTGATGTATTTCCTTTCCCTGCCATTGGGGAATATAAAACAAGCTTTACACTAGCGATGGGCACAAAACGAAAAACAAAATGCTATTTCATCCTTTCATTGTGTAATGAATTACTTTGTTATGTAATGAAACGGTAGAACGTGTTTTGTCATGAAATGAAAAGAAACACAATTTTTTCCTCTAGGAATGAAACAATTTGTCCTAGAGGGAATGGCAGGGGAGCATCCTCAAGCTCTTCCCTGTAAACCTCCCAAATTTGGAAAGGTTTTGGGGTCAGCTAGCTTTTTTTTTTAAAGAAATGTCCCTTCTGCAGACTGTCAAAGGAATTACAAGACTGACCATACTCATTGTTTTCTATACCAGTCCATAAAATGACCTCTCCTTGTATGCTATGTTTGCTTAGAAATCAGTGAAAGGTCTTGGCAATGTTCCACATATTTGGGCTACAGACTTTTTGTGTTTCTCGGTTGGAAGGAGCCTCTAAGGGCATTGAGTCCAACACCCTGATCAGTGCAGGAATCCAAATCAAAACAGATCTGACAAAGCCATTATCTATCCTTGTTTCCGGGCTTTATTCAAGAACTACATGGTCTTTTCTTTCTTTCTTACACATTTTGTGGTCTGCTTTGTGCCTATCATAAAACAAATTAATTGGAGTTGGAAGCTTACATGCCCTTGTAATGTACCATCAGGTTTTTGGAACCCATGGATGTACTGACAGGAAGTCCACACTACAAAAGGCATGGAATCAGTATATCCGGATGATTTGCAGTTAAATCACAATGTCAGAACTGAGTTTCGCAAGTTAACACTGCACTCTCTCAATATCTGCTTTCTTGCCTTGTATTTTTCTACTCTGTGCATGTTAAAAATGTGACTTTAAAAGAATCATCAAATGAAATTATTGGTAAGTGCATCTTCCTCCCTTTTTTGAATTAAGCAAGGAGGTATGTGAAATGGCAAATTTCCCTTGCATTTCACTACAAATGAAATCATGTAAACTTCTTCTATGGGGATGGGATTAGGCTTTGGTCATGCTCCTTTTTTGCATCAAGGAGATAGATAGATAGATAGATAGATAGATAGATAGATAGATAGATAGA
>JAHTLZ010000204.1:28530737-28594268 GCA_023846285.1 Phrynocephalus versicolor | reverse complement strand
AATAATAATAATAATAATAATAATAATAATAATAATAATAATAATAACTAAATAACTAAATAACTAAATAACTAAATAAAAAAGTCCATAACTAACAAGTCTTGAATAATACTCACTCTGCTGTGTCTTCTTTCTCCTTCCCTGGAGGTATGTTTTCATTTGGTGTCGTCCCAGCAGGTTCTGCTGACTCAGCAGTTGGAGAGGGCTCAGATCCTTTTTCTGATGGTTTTGCTCCATCTAGGATCACACAGTTGAAAACAGTGGTTATGTTATTGACTACTCAAAACTGATAGTTAAAACAAAAATACATTCCTGTGCTGATTCATGACTAAGTGAACAAGAAAGATACTATATAGTATACTGCCTTTTAAGAGAACTATGTCTAATGACATGCTAGTGGTATTATATAATTTGAGCTTGAAATTGACTATTTTCCTCCTTTTTGTCATTGTTGTTGCTGTTGTTTTAACTTGATTTTAGGAATGGGTGGGATATAAAAAATGAAATGCTGTTTCATCATTTTGTTATGTAACAAAACAAAATGAAATGGAATGAAACGAGGAAGCTGCATTTCGTTATAGATGAAACAAAATGATCGTTTTTGCATTGAAGCAAACTGTTTCATTCCATTGTTTTCTGAGGGCTCCTGCCGAGCTGTCAATGGCTGGACCCCTTTTAACCTGGCCAAGTTGGCACCAGGGGGAACCTCTGCCACCAACTGGGCCAGGTTTAAAGGGGTTCAGCCATTGACAGAGTGGCATGAGTCTTCAGAAAATTGTCGGGTAGGCAATTCATTTTCTGAGGGCTCCTGCTGAGCTGTCAATGGCTGGAGCCCTCAGAAAATGGTGGGCCGGGCAGTTCCGGCGATCACGCTGTCCTCCCCACAATTTCCTGAGGGTTCCTGCTGAGCTGTCAACTGGAGCCCTTTACACCTGGACCCCCTGGTACCGACTGGGCCAGGTTTAAAGGGCTCTAGCCATTGACAGCTCAGCAGGAGCCCTTTGAAAATGCTCAGGAGGACAGTGCAATCACCGGAACTGCCCTCAGTAGGAGCCCTTTAAAAATGGCTCCCAGAGTCCCAGGCACCAAATCTTTTGCCTCTGGAACCCAGCGGAGCCATTTTGTTTAGTTTCATTTCATTTTGTATGATTTTTAAAAAATAAATCATAAGAAACGAAATGAAATGAAACAGGGTGAGCACGAAACAAAACAAAACAAAACAAAACATTTTTTCCATTTCGTGCCCATCCCTACTTGATTTTATTTCAATACCTCTTAATCCAGCTTTCTCAGATCCAGTTTCTTCCAGATGTGCTAGAATACAGTTCACATCACCCCCAGGTTACAATTCCCATCATTCACACGGAGAATGCTGTACAATACACCCATTTTTCCTATAAGCTTTCATAATGAAACCATCTTTGTTTGAGAAAAATCTGGCATCAGACTGCCTCCTGGAACTTTTAAACTTGGCAATGGTTTTAGTTTAAAAAACTTATAAATTCTGGATTGTGGGCCCAAAGAGCCTGAGAAGATTTCTTTATCGCCTTTTGAAAAGAATGTTTATGGGAAATGATGAAATTGAAAAATATTACCCATAGGTATATTATGATTTAGTCATTCTGACACAGGGATGCTTATAAAGTAGAAATGATTGTCAGAGTAATAATTGCTATTGGTTTCCTAGATTTGTGTTTTGACAAATAGCTTGTAGAGGAGCTATAAAACAGATATTAATATAAGTCTAAAATGCAAATTTGAGAAAGCGTATGTGTAACTGAGTCAATGAAAAAGTGTTCTTTCAAATGATTATTTAGCTATCTGGAGATGATTAACTTTTGTAATTAATCTTATTGCAGTGAGGAGATGCAATATAATTGTAATGAATGTAGAATGATTATAAGAAAGTAGTGTGGCAATGAGTCTGTAAAATTTAAATCTGGAAACTGTCTTGTATATAGCTTTTCAAGCATGATATAATTGTGAGAAGCAATCAAATCATGCTGACTTTTTGATTAATAGACTTGATTAATTCTGTTAAATTACTATAATTCTCACAGAAACAATTGATTGTTTGAAACAAAAAATAGTTGATAAACAAAACAGTGCAGCCTGCCATATTATATATCATGAAGTAATACATCAGTGCATATTAAGAACCCTACATTGCAGAGTTCTGTACCCCACACCTGTTCCGAAAACAGCTTGATAACTCACTCCTGAACTCAAGGAAATCATCTGCATAATAATACAATAGTCAGCAACATGCAGATGTTTAGGGCAACACCTCCTGCACAGGTTTGCCAGGTCAATATCTTCCCATTCCTTGAGATTTCAGGACCAAACCCTTGTGGGTCTTCATGATGTATTAGGTGGCAGGCTCTTGTGTAACAACTACAAAATACATGTAAAAGGTGTGTATGCATGTGCCAAATAGAATAATACTGATAAAGTAGATTCTCTGCACTACATCCTGAACAAATGTTCTTTGTGCTAAAGCAAAGTGGGAGAATGGGGAGAAGATGGGTAGCCAGGTCTTCAAGTCACTAGACATCAGAAAAAACAAGCTTTCTCCTATCCCAGCATCTACCTGGTCACCCAAAGAAGCATAGCATTTCCTTGAGATTTCAGTGGACACCCTGATGCCTGGTATCCCTCTTTCTTCACCATGCTAGAAGGAGGTTGATGGCAGTCAAAGCCCCTGTGATGGGTCTATAGAAACAATAGGTATATTTGCCATTTAGGGAACCCATATGCCCTCCTTTAGGGAGGACAGTCCTGCATATGAACAGCTGCCCTCCTTTTTCCTGATGTGTGTCCTTTGTTTTGGTAATATCTAAGTGGGCACCACACCACCATCCTCCAGTAAGTTTCCCTGGTAAAGGTAAAGGTAAAGGTTCCCATTGCACATGTGTGCTAGTCATGTCCAACTCTAGGGGTGGTGCTCATCTCTGTTTCCAAGCCAAAGAGCTAGTGTTGTGCAAGTCCGTGGCTGTGTGGCTGGCGTGGCTGCATGGAACACGGTTTACCTTCCTGCCTTTTTATGGCAGTACCTATTTATCTACTTGCATTTACGTGCTTTCAAACTGCTAGGTAGGCAGGAGCTGGGGCTAACAGCGAGAGCTCACTCAGCTTCGTGGCACCTGGTATTTGAACTGCTGACTTTGTAGCCAACCGTTTCAGTACTCTAGCCCACTGAGCCACCACGCCTACCCCCAAGTTTCCCTGACTGAGTAAGAAATGGAGGCTTTAATCATTTTGAATAAGCTGAAGAAAAAAATGTACATGTAATTTCAGGACCTGTTCTCAATTATCCCAGCATGCAGGTCACGTAATGGTGGACTCAAGCTACAACTGCTAGATAGCTCTGTGGGTTATGTCTCTAGCTGTGGAGCCAGTGGCTGGAAGTTCAGTTCCCTACTGGGCCTCTTTGAAAGGGGTTGGTTTCAATGAATCATAGGGTCCCTTCCAGTAATGATGTTCTAAGATTTGAATACAGCATATTGATATTGAATACCTTATATAAATTGGATAAATTGGATAAATCACATATTCACGGTATGAAATGGAAAAATTGTATTTCATTTCATTTCATTTCATTCCCCCTGTGTTTTGTTTTGTTTCATTTTTAAATTATTTTTACAAAAAAAAGTTTGTAATGCAATGAGACAGTAATAAAACTATTTGTTACTCTATAAAACGGCTCCCCTGGGTCCTAGAGGCACCAAATTTGGTGTTCCTAGGACCCACAGAGCTGTTTTACAGAGTAATGAAATAGTTCATTTTCAAATGGAAAAAACAGCTTTATGTTTCATTTTTTAATGCAACACTGCTTGTCATTTCATTTTGTTACAAAACAATTTGTAAGCTTACAAAATGACAAAATAGTGTTTCATTTTTATAAGGTTCCCATCCCTAGTGGCTATTGCACCAAATCTAAATATGAGATGGGAATCTACACAGCTACAAGGCTTACTGTACTGTATTATGGTTAGAAGTTCAACCATTTTACAGCCTAACCTACAGTAGTATCTCATAAGACGAATGACCCTTAATACAAAAAAACTTGTAAGACAAATGAAATTTCCAGGAATAGGAAAACCAGGTAAGATAAATTTTTCCTATAGGATGCCTTGCAAGATGAATTCAATGCATTCCTATGGGAACTGTGTTAAACCATGTTTCGTAGGATGAATTTTCCATAAAACGAATTGACCCGTAGAATAAACTAAGTTCGTCTTAAGAGGCACCACTGTATTTCAGAAATGTTTTGGGTCAAAATGCACCATAGTTTGTTCCTTTATCCTCCCATTTTACAGATTTTAGAAACTGTTCTGCTCCTTTAAAATGTGAGCATTTTAAAAGCTGTATTTTTGTCTTACAGAGGCTGCTTGATACTTTAAATAGCCTATAACTACCCAACCTTTACATTTTAACAATCAGTTTGCATGCTAATTGCTGACAATGATGTTCTTGAAATTAATTAAGGGTGTTTCTTTAGAAAATGATGTTCTCTCCTTCCCTGTTAATGAAAATGTGGAAATCAAATCAGTTTAAATTATCTTGACGCATTTCCAGGTAGTTATGGAAATAACATTGATAATTAGTTCATATACAGTACACAGTATATCGTATCCACATATGAAATATGAATGCTGTCTTAAAGGAGAAAAGATACATTATCCTTGGGTAGTAAGGCACATATTTCTATTGCCTGTCACCAGAATGATGGCTCTGATAATATAGCTTGTGAATGCACATATATTCTTCTGAATCACCCTGCAGTTTTGCTGATAATATATTGTCCCACTAGATGCCTCAATAAATTCTGTGTATATATTTGCTCTTGAGCTAGAATCTTGATTCAGAACATGATCTTTATCTATGTATCTTTTTCAATCACAAGCTGAATGTGAACCAGGAGAACAGTGCATCTGCTAGTAAAGCTAATGCAGTTATAAGTAGCATTAACAGAAGTAGAGTATCCAAGTCACCAGTTTGGTCTTGAATATCAATGTTAGGAGGTTTTATAATTGCACCGTGTATTCCAGAACATCCAAACTGAGTAGCCTTGGGCAAGCTTGCACAACTGAAGAAGGGAATGGACAACCGCTTCTCAGTACTCTTTACCTGCAAAACCCTGGAAAGGATCTCCATAGGTCAGAATTAACTCAACAGCACACTTGTCATTATAATAGTGAGTGCACTGCAGTGATTAGGAGTACGAAACAATTGTACTTTATACAAATTACAATTCAATGAGAAAATAAGATCAAATTTCAGTTTGTGACCCTGTTTGATCAGTTTGAAAAACAAACCAACACAGAATAAAATAAAACAATGGGAGATTTGAATTACTATAACTGCCAGTGTGTGGAAAAATTACATTTGTGGACTACTTTTACCCAGATCCATATGTCCCCCCACCTTGACAACTCCTGCCTCTGGATGTTACTACCCCTGCCTATTGGCAATGGATAGGGGTTCTTTCTAGGGGAAGTGTGCTATACCTCCTTGGTCTAATTTGCGTCATGTGTAGAATAAAACATGCAGATGAAATAAGGTGCCTCTCATGTTATAAGGGGGAGATACTGCAGGACTTTCCCCTATTTTCCTTACTAGCCACAAGGTATGTGCCTGACTTCCCAACATGCTAAAATGATGTTACACAGCCTAACCAATGGTTGACACATCTCAAGACTCTTTTTGAAGTCTCAGGAAGTTGGTTTTGCTTTCCCAGGGCAACCAGTAGAGATGAAAAATGGAATTTTTTTTGGGGGGGGGGATGAGAAAAACTCCTGTTTCCCTTCACTCTCTATTTTTCTGTTTTTTCCCCAAAGTCCCTCCCCCCCGCCCTATGTGAGAAAGCTTTATTTTAGGGTGAGAGTGGTGCCTTTAGAAGGAAATTCTGTGTTTCCGGTTCTGCCCATGCCACAGTGAGACAACTTGATACGTTCTGTGGCTTGCCAGGTTGAATTTCCCCAGATTAGGACTCTTAGAAAAGAGATAAGTCTCCTTGGAGGGGAGACAAAGAGAGGCACTTCCTGTTTGATCATGGAGAAAGTGGTGGTGGACTCCGTTGGTCCAGAAATAATCTTATCCCCCACTGGAGGAAAACCGGACACCATTAACTAAGTTGTGACCATGGCAAAGCTGTTGGCACCAGACAATTTAGATCTGTATATTTTGGTGCTTTACTGTTGTGAGTAAATCTGCTCTTCTCCCCTTATCTCTGTATGAGAAGTTTTATTTTGGTGATGCTTGGAACTTTCTCTGCAAATAAGCACTAACCCCCTGTCTAAAAAAAGCAGCTTTCAATGAAGGGTGTGTTTGGACATGTGAAAGACAGAGCTACTTGAAGAAGTGATTGGATTCTTTGCCTTGTTGCTTTTCTGAGCTGGTAGAAAAAATGTAATAAAAAAAGAGAACCTTTCTCTGCTTTGTTTTTCTTTTTTAATGGGAGACTAGGAGATGAGGAGCCTAGAAAGCTGTTTTTCAAAGGATTTATCTGACTTTGGAATGGACACAGCATGTTTTCAAAATAAACTCCGCTGTAGAGTGAAAGCAGAACTTCTCCCTCTCTCTTGTCCCTTAGTTCTCCTTTTTTTAAAATGCACCCCCTTGTTTTTCACCCCTCTCTCTTAGAAATTGAGAGGCAGAAACTACAATCAAGTGATATTAACTCTTAGATGTGAACTATAATTGTGTGCAATTGAGCTGGAAATGTGGTCACAAGACCAACTTGTAAAGGAAATTATTTGTGGATTATAGACAAGGTTTTTCATCACAGACTGGACAATATTCCAAATCAAACCAGGATATAGAATCAGGGCAGATAGCGGAAAGACCCAAACTTGATCATGTTACAGACCAGAACAGAGAGCTGATTCTAATTACAGATAGTTACAATATCTGTGCAGGATGAATTTGTGGACAGACCAAATCTAAATCCACAGATGAAGAATACATCTGTTTTATTAGATATGGATATAGAGTGGGGGAGTCCTAGAACTTTTTTATCAGCAAAGCAATAAACAAGATAGAAAAAGCAATGCATGAAGGCAATAAACTTAGCAGAAAAAGAGAAAATTCAGAAAGAGAATCATTGGCTTAATGAAATGATCACATAGAAAGTAGTTGGTTCCCTGTATTTTGATTGTTTAAAGACATTAAGTGATTGTCATAATTTTGGAAATGGATAAGGGAAATATGAAGACCAGCCTGAAATATAAATATATGCTAATCTGTTAGACCTCTAAAAGAAATGCTGTAGTTAGACATAGATAGGAACTTTTATGCTTAAAGGAAAACCTATAGACCAAGATGTAATCCTTTTATAATTGGCCACAAAGCACTAACTCTCGTTATATAAACCCTTTGAAATTATGTAATTGTTAGAAGAATAGGTAAATATGCCTTAAGGATTTATTAAGTTAGTTAAAATGTTTCTTTGAAGTTGCTTAGTTAATTGGGATTGAGTTAATATTAGGATTGTGTGTACCACTAAGATCAGATAGGCTATTGCAATATTGTATTTGATTATTTCTATTTTTTGTATTAGATGAAAATAGATATGAGTAAAGATAGATAGAATACTGGTGGAATAAAAAGGAAACAGTATGAAAATCTGAAAATATGTTCTTCTAAGATGTGAAAGGAGATATGAACTACAATGGGCTGAAACGTTGGGAAAATAATTGTGATTGACCTATATAACACAAAAGGCGATAAGCCATATATGTGATTTAATGTATAGAAAATAAATAAATTTCTAAAAAGAAGAAGGAAATCCCATCTTTTCAGTCTGATCAGGGGTTGTACTTTTGCCCAGCCCAACTAAGAAGCCATGGTTCTTGACATCATCTGGTCTACACAGGGCTTTGGCTTTGAGTGTACAGTGGACCCTTGTATAACAAACGGTTTGTACAACATAAAATCTGTACAACATAAAAAATTCTGGAGATAGGAGAAATTTGCTTAACAGAATTGTCTACGGGGCAAATCCGTACAACATAAAAATAGTCACGATAGGGATTACTCTGTTTTCAATGCATTCCTATGGGAAATTTGTATAAAGGAAAATTTGCTTAACATAATTGCATTTGGAACAAATTAATTCCTTATACAAGGAACAACTGTACAGTGGTCCCTCGCCCTTTCGTGGTTCATATACTGAGGTCCCGCTACATTGCGGGACCATAGAATATGAAAAAAGCTCCCCTGGTTTCACGTACTTACCACCAACCTGGCGCTGTCCCCAATAGGCCTGCGAGGGCCTTCCCAGGCCTTATGGAGGCCCCAAAATTGCCTCCCTGCAAACCAGAAGTGACTTCCGGTAAACCAAAAGCGACATCTGGATCGACAAAAATCATTTCTGAGGCCTCTGGTAAGTACAGGAGCCTCCAGCTAGGCGCCCCAGAGCTGACCTGACCCGCATCCGCATATTGCAGATTTTCAATTTTTATGGGTTGGGTTGTGTCCCTAACCCCACAATAGGTGGGGGATCACTGTACAAGTAGCTGAAACAGGAGGTTGTTTCTCCTCTCATCTCTTCACACTAAGATGAAAATGAAACACAGACACACACACACACACACAGAGAAAGAGAGCGCGCATTGGATTTAGAAAATCTTCTGATTCAGTAGCTAGTTACATATTTAGCTTAATGTCTAGTTTGGCTCTCATACTCTCTTTCATAGATGAGAGAAACCAGAGAGTGTTAGAAAACCAAAAAAGAACAAAAAAACACAAATCCAGTTAGAACAGAATTTTCTGTCAACAGAAAAATGAGGACTAGGTTGCTGCCTTCTAGCCTTTCATAGTTAGAGAAAGGTAAGCAAGATTATTAAATACCTGAAGCTCTGACTAATCATTAATGAAAATGCATACATTCCTCTGAAACCTCAAGCTTGTGTAGGGATTGTCTGAAAGAACAGAGGATCAGTGGTAAGTATAGAGGAGAAAAAGATGAAGAATTTAAGGTAAGCTCAAAGGACTTTTTTCATTGACTAGTAGAGCTTACTGAGCTGTAACCCTGAAATGCTGTGTTTGCTGAGCATACATTAGAATATCAATCATCTCTTTTAAATCCTTCTAGTTTCTTAGCCTTTGAGACTTCTTAGCTGAGATATCCGAAACACATGGACAGAGAACTGGATGAAAGTCAGTATGTTGTTATTTTGGAGTCTGCTGTCATCAGTACGCTGATGACACGCAGCTCTATCTCTCCTTTTCCACCTCTGCTGTGGAAGCTGTTGAAGTTCTCGATGGGTGCCTGGAGGCCGTACTGACCTGGACCGGGGCGAACAGGCTTAAGCTCAACCCCGAGAAGACGGAGGTTATGTTCTTTGGGAGCTCGCCGTCAGGGTACGGTGGCCCCCTCCCCTGTCTGGGGGGAGTTTCCCTCCAGCTCGCGGAGAGGGTGCGGAATCTGGGCGTGCTCCTGGACCCGGCGCTTTCCATGGAATCCCAGGTGGCGTCGGTGACCAGGTCCGCCTATTACCATCTCCGTCGGATCGCCCAGATCCGCCCGTACCTCGACGCGAACTCTCTGAGAACAGTGGTCCAAGCACTGGTGATCTCGAGGCTGGACTACTGTAACGCCCTCTACATGGGGTTGCCCTTGACTCTTCTCCGGCGTCTGCAGCGGGTACAGAATGCGGCGGCCAGGCTGGTGGCTGGCGTGCGTCGGTATGATCACATCACGCCAGTTCTGGCCCGCCTGCACTGGTTGCCCGTTGCAGCCCGGATTAGATTCAAGGTCTTGGTTTTAGTTTATAAAACCCTCCATGGCTTGGGACCGGACTACCTGACAGAGCGTATCGCTCAGCGATCCACCTCGGCCTGTCCCGTTCGGCAGGCGCGAGCGCACTTGCTGCGGGTCGCCACTCCCCGAGAAGCCCGGAAGTCGAGTACTCGGGCCCGGGCATTCTCAGTGGCGGCCCCTAGCCTTTGGAATTCCATCCCTCCTGAAGTGCGCTCTGCAGAGTCCCTGCTGGCCTTCCGGAAGGCTTTAAAAACCTACCTCTTCCGGGAGGCCTTCGGCGATTCCTAGGTTTTTTTTTTTTTTTTTAACCCCGCCATCGCCATGTCTCTGAATGATATTTTTATTAGATTTTTATTAGATAGTATCAGGAACACTATCAGGTTTTTAACTATATTAGTTTGTTGTGTGTATCGTCTGTTTGTTCAATTGTGACTATCTGTGCCAATTGTGACTTTGTAAGCCGCTTAGAGATCTTTGATAATAAGCGGGATATAAATACAATAAATAAATAAATAAATAAATAAATATTTTACCCTTTTGCAGCTGCAGCATTTGTGTGGGTTCTGCAACCAAATGACTACAATGCACTGGAAAGCATATCCGTCTGTCTCTTCTTCCCAAATGGATATGCCAGAAGAAGGCAATTTGGAAGAGAAGAAGCCTCTTATCTTTGCAGGAATGGCTTTATGCTGGCAGAATCCTCTTCCATAGGTGCAAGAGACAAACAAGACCTTGCAAAGGGGTGGGATGCAGCAGTAGCCAGTTTACAGGAATTCCAAGCCTTCTTTACCTTATTTATGTAATCACTCTGCTGGCTCCCAGTTAGGCCAGAACAGTTCTCAGTATGTTACAATATCCCGTTTTGAATTCAGTGTACTTTCAGCTAGTCTAGTGTTAAAACAACTGACCTTCACATATTTTGGCTGGTTGGGTTTGTGTTCTTGGACTTGAGCTAAAGGATGCTAAATTGCTAGTTATGAATGTTTCAGTGGAACCAGGACTTGCAGGGGTAAATTCCTGCAACCTTTTGATTAGCAAGGACAATGGCATAATCTGCCAGAACCCTCAGGCTTCAAGATCCAGTTAGCCCCAAATACCCTGCATTACAACCATCCTGCTTTCACTTATAGAAATTCACTTCCCTCATTGTTCGTTTAGCTACTGAGAGGACTGCAGGTAAAATAGGGAAATGGCATTTTTTCTGTTGGTCAGAAAGTTCCAGTAGTTGACCCAGAGGAGGTTGGTGACTTTAATTTCATAGGGACACTCCTAATCCTAAACCCTATCCTTCAAATAGGCCCAAGACCTTAGCTAGCTTCTGAAAACTTCAGACTAAAACATGAGGTGGGTTCATGGCCCCCATAAAATCAGAGACTTGACTACTGCAAGCCCAGCCCATACTAAGACACTGATTCATGAAATAGGTTCCAGTAGTCAGGCATATAATTTGTCTGTTTCTTCAGATTTGGATCATTTCAAATTCACATTTTCTTCTGCTAGCCTTGCTTCACAAACTGCAGAGGACAGGGCGGATGTTCAGAACAAATGCCTCTCATAGAGTGTTGTCATATTTCTAACATGTGGATTGGTGTATTTGAAATATCATGAAATGTAACATTTTTTTGGGTTCTTGCCAGTAATTCTCTTAATTCTCTTAATGGCTGTTCCAAATCTCAGATGTTTCTGCTTAAATCTGAATTTCTTTTTTCTTTAGAGCTGAGGAGGCTTTGTTCCTGCCGTAGGGCTTATAATTCCCTGACAAGTAATTGCATAATTGGTCCAAACACAAGCTAAGTGCATCTGCATAATCAGTACAGACAAGCGCTAAGTGCCAGGTTTCTATCCTCTTGATGACTTTTACTCAAGTTTTGTCAATTGTCTTCTGTCTTGACAGCTATCCTCAACTGAAATGCATGCTGGGATCAACTGGAGGTTATGACTGACTGTACCTATATTATGCATGCTATCAGACAACCATGGCAGTGTTTTCTCAATGATACTCTTCTAAATATATTAAGTCTTCTATGTCCTGTTTCCAATCTAGAACTGAATGGTCATGTGTGGCAGACACCCACTCTACTCTGTATTCAAATAAAAGACATGCAGATTGAGGCCAGCTCACTTTAGGAGACATTCTGACTTTCTCTGTCCCAGGGTCATTACCTCTATGGTTCAGGATCTCCATCCATTAAAGAGCATAAAATCCCCACATATCAGGGGTTGGGGGTGGGAGCAAACAACTGTGACCTGGGTGGGAGCTTCATTGAAGCCTAATTCTATGACCTTACCATTTAAGGCTAGGGATGGGCACCTTATGAAAAATGACACACCATTTTGAAAATGAAGCAAAACAGCAGACAACATACTGTCCTGAACTGAAATGTAATTATGTTTTCGGTTTGGGAGGAACCAAACCGGGGAGCTGCCACCAGACGTCGCTTCAGCAGTGAGATCTGCTGCCTGTTTCCCTGCTTGGTTCTTGTCCGCCACTGCCTCCCAGCTCATTTTAACAACTCAAACTGTCAAAAAAAATAATTAACCAGCTGAGAAGGGGGCAGCTAGGGAGAAAAGAGCAGACAGACAGCAGTAAATTTGCTACCTGATTGCTCATTTATCCCCTGCCACACTCTCCTCCCGGGGGGGGGGTAGACAGGGAGTGCTGTCAGCAGTGGGGGCAGCCCCCACTGCCCAGAGTCCTCCCTGTCCAGAAAACCCGCCTGGGAGGAGGTGGGAGCACGGGAGAATGAAGGAGGCAGTGGTAAATTCAAACGGAGCTTGAATTTACTGTTGCCTGCTCTGTTATCCTGTGCTTCCCCCTCCTCCAAGGTAGATTTTCTGGACAGGGATAGCTGTGGGCAGTGGAGTCAGCCTGCATTGCCCACAGCCCTTCCTGTCCAAAAATCCTACCTTGGAGGAAGGAGGAGCACAGGAGAAGGAAGTAGGCTGCGGGAAATTCAAACAGAGTGCTGCTTGCTCATTCTGCCTTGCTGCCTACCTTCCAGCTGGGTTTGACAGGTCAGAATGGCTGGAAAGCCGCTGCCACTCAGGTGGGTTTTTTGACAGGTGGGGCTGGGAACAGCCTGACCTGTCAAAAAACCTCATCTGGATGGTGGCAACTTCCGTATCGTTTTGTTACTCATTTCCTTTTGTCACTAAAATTCAATAAAAAGTTGTTTAGTAAGAAAATGAAACAAAACAAAACCTTAATTTTACCATTCGGTGCCCATCTCTATTTGAGGCCCATGCAACACCTACCCTTTGATAGTCACACACACACAATGAATCCTAATAATATTTCAGTAAAATTTGTCAAACACCTCTGCAGAGAGAAAAAATACTATGACTATTCCAGAATACAAAAAGACTATCTAGAAGGCTACAGGGTTATATGTATATAAACTCTATGGAGATTCAGTCAGAGCCCACCCTGTCACCTCAGTGTTAAAGGAAGATGAGGGTTCAGCTCTCATTTGCCTTCCTTTCTGGTAGGACCAGCTCAATTTACTGTACAGTGGTACCCCGACTTAAGAGCATCTCAACTTAAGAGCAATTCGACTTAAGAGCAGAGAGATGTTGGAAATTTAACTGCCGCCTTACAAATTTTAGATATGGTTTGCTCGACTTACATCTTTTTCCAATTTTTTTTGATTTTTTAACTTATTTTTCAATTTTTAGATAGGTACCCCTGACTTAAAAGTAGTGCAACTTAAGAGCTTGCATTCGGAACGGATTAAATTCGTAAGTTGAGGTACCACTGTATTATTTTTATTTCCCCTTTCCTGAATTCAAGCTGCTAATTGTCTTGTTTACCCTATGAATGTCAAATGGGATACAACTGTACCATTATGTTGTTGCCTTGCTCAGGAGCAGATCTTGGCTCTACCCTGTAGTCATCCAAAAATAAAACAAATGCCTCTGATGGTCTTTCTTTGCACATTTGTCCAAATATAGTGCATATGTCTAGTACTGAATACAGTATGTTTAACTGCAGCATTTCTCCCCAACTCTTTGTCAAGATTTCATCCTATGTATGTATTAAAAGTTAATATTGTAAAATGGCTGAAAAGTGCTGAATCATTTCCTGAATCATGGACAAGATGGATGCTGAATTTACTCCTAATCCAGTACATCTGAGAAAAGATGATGCAATATAATGCAATACCTAGTGATGTAATGTGTATTATGATTGGTGTGAAGTTGTATAAAAGGTATGTGTCAAAAATAAATCCTTATGTTGTAAGCCAGATCACTTTATTCTTTAGTGTATATAATGTATTGTGTAGCTGATGCTTTGTTGGTGCTATGTTGAATATTATGTAAATAACTGCACTATAATATACTGCTCTAAGTTTTGTTTATACACTCTCTCTGTGACAGTGTCATTGTCTATTCCTATACATCTTAACTCTGCATAAACACAAAAAATCCACATTTCTGCATTGGAGAATATTGACACTGTTTGAAGTTCCTATCCTATGACCTATTGGCTGCTCAACACCTGTATTAGTTGACCTCAAAAAGTTGGTCTCCAAGCCTACCATTTCAAGCAGCAGTTTGAGCACTTTGTATGTAAATAAATATAAGTAAGAATCCTAGCCTGTCACAGGAAGTCCTGTCTAAGGAACACTACGAGGAACTTGGTATACCTTCCTTCCTTCCTTCCTTCCATTTACTTGTTGCTTTTCTCCAGAAAGGTACCAAGTATTCAAAAGCTGCTATCCCGAAGTCATTAAAACAAAACCTGCCATATTTATATACTATTTCTATGAAATCCTGTTGCATGGTTCTGTGTAGACATTGTGAAGCTATGGGACTGATTTGGGAAATAATGGCACAGTGGAAGTACTATTCACAAAGCACTACCATATTTGTGCCATGCAACAGTTGCCAATGGGAACTGCACGGCTGGTTGTGCAATTGAATTGCACAATCCTTGTCAATTGGGCAGAATGCCTGGAAGAGTGTGCAGATGCTACCTCATATTATGTAAAGACAAACAAGATTGCAGCCTGTCAATCAAGCTTCCCTTTAAAGCAAGGATAGGCCAAGTTCAGGTCTTCAGGGACAATTGGTTATTCTGGAAATGGTTGCTGGGAGCTGCAATCCAGAAACATCTAGAGGGACCTACTGTACTTTGTTTACTACTTCTTCAATGGTTTACAGAATTGGGCCCTTGATGTCATTCACAGGCTTATATATTTGCTACAGAAGCCGGAATCTCATTGGGTTTCTTAGAAGGGTTTGTGAAGCTTGCTGCAGCTAATTGTGGCTAATTAACAAGGTATCAAGGTGCATATTGGTTATGCAACTGGACATTTGATGAAGCACATGACTCAGACTCACCTTTTGTCCCTTAGCTGAATTAGAAGTGGGAAATTATGCAAGCACCAATAGGATTATGTCTTTAGGAAACCTGAGCTGTGTTTTGGCAGGCTTCAGAATCAAAAGTCTCTAAGCCATATCACTGCCTTGCCCAATCATCATCATAATCATACATTTATTGGCATAGTATATATAAAGGAGGGGAGTGGGGGAAGGAGCAAAATAATTTAAAGGAACAGAGCAGTGAGAGGCATATTGAATGTCGTGGTGCATAATCTGAAGAACTAATCATATTTAAGCAGGTGTCTTTCAGTTGTTTCAAAGTACCATCTCCCATCATTCCTAGCTTTTGCAAAACTAGCTGGGAGTTATAGACTCAAACATCTGGAGCATACTTGGTTTTATCATGTTAGCAGGAGAAACTATGTTGACAGATATGCCCTTAGTTTTCATCAAGTATTTCTAAAGTGATCAATATCAGAATTCAAGTCAAAAATTAAAGAATTAGGCCTACCTAAAGAAACAAAATAATAAAAATAGATACTCTAAACATATATGCCTTTATCTGTTTTTGACTGTCATCTTTTCTATGAACGTGAGTATCAGAACATGCTGTAATTAGGGATATTAAAATTTTCCCCATGATCAGATTAAATATCAATTTAGTATACACAGCACACAATTTATGACACTGTAAGTGTTTCAGTTATAAAAATTGTGTCCTTGTGTTGACAGACCTGTGTGTGTGTGTGTGTGTGTTTGTGCAGTGGTAAAACATGCTTAGATTCATTATGCAACTGACCACCCATTGCTATCATTAGTTAATTTAGGATGTTACCATATAACCAATAAGCAACTGCTGTGATAGCACTGGGCATGCCATTGCTGAGATATTTGACTGGACAATTTATCATCATAACATGATGAGCCTTCTTTCTTTTCTATACAGCAGGGCTGCCCAACGTGTCGACCGCAGGCAACGAGTCGACCGTGGCGCCATTGGAGGTCGCCCGCCAGGTCCCTGCCAGCCTCGGCATCTTCCTCACATTGTGCACTGGCAGGGCACCCGCTGGGTCCCTGCTGGCCTCCCAGTGCTCCTGGAGGCATTGGGAGAGTTTCCCCCGCTCGCGCACTGTGATACTTGCAGGAGCCGCCAGGTTCTCCTGGGCCAGGTGCCTCATCCCAGCTGGCCTCATCCTCAGCTCTCCGCCGAGTTGGGAGGGGCGGCTGGCACAGGGCGACCACCACCGGAGTAGGGAGGAGGCGGAGCAGGAAGGGGATTACCGTCACTGCCTAGCTCCGCCCACCCTGCATCTCCTCAGCCTCCGGTGGCTGCGGCCTGGCCTGGCTCATGCCGCCCTGGCCCCCAGGAGTCGTTGCTGGCTGGTGATACCTCCGCACCCTGGGGGGGCTCCTGCTATGCCCCTGAGCCTGGTGGCTCCTGGGGCGGAAGCAGCAGTGGCAGGCGCCACCAGCATAGAACACCTTTGGGGGGTGGGTGGGCGGCGGGCGGGAAGTGCCAGGGACTTGGGGTAAAGGCAGTGGTGGTGGTAGCCTGGCCAACCAGCCAGCCAGCTGGGTGGATGAAGCGGGAAACTCTGAGAGGAGGCTTCCTCCTCCTCCCCCTTTTCCTCCTGTTCCACTCTCCGTCCTTCCCTCCTTCCGACACCAACACGGCCAGAGCGGCAGGGCCAGGCAGAGGCAGCTGGAGCTGGCAGACAGGGAGCTCTGGGCTGCGTATCAGCCCCGTTAGCCTCCTCATGGCCGCCGCCGCTCCTCCTTGTCTGTGGGTGTGCATGGGGGGTGAGCATTTGTGTGTGTGTGCGCGCGCATGTGCACGTGTATGGATGTGTGGGTGTGCAGAGCATGGGGAGTGCCAATGACCTGGGGGACGGAGCAGCCGCTCCTGCTTGTCTGTGGGTGTGCATGAGGGGGGCGAGCATTTGTGTGTGTGTGTGTGTGTGCACGTGCGCGCATATAGATGTGCATGCACAGAGCATGGGGGGGCACCAATGACCTGGGGGACGGAGCAGTGGTGAGGATTGGGTGCGCACACATGGAAACACTTCACAAAGCAGCCCACTGGGACGTGTGTGGGGGGCAAAAGGAGACCGTGGGGTGTTCGAAGTTGGGCAGCCCTGCTATACAGCATAAAAATCTATTCCTCCTGGTCCAGATGGCATGGTTTTGGGGCCGCAGGGAGGATTCTGTACTCCCCAGAGGATTCCTCAACACCAGATTGATTCCCCTGGCCTCTCTCAGTTCCCATTAGCAATAAAGAGGTTGGATGTAGCATGGAGATCTGATTGCCTTCTTAAGGGGCGTTGAAGGGAGGAAGTGCTTCATTCCTGTGGAGTGAATGATGAACCATTCCTTGAGAGCCTTCCTGCTTTTCTTCTGTCTATATAAATTCTGCTTGTGCAAAAAAAAAAAAAAAAAAAAGGTAGCATTTAAATCACACTACTTCTGTCACACAGTATTCAGATTTACTGCACACCATGTTTGGGCGTATTGTTGGATTTTTAAGGCCGTGTTTTGAACTCTAAGTGAATCACAAGAAAAAAAATTGTATCCAGTGCAGGCCAAACACTTTTTTTTTGTTCAGGTCAGTTCCAAATGCCTATGAAAGCTACTTTTCTATAACAAAAAACTACCACTGGATAACCAGTGTATATCCCATAGTTTGTCTCATTGATTCCATTACTGACCTTGTTGCTTCGGTTCAGGCTGGTTACTATTTTCTGTCTCTTTCTTCAAGGCATGACTTGTCTCTTTATTTTCTTCCGTTTTCTTCTTATTTTCTTCCTTCTGGCGAAAAGGAGAAAACATATGTACACGTAATGAACTTTGATTAAATAGAGACATTATTCAACTACCTTGTCAATAAGTTTTTTGATATCTAAAAAAGGTATCACATTTTAATATGGATATTATCTGGTACCTCAGATACTAGAAAGTAGAACAAGATGGCCTATGAACTTGATATGGTCCACCAAAGAAATTTTGAGGCCCACAAATCTCTCCTTTTCCTGCATTACAGGGGATTGTTTGGGGGGTGTTTGTGTGTGTGTGTTTTAGTTTGCCCTTAAAGGCAACCTGGAAGAGGATTTTTTTTTTTTTTTGCAGGGGAGGGACATATAAACAAGACAAAACAGAAAAAACAGAAGCTAATATCCAGTTGCCTTTTATTTATTTATTTATATTTATTTTTACAACTTATATGCCGCCCACTACCCAAAGGTCTCTGGGCGGCTTACAATCAAAAGATTAAAACAGTTAAAACATAAATATCAATCAATAATTAAAACAATAATAAAAACCTTACACTAAAATCGTTACACTAAAATTGCCATCAGAGGAGCCACAATCTATATTGTGTCAATTAAAAAACTTCTGGAACAGGAAGGTTTTTACTTGGCGCTGAAATGTCATCAATGTTGGCGCCAGTCGGATCTCACTTGGGAGGGCATTCCATAGCTTGGGGGCAGCTGCCAAGAAGGCCCCATGTCTACAAGCCATCCCCCTCGCCTCCTTGAGGGATGGCTCTTTCAAGAGCCCCCCTTGGCTCAGTCTTAATTGCTGGGTAGGTTCGTATGGAAGGAGTCGGTCCTTCAGGTATCCAGGTCCTAAGCCATTTAGGGCTTTATATGTCAAAAGAAGCACTTTGAATTGGGCTCGGACAGCAACTGGTAACCAATGCAGGTTATGCAGAATGGTCCCAACTCTAATTTTGACTATATGGAATGATTTTTTTTTAGCCTTAATGCAGCCCATGAAGGGGTGGTGGTAGATGCAAAAATATGAAATAACAATCCATTTAAAAAACTTATTGATGCAGGAAATCATTTAAAAAGTCTTTGCCAACTTGCAGAAGGACAGTAAAAATGAGGCCAGCCTATCCTCCTTAGGGAGGGTGTTCTCAAGTCTGGGAGTACCCGTGAAGGTGGCAAGACCAAGAGTAAGGCCTCTCCTGATGATCTCAATACTCAAGTAGTCTCATAAAGGGAGATGTGGCCTTTGAGATAGCTTGGGCCCAAACCATTTAAGGCTTTATAGCTTAGAACCAGCAGTTTGAATTATACAGGGGACAGATTGGCAGTCATTGGAGCTGCTATAACAGGGGTGGTGGTGATGTGAGTGCTATGACCATTTCATTGAGTAATCTGGCTGCTGTGTTCTGGACCCTCTGAAGTTTCCTGACATTTTCCATAGGCAGCCTTGCATAGACTGAACAACAGGGGTCCAGTCAGGATTCAGCTAAGGCATGTGTTTGTCACCATGGCCAAATCAGACATCTCCAGGAAAGGGTGCAGCTAGAACACTCATTTTAATTTTGCAAATGCACTGTAAAACAGCGCTTCTAAGTTGCATGCCAGAGATATAGGCCAGGGGCATATATACCATGGTTGATGGTATGGAAAACTGCTGAGAGTTCCATTAGGGACTCACTTCCCTTGTCTAGTTTTGGGTGTAGGTCATCTACCAAAGGTGTTCTTCACCTAAGAGTCTTTATCCCCTAACTGCGACCCTTGGTGTTGAAAAGCCATGACCTACTCCCAGACCTTGCCCAACAATTATTGGTTGATAATTATGATAATTGTGGGATTGAAGGAAGTCTCTTTCAACAATAACCTTGCTATTGCTTCCTTTAAGCATGTTGTGATCCTACCCTGTTGCAAGGAGGCATTTATCACCCCTCCTACCCACTCAACCAGTCACTTTCTAGCAGTTTTATACACCAGCAATAGTCCAGCAGGCTTGTGGTAGCATTGACCTTTCTAAGGGACTTTCTCACATCATGAAGCTGCAGAAGTGGAAACTCAACTTTCAAAACAAGGATTAGAAACATTATATGGATTTTTCACATTTTCTTTGTTTTTTTTTTAAAATCATCAGTGCATCCTAATTTTTATTATTTATTTATTTAGTACATCCCCCCCCCCCCGCTCCGTGCCTTTCTCCTTGGAAAAGGACCCAAGGTGGCTTACAGCAATGAGGGACAATATACAGCCCAGTACAAATTAAGACATATTCAAGTTTGAGAACAGGGAACTGAGGGACATCTTACAGCATTAAAAGACAACATTAAAGCTACAAGAGAATGTGGGCAGTTAAAGAGGGAATAAAAATTCCATGCAAAAGTTATGAGGGATGGAAACTAACATCCTTCAATGAATGTTGCATGTCTCTGCCTTCCCTTCCTATATGAGAGAAGACATGGAAGCAAAACCTTGTAAGAAAACAAAACAACGACCCAAGAAATCTCTCTAACACTTTGTCATTAGATAGGAACAGGAGAAAAAAGATGGAGAAAAGTCAGGACAAACAAGTTACACTCAGTTTGGACAAATGACAGTTGCAGTTTGAAAGGGTATAGGGCAGTGATGGTGAACCTTTTGGAGACTGAGTGCCCAAACTGCAATTCAAAACTCACTAATTTTTTTTTTTTTGCAAAGTGCCAATACAGTAATTTAACCTGTATACAGGTGGCTGTGAAGGGGCGATGTTGGGTGCCCACAGAAAGGGCTCCGAGTGCCACCTTTGGCACCCGTGCCATAGGTTAGGGTTAGGGTAAGTAAGTGGTTTGAGGTGGAAGAAAAATGAAGGGAAAACTAAAACTAGGACACGCCAAGGCAGATGAATAAAATCATGTTTAAAACAGTCACTTAAACCTTCCAACATTAACTAGGTCTAGTTTACCCTGAGGTCTTGATTATACAGTACTTCCTATTTCAGGTGGAAAACAGATATACATCTATTTATTCCATTCTAATCCTATGGGAATTAAGTTTAGCTAATCAGCGGCAGGGCATCCTTCAGGACTTCAGCAAGTTCTTTCTTTTGCATCTGAGATGGCGAGAGGAAGCTCATGCATGACTGCTGGTGGGGAGCTGGCACTGTGTCCCATTTCAGCTCTGGGTCGTTGTGTTTCTAATACATTTTTACAATGATTTTTGAGATGCAGAGTTTTGAATATAATTTATCTTGTCAAAAAGGCTGCTACTAGAATATATAGCTAATGTTGGTCTTTGACCACTGCCCTGTAATCCTGTTTCCAAAAGGGATTGTCAGTCATATTGCCCTGCTTGAGGGCCCACATCTATGACCAATTTTCTCAGTTGTCCAGCAGCTATTGCGATGGGGAAGAAGTCTTCTGGAAGCAACTGGTGACCTCATTGCTAACCATCCCCCTGGTAACTGCAATGCACAGATCTACTATAATATATTCAGGGGCGTGGGCTAGGGGAAGTTTTTGAACATGAATTCATAGTGGAAGCAGGCAAGACTCTACCATTGGGGAGAAGGAAGCAAATAATTCCAATGGCAGAGTTGGAGGTCCATCAGTAGCACCTCAAAGCCATTCATTTTTCTGCCCCCTACCATAGTTCAGTAAAGTATTCTGCTTATATACCATCCCATACCACTTCAAGTAGTCTCTGGGCAGTTTGCAGTTTAATTACAGTATGCAGGCTACACTTTGCCTGTAAATCGGGCAGTTTATAAGTGTAAGAAATAAATAAATAAATAAATAAATAAATGCCCCCCAGAATGCTGGGTACTCTTTTTACCGACCTTGGAAGGATGGAAGGCTGAGTCAACCTTGAGCCTGCTACCTGGGATTGAACCCCAGGTAGTGAGCACAGTTTTACTTGCAGTACAGGCATTTAACTACTGCGCCACGGGGCTTCCAGTACATCAAGCATGTCCAAAGTCCAGCCCAGGGGCCAAATGCAGCCCGTTTTAAAAATTTGAGAGGCCCTCAGCCTCTTCTCCCCACCTGCTCAGCCTGTCACTCCTCCCTGCTGGCTGGCCCCTCCCCATGTAGGCTGGATTTGTCAGCTTGCACTTTTATGGTTTGCCTGCCCTCCCTGTCTCCATCCATCCCCTTGCCCACCCGCCCTGCCTACCTTCCCCTGGCTCCATTACTGCAGTGTCCTCCCCACCTCCTTGAAAGGGATGGCAGCTTATGCAAGCAGTGGTGCATCTTGGGTGCACATGGGCTGATTCCTGGGCCATGCAGCAGCTGCCAGACCCTTGGGTGCCTTAAAACCAGAGTATTTGTGGCTGTTGAAGATGTGCATAGGCCATGCCTTTTCTCCACCCCCCCTTCAGGCTGAATAGTCAGCCCCCACACATTTTCACCTCACCAAATCTGGCCCTCCTTGCAAAAAAATTGGATACCCCTGCAGTACATGGAAAGCCCAGTTTGCTTCTTTATGGGAACTGAGTGCGGGAATAATGCATCATTTACTGCAGGCTGCAATACATTTTGGGCTGTTCTGGGGAAGGGTTTAAAGATTCCTTCTCCAGCCTCCCTGCTAAAATGCAAATTGTTGCCCTCTGCTCCTTCTTTAAACTGAGAAAAATAATCTGTCAGGAGATTTCGCGGGAAACTTCCTATGTCGCATCTGTTCCAGTCCCCTTTTAACACTGATGAGCGAAAACAAGTTCCCTTTATATGTCTCTGGGCATGGTTTGTATGAGGAAACAAACTCCCCTGCAAGCCAAAAGCTTTTGCATACATTTACATCATGATCATAAAACGTACTTATTTGAAAGTTGGCTTCAGTGTTCTCAGTGGAAATTACTCTTCTCATAAAGTGTTCATGGGATCACAGCCTTAATTAAAGCACTTTAACTAACAGAAGTAGTGCTTCCTTTGCTCACAAAGAACCAATTAAGATGAATGGCTAAGACTTAAAGGCAAGTAATTATTTTGTAACTTGAAGAAGTTGTTATTTTTTTAAGCAGATCCTCATGACACAGTTAATCAAACTGATTTTTTGGAGCATGCATAGTTGTAAATTTATACCGATTTATGGCAAAGCGAGTACTGTTGATGCAAACTATAATGTAAAGGACCCAAAATGCCACATTTTCCTGTCTACAGCTGTTTTTAAGTCTGCAAATGAACAGTGCCAAGCTGAATCATCCATTACGCTAATCAGTTATGTTTTGTGCCTTCAAGTTGGAATCAACATATAGAGATTTGAAGCCCTAAATGGGATTTCAAAATAAGCTAAATACACAACGGTTTTGTTTTCTAGTTCCACAGCCCCGGTGAGTTTTCATTAGCCGACCTGAATTCTAGTCCACTATTCTATTAACTACACCGTACTGAATATTACTAATTTAATAGTCATCATTATGAACCATCTGAAAGAAATCTTTCATAGAAATGTATTAAAGTTTAAACATATAGATTTAGGGCTTTGTATGTTAACATCAAAACCTTGAAGTCAATGCGGTAGCGTAGCGGCAACCAGTGCAGAGCTGCCAGCATGGGGGTAATATGTTGATGCCTTCTTTGCCCCATTAGAAGTCTGGCCACTGTATTCTGCACTAGGTGTAATCTCCGCATTAACCTCAAGGGCAGCCCCACATAGAGAGATCTACAGTAGTCTATTCTCAAGATTACAAGTGCATGAACCAACACAGTTAATGCCCTGATGTCGACTAGAGAATCAAGGAAAGGGTTGATGTAAATCAGAATCAACTTAGCAATATGTAGTTATTTTTATTATGAGTAGGAAGGTGCTGCCAGTAGTAGGTCCTACATCCTCTGTTTCCATGTGCCTGCAAATAGATTCAGCATCCCACCTGCGCCATGTCTGCTACGTAGCACTCTGGGTTGTGACTGCCAACAGAATCCAGAAGGGTGGTACATTAATAATCTATGAAGGAATTAGAAGTGTTGCAGCCACTTGGGAAACAGGCAGAGATTATTTTCAACAGCATCTCTACTTTACCATACTAATATTTCAACACATTCTGTTTATTGGCTAGAAGGGAGGCTTTTTTGTGGTTTTGTTTTGTTTAACCCTCTGGTCCAGCTGTACTTTTTCTGACAGAGTTTTACTGTTAAAAGAGAAGTCTCACCATGCTGAATTTCCACTTTTATGGACCTCTTCAGGGCATAGAAGTTGGAGTTTGTAACTGGTTTGAATAGAGACATATGCCATTTAAAGAGAGTAAATTGGGAATAGAATTCTTAGTCCTAATTAAAACTCCATGAAGAGTCGACTGAATTGAACTTGGTCTTCCAGTTAAAAAGGGTATATCTGTGGAAAATCTCACTGTACAGAAATGAGGCAGCTACTTGCCAGAGAGGCTTCTCCTGACTATGAGATTCTGTCATCAGAAGTAGCATGCTTAGGAGGAAAATGTCTCTTGTAGAATTATAGAGCAATTGAGTCAGAATGGGCCTCTGCCATCAAGTCCAACGCCCTGCTCAAGGAATCCAAATCAAAGCAGTAGAGATGGGCACGAATAGAAAAAATGGAGTTTCGTTTGTTGTTTGTCATTTGGAGGGTCCGTTTCGGTTCGTTTCCGTTTTTTGTGAATTTTTGCAAAAAAAATCATTTTTGTTTTCATTCGTTTCATTACCATTTCATTACTATTTACTTCATTTTTTAAATTTTTTTAGCATTTAAAGCAGTTCACTGTATTGCAGTAACGGAAATGAAATGCACGACAAAATTTCTGGTGTTTCTGTTCGTTTCATTTTATTCGTTTGTCATTTTGTTGCGTAACGAAATGAAAAAACAAAAATGGAAACGAAAAATTGTTCGTTTCGTGCCCATCTCTACAAAGCAGATATGATAGATGGGTGTCCAATTTTCTCCTAAATGTCTCCAATGTTGTAGTGTTGGAGTGTTCACTACTTCCCAAACTAATTGGTTACATTTGCACACTAACAATTAATTGATTTTTCCCGATATATTCCGCCTAAATCTGACTTAAAATCTTTGAATCTTAGAACTGCATAGCTGGAAAGGACCCTTCGGATAATCAAAAACAGACCCTTCCAAAGAGGTCCAGTGGGGAATTGAACTTCCCAACTTCCGGTTCCACAGCCAGAGACCTAACCCATGGAACTATCTGGAAATTGTAGCTTGAGCTCATTATTACATGCCCTGCATGCTGGGATGATTGAAAACAGGTTCTGAAAAGCCAGCCAATGTAATTGGTTTCATTGTTGTACTGCTCTAACAGCGAAGGCACTTTACCTGATAATCAGCCTAAATATGACTTTCGTTATGTGTCCTGCAGTCTGAGATGATCAAGAACAGATCCTGCCCATCTTCTCTATGACTACCTTTCAATTATTAGAAAAAAATTCTCCCCTCAGTCTGGACATACTGTTGTACTTTAGGTAAGGCTTAACCAGTGTTGACTAGAGGGGAACTAGTGGAGACTACACTTCTGTCAATGTGTTTTGCATTAAAATGCATTTGTTTTGCCTATTTTGGAGGAGAGCTCCATTTTAGCTCATATTTCAATACGGATGATCTCAACTTTGGTATTTTGTCCATGTTCAAAATGGAAAGAACTGGAATTGTGAAAAAAATCTGAATGTACAAAAATGCAAATTAAGTTTCATCCATGTCAACCATTTCAGGCAAAAATCAAAGAAAAACAAAACAAAACAAAACAAAAGACACAAAACATGTGTCACCTTAAAGACTAACTTTCATATTTTAATGTAACATTTCGTGGACTACATGTCCGCTTCTTCAGACATATAGCAGCAGAATGAGGTGTGTAATATAATATGGGATAGGATATACATTTCATACTAGATATTCATTGGCTGTGGGTATATAGAATTGGGGGGATAGGGGAGGGGGAGAGGAGTAGTAGTAAGAAGAGGAAGGAGAGTTGATTAGTAGAAATGGTGGGAAGATTGTCAACCAATAGCTTTAAGACCTTAACTCTTAAAAATCTTTGTTTGAATCCCTGAGTATTCAACCACCCTAGTTCTAAATTAGGGTTCAGTGTCGCATTATATTTCTGGTTTATTGTCAATTTCAAATTTTCATGAAAAGTCATCCTCAGAAAAGACTACTGTAACTAGGTATAAGTACTACTACTTCTTTTTGGTGGTGCTCCTTATAGTTAGCATATACTGTATATGGAAAGGCAGTATATGTTAACTCATTTGAATTTAGCTAGTATAGAAAAATAAATATTTGATTTCAACCCCTTTTCTAGTTTACCAAAGTTTGCAGATCACATCTATAGGATAGAAAGTACTTGAGGTTTAAAAAATTCAAATCCAAGAAAAAAACGAAACAGGCAAATATTTCAGTCCCAAGTGAGGGTTAGTGGAATGTTATTAGAATACAGTGGTACCCCAACTTAAGAGCCGATTGACTTAAGAGCAATTTGACTTAAGAGCAGAAAATATTGGCATTTTAACTGCCGCCTTACAAATTTTAGATATTTGTTTTCATTTTTTAATTGTTTAACTTATATTTTCAATTTTTAGATAGGTACCCTGACTTAAGAGTAGTGTGACTTAAGAGCATGCATTTGGAACAGATTAAACTTGTAAATTGAGGTACCACTGTATCTCTTCTCCCCCATCCAGGGTTCATACATGCAGCATTTTAGTGTTGTCTCATCGTAGGAATTTGTCTTGCAGTTTCATCTTTCTCATGTCATGTTCTTGTGTTCTAAGTAAACATGCATATTATTGGAATTGCATGTGACATGCTATCATTAAAAATATCATTTGGGCACTTTATGGACTTTGAAATATCCCAGAAAAAACCCTAATTGAATAGCTTTGTAAAGTGAAAGAAAGAGGAAAGCAGAACACGTGTGCATATGTGTATTTTTATGGGTATAAATGTGTGTGTGTGTGTGTGTAATTGCATATGTTTGTGTTTGTATACATTGATAGCTACATATAAAATTTAACTATAATTTAATTTTTTCCTTTAAAAATATTTATTGAATGAACAGGGAAACAAAAACAAAAGAATAGTACAGGCCTTTCAGTACAAAGAGCAACATGTCTTGGAAATTAGTGTTTGGCAGCTTTAAGGAATTACATTCATTTTCATAAGCAAATGAACAAAGGTAACTCATCTCTAAGCCAAAACAAGCTCTTGAGACCTACCTGGTCTGGTGGTGGCTGAGGCGGAGATGAAGGTTTTGAAGAAGCTGGAGCATTATTCACTCTTTCCTCGGATGAATTTGGCACTACTTTGGTGAATTTAGCTTTCAGTTTACTAAACATTTTTGCCTATGAAGTCATTCCAGAACCGTTTATGTCTCTCTAAGCTAAAAGCCAAAGGCATTTGCCTCCCTCAGCTATTACTATTCAAGCCAATTAGAAGTTTAATCAGGGCTTAGTTCTGGTTAGTACTTAGCAACCTCTTTTAAAGGCAGGGTGACTCTTTCCTTGCTCTGATTTCTTTTCTTTGTTGTGTGACATTTATTTGCAGTTTTATGCTTTAAAACGAACTGTTAAGAGATCAACAAATGAAATATGAAAGTGAAGAATTGTAATGTGCCTTGCCAATCCTGCATCCCCCTATTTTCCCTCTACCCTTTACCCCTACAGTCCCTTTCTAACCTTACTCCAACCATATTTCTTTCCTAATTTGTTCCTTATAACGTCCCTCACCCAGAAAAATAAATAAATAAATTTGAAAAAAAAGAGCTCAACAAATGGAGATTCCAATAATTTCACAACTCTGCCATTTAGTATCTCACCTTTTTTTTAGTTTATCTTTGTTTTCCAATTAGCTTTTTCATTCAGAATCTTAGTCAGATATGCCTTTAGTTTAGGGTCTAACTGAGAAATGGAAAAAGGTTGGTTGATCAATAACTTAGCCCTACAGTACTAAGTACTAAATTACAGTACTAAATATTTATGATTTTTTTCTTGTGCCTTGGATACATTAATCATAGTATAAGGAGGGTGTGTATGTGGGTGGGTGGGATTTGCACATACAGGGCAAATATGTAATTGTAATACAGTGATTGAGAACCTTGAGTACCTCAGGTGTTTTTGGATAGCAATTCCCAGAGGCCTTTACCAACAACTACACTCTGGGAATTGCAGTACACAAACACATGGGCTACCAAAGGTTGGAGTAGAAACTGACTGGTGATCTTTGGTTAGGTAATTCTATGAGTTATAGTCCAAAAAGGAATCTTTTCCATCAGGGAAAAAGTGCTGATTCTGTACGATAGACCTGATCTGCTTTTACATATCATGTCTAAATGAGAATGGCAATAGCTTTATTTTTCTTTCAGCAAGCTTGAGAACAATTATTTCTGAGAAGGAAATAGAAATCTCCATCAGAATTCTCAACTCCTGTCAAACCGACAATTGTCAAGACTTTTGCAGATACAGAGCTGGTAGAAGTGTTTTCAGACTACAGGATAAGAGGTTCCATTTGAACATCAGGAAGAACTTTCCAATGGTTAGAGCTGTTCGGCAGTGGAATATGCTTCCACAGAGGGTGGTGGAGTCTCCTTCTTGGGGGGGTGTTAAGCAGAGGCTGGATGATCATCTGTTGGGGGTACTTTGATGGGGGGTTCCTGCATGGCAGGGGGTTGGACTAGATGGCCCTTGGGGTCTCTTCCAACTCTATGATTCTATGATTCTATACATGGTTGAATCCAGATTTAGGTTCAACAGGACTGACTCGTGCAAATTTCCCTACCTCTTGCTTCCTATGGCAGCCACTTCAACATCATCTGATTCATGACAGGCTTGGCCTATAACATAGGGAGAAGGTATGCCAGAAAAATGAGCAGATACACCTTTATTAAGTGAAGCCTTCTTTTCTACTGAAATAATGGTTTGGATAAGACAGATATAGCTTGTGGAAGGCCTGAACAGAGAATAAAGAAGACTCAGATATTTCTATTTTGGAGGAGCCCCATGTTGTCATAGATCCCCTACATGAGTAAAAAGTTTAATTTATTTTAGCAGAGCATGCAGATCCACCCACATGGTCCTTTCCATGCACATGTACTGACTTTGTCCATTTAAATAATGAAGAAGTCATTGCTCACTGGTAAATAAAAATATCCAACTTTTATAAAGAAGACAATTTAGCATTCTGGCTGCTCACGTCTACATTTTAAAAATCATTGAGAATATATCCATTATGAGATGGTGGACTAGAATTGGCCAAAGTTTTTTTTCCTGAACCTAGCTGTACTATAGATTTGTATGATTTCATAGATAACTGTTTTACGAACATGTTGTCTAGCTCCCCCTCCAAATAAATCCAAATAAATCATAGCATAAATGAGGTGTCGGTTATTCTCATTCTAAAATGTTGATACACAGTATTCATTAGCATTTTTAAACAATTCACCATAAACTCAAGATGTTCTTCTTTAATGACTTCAGATCCAGTCAGTTATATGTATTCCATGGCCAGGAGGGGTGTGCAACCTCAAAATTTGGGCTGAACCTCCACCCCAATGCATGGCTGCCCCCTTGCATTCAATGTAAATGATGATTACTTGGGATGTTGCTAATGTTTTCCTGGCGTGTATTACATTATGCAGCATATTTTATGTCATTTTCTATTTTATTCTCATTTATTTAGTTTGGACAGGACTAGGATAATAATGTGCCCTCTACCCTCTACTAAGTCTTTAACCACATGGAATAACTTACTGTCATTGGCAAATTTTTGAATATTTCACTAAATCCAAGAAAATTCACAAATATTAAATAACACTTCTCAAGTAAGATGCTCAGGGGGCAAGTTGTCATTTGCTCCATTTTGGAAACAACGCCTTAAAAACAAACAATAGTTCCTTGCTTCCTATTTTGAGCCATTGCTGATCCAAAAGAAAACCAGTTCACATTTTCCAAGATTTCCTACATTGCTCAGAAGTCTCCCTTGCAAACTTTTAACCTTGCTTGAGAGCATTCCTTGTCAACAGGTTTTAGACAGTTCAGATATAGTGTGTTGAGAGGCACCCTCTTAACTATATACGGTTGGCATGCCTCCAAATTGGTGAGGTAAGACTTCTCTTTGTGTCATGCTAATTTTCGCTTACAGGACATTTCTTCCAAATGTTTAATAATAATTCTAGGTTTTCCACTGTTTTCCACTGGTCCAGTTGAGAGGTACAGGAGGTGAATAGTTATGAGGTTTTTTAATACATATATATACAATTTCTAATGTATGAGTAAAATGCACGTGGAATAAAAATAATAGGTATTAACAAGAAATTTCTTGGGGAACTGTTTAAATACCAATTGACATCTGAGACTAATGAATGTTTCAGTTTAGGCTGGGACTAATGAAATAAATGTGAAAGTCCATCTAGGTTACCATTTACAAACACTAAGTTGAACCTCATAGACTCATACAAATGAAAGTATTTGTCCCATCACCTCTTCTTTCATTCTGTCCAGCCCTTGTATTTGTAGAGGTGATTAACCTGTCTCGCTATTTGGTTGTCTTTTACATACAATAGCTATTTAGTTATATTGCTCATTGAATGAACACACTAAAGCACTTCAGTTAATTGAACATCATGATCTGCTGTTTAAATAAGAAGATTAATGTTCCAAGAGGCAAGGAGGATAGTCAGGATCCAATTAGGTTCTTTGCCATTCTGGCTCTGGCCAATATTTACCAACAGCTAAATGCTCTTTATATTTGATGGGTGGGAAAAGGAGGGGAATAATATCCTGTCCATTTGCTAATATCATCCCATACACCTACTCCCAAAATGCAGAAGGCAATCTGCCTCTGAATGTTCACATCAAAGGACAACAGCCACAGCAATGGAAGAGAAAGCATAAACTTACTTTGTCTCACCATTTCGTTTATTCTTTTTTTAAAATTTTATTTTATTGTTGTAGATAAAGGGTAAATAGGGAAGAATAATATGGGATACAGAAAAAAAGAAGGGGGATGCAGGTTGGGCAGAACAATTAATAATATCAGAGTCATCTTACAATTATAAACAATTCACTTCAGGCATATATGTACATATAAATAACCAAACAGTTTTGGCTTTTGTCATATTTTCAGTTTAACTTTGTCTTTTTTTGTAACCACATATAAAACTTGTCCCAACATTCCTGGTGTTTCACTTTCTGGTATATCTTTAACCATTCTGACAATTTGTGCATTTCTGCAGTCTCAAGGATTTTAGTTACCAACTCCCTGTGGCAAGCCTCCTGGGAGAGCCGTCCCGCAGCCGCGGGGAGCCCTCCTGGAGCTGTGCGCTGCCGGAGCCGCCAGCAAGCCAGCCAGGAGAAAAGTCCCGCAGCCACGGGAGCACTCTCCTGGCTGGCTTGATGGTGCCAGCAATGCCTGGGAGGGCTTGGTGGAAGATTTAAAAAGCCCGCTCTTCCCCGACCCCATCAGGTGGGAGGAGAGAGTGGGCTTTTAAAATCTTCTCCCCTCCCAAAGCTAGCACCAAGTGGCTACTGGGCGCTGGCTCCAGGAGGGGGGAAGTGGGGGAGAGACCATGGGTGGGGAAGATCCCTTTCAGACCCCCCCTTCGCCCCTTTGTGTGCAGAAGGGAGAAGGGGGGACTCAGCTTCCCCGTGAGGCTCAGCCGATTGCGGTGTGTGTGGTGGGGGGGGTCATCCCCGGTCGCTCGCCCCCCCACCTGGTGGTGGCATCTCCTCCTAGGCACTGCTGCTGCTGCTGCTGCACAACTGGCCGTCCGTCGCCGCTTTTCCCGGCCAGCCAGGGTGTCTTGGCGGGTCAGTCGGTGCAGTGGGGCTCTGTCCCGTGGGCACGCTGGCTGGCTGGCTGGCTAGCTGGAGCCCGGTGGGTCAAGGCAGAGCAAGTGAGCGAGGGGGGCACGGCACCCCATGCCTTGTCTGCCACCCCGGGGGAGGCTCCTTGGAGGTGCTCCACCTCCGCTAGTGTGAACGGCAAGGAGCCCGCCCTGCACGCTTGAACACCAGCCCTCTGGGGAAGCACCCCCTTTGGAGCACAAGACGGTCATGGCGGGGGGTTGCTGGACTTTGTATTCCCTGGAGGAGAACATTTTTTGGGGGGAAGCCGGAAGACTGGACCAGGAAGCTGGAAGCCGGAAGACTGGACCAGGAAGGCCAGCACCAGGTAGGTCATTTATTGCACAGCCATTAATGAAAACGAACAGAACCTAAGAAAATTTTCTTGGTTCTGTTCGGTTTGAGCCTGCCCCATCACAATGGTCGTTATTCGTTCCGTTACGTAACAGAACGAATAATGGATAATGGTAATGAAAAAATTGTCGTTTCATGCCCATCTCTAGTTGGCATAAGCCAAAACTGTGGACTACCTCTTCATGACTAAAGGCAATCTAAAATGTGGCCAGTCTGCATTGTCCCATTTGAGTTTTATTTTTTGGGCATGTCATTAATGATGGGGCACTGGATGTCTGAGAAGGGCATTTAAGTGGTCTGTTCTATCATTTAAGGTATTAAGTATACTTGCTCAGCTCTTTTTTAGCTTTAAAGATTGTATTTTAATATTGAATATTACCTTCGGTCCTTTTTATGAAGGTGAGGTAAAAAAATTAAATAAAAATAAATAAGGAGTCCATAACATCTTACACTATAATCAAGAAGTTAGTCTTTAAGGTGTTGTGAGATTTTCCCCCCCTTTTGCTTGCAAAAGACTTATGCACTTCTCTTAATGTTATAGGCTTAGCAATGTTTAAGAGGCTGAATTAATGCCAACTAAGACATCCATGGAGGAAAGTCAAAACTTTGACTTCACCGACAGCTCATCATCTATACTTGTTGTGCTTTCTCCCCACCACATAATATTTTTGGAATCTCCTAAATGCTTTGCTGTATCCCAGCAAGAGTCACACTCTACTGAACTGACTGAAAATAGACATTTCTTTCTTGAATCTTCCATCTGGAGGAGACTCTAAAGGCCATACTTGGCTTTTGATTTTCCTGGCTGACATTTCATGATATATTCTGTTTACTGCAGTGGCTATCTTGATTCTTTTTTGGCTTGATTACAGATTTCTGTGGTACAGTATTTGGTTAAATCATCATTTTAATGTTTTAGTTTGCAAATTGTCTTGGAGAATTTAAAAAGGAAAGTGGGGGGGGCATGGATAGTTTAAATAAAATGAATACGTTCCAAATGTGGTTTGAATGGATCCATATGTTGTTAGATTTTGCTGGGGTGACTCCAGCTCAGTTGAAATCTTGGTGCTGCCCTCTGCTCATGGCTGAGCCGGTATTGACCTGATTATTGCCGAAGTCACTCTGAGTGGCTTTTTCAGTTGTGCAAAATATTTCATTGGATCAGGAGTCTGGAGTACATTCTGAAAAGGACATAGAAATGCCTCAGCATGCAAGGAATTATTTGATGGATCTTTTAGATGCTGTACAGACCCACTCAGCCCCATTCACTGCATACTACATGAGTTGTGTAAATGTAACTTCAGTTCAGAAGAAAAGAATCTTAGGCTAGGAGTTGTTCATTAGTGCAACAGGATCCCACCCATCAAAAAACAAACAAACAAACAAAAACAAACAAACAACATTATCATCGGTCCTCCACACTGCTTCAAACCATGCTTCAGACAAAGGCAAAATTTCTCAAAGGGAGCTCCACATTTCTCCAAATTGTTAGGAAAGTACTTATTAATGCAGCATGACTTAATAATGCACTGCACCAACAACCCCCATCCCCGAAATTTTCCATGCAGCTAATCTGTATGTAGGCTGTTAATTTCACAGAGAAGATTTCAGCTTTCCCGGCAGAAATATGGGGCTAATATTTTCAATAGGTTGTCTCATTTTGTGACAATATTAAAAGCAGCAAAGCTTTTAAACTCACAGAACAATAAAGCACTTGTCTATTGCAAAGGAATGCAGGTGGGAATCTTTCTTTCTACAGAGAGCTTGTTTTCGATGTCCTGTAGACTCTTTAAATAACAAGCTCCTAAACAGTTGAGGAGAGGGGTGAAGATGTGCAATCTCTTAAACTACGTTATATGAACTTCAGTTCATGTTCAGCAAATCTATATGTAGCCGTAGCCACCAAATGTTTGACTAAAACAAGCTGGACAGATTTAAGTCCTCTGGAACAATTTGTGCACACAAGATGGTTCAGTGACAGGCAGGGTACATTGTGTAAGGCACTTTTTTTTTCTTTTTATTGAATAACACATTATCTGAAATGGCACAAGGTGGCCAAGTCTGTTTCTATAGATTTGTCTGTTCAGAAGTACTTGAGTCTCTTTCCTTCCTTTAAAAGCATCTGGAGTGCCAAGGTTCTCCACCACTACACTACACCATGCTGGCTATCCCTACTGTGTGTTGACTAGCTTATATAAGAATGAAAAACACAGATACATCTGCATGTCTGCCTTCTGTTCGAAATCTCAGAGGACAAGATGCACTTTATAAAAGGTCAGTCCATTGTTTGATGGGTCAAAAAAGGTTACTGATTATCATGCCGTACCATAGTCAATAGCACAGAATGCTCACATCCGTAGAACAATTCCAGCTTCTGTTCACCATTTATAAAGCTTTCAGGGATGGGACCTGAGCATGAACTTCACCCAGGGTTTTCCTGTGTCACACAAATTTTTATTATCTAGGTATATGCTGTGCATTTGCAAGAGATGGATGTTGGAAAACAAACCTATGCTTCTGCAGGAATTGGTAGATGGAGCTAAATTTGAGTTGGATACCTTGTATATTATTAATCTGAATATATATGTTTAGTGGCATTGATTTATGTTGCTAAGTGAATGATTTCTTTCACACAGGAGCAACAGTGAGCTGTTTCAAAAACATGACCCTACCATTGTACTGTTGCAACGTGACCCTACTGTTGTACCATTGCAAAATGAGAGCATCACATTATAGTTTCTGGCTCATACAAGTGGATGAGAGAAGTTCTCACTTGTATTTTCAAGAGTAAAGAGAACCATTAGCAACTACAGCATAATAGTGATGGCAATGTGTGGCCCTGTTTCCCTGACTCTGGCATGATGTAACAAGAGTGGTAAGCACAGGGCACAAGTAGCAAATCCTTGGAGTGAGAGTGTTGCAACCTTGCATGCTGCTTTTAGTAGCTGCAGGTGGGAGGCACCATTCTGGGCTAGGGTGACTATCAATTATCCAACACTACCTCTGAATTCAAAGGAAGCCCCACGTCTCTGCTGTGTAGCTCCTTCTCTCACTCTTGTCTGTTGGAAGCAGTCCGTCTGTTGAGGTCTTTTGATGAAAGCATCCATGTTGTTACCTTGATGCTGCTATCTGTTCACTGTAAGTAAATGAAACCTTTTTTTTTTAAAAAAAATCTCCTACTTATGCCTCCAAGCAGATTAATAAGACTGTGAGTGCCAGTTAATGAGAAAAAAAGTGGATTTAATCAGGGAAGCTTGAAGCAATTACGCTCTGTGAGTCTCCAAACTTTTGCTACTCAGCTAAAGGAATTTGACCAAAAATTCAGAACTCTGCAGCAGATAAGAATAGAACAGCCATTCTCGATTGGGAGGTCAGGGATGTGGTCCCTTTGGGGCACCTGGAACCTTTAAAGGGGGCCACAGGCTGGAAACAATTATTGAATTTCACACACTATCTTATAAGGGTCATTATCAACCTATAGTTCTTTCATAACTGTGTTTATGCTTGTGGCAAAAACAAAAAATAGATTAAGAGTGGTTGGACGAAAGTTCCCACAGTCCCACACACAGACTGAAGGGTTAAGGTCCATATTGGCTTGGGGTTTTGAGAGTTTTAGTCCAGAAAAACATATCTGCCACAGGCTGTGTAAACACAGGCTTCAAGTAGCAGAAGATACTTCAGACATTGGGGCTTGGAGCAGAGAACATGGATTTATGTTCATAGTACCTGCTCAGCTAGACATTTTTAATAGGCAGGTTGCTACAAATATACCATGAATTTTACAGTCACTTCACTCTGTCTTTCAAAGGTAACCGAACATGTACAGCTATCCTGAACACCCCATGGCTAGGGAAGAGGTTCTGGAAAACAAGAATAGCCTTGCATGTACCCTTGTACGACAATTGACTGAAAGCATCATACGGCCCTATTTTGTACTCAGAAGGAAAGCTGAATAATGTTTGATCCTCCTAGATAAAGCGATTTCCTTCTGGAATACATTTTTTCTCAACAGTCCTCCAGGCATCAAGCTGCTTCTGTAACAAAGTATGTTTCATCAATGTATAGGAAAAGATTTATTTAGTATATAAAATATATCAGCAAAGATGACAAAAGCTGGAAATATGATTTTTGCCTTCTGGTGCAGGCTAGACTCGGCAGATGCTCCAAGTGCTACATAATTGCTTTTGCTGCTTGTGATTAAAACTCTTGATTTTAAAAAATAAACATTACTAAATTCCTGATTAAGCAGCTCATGAACAAAGTCACGTTTTATCATATCAGAGGTAAGCTGTGCATGCATCCATATCATTTAACAGTTTTTTTTCAAAGCAGTAAAAAGATGTGCATAAGTGGTTTCCCATGAAATTCCGAGGAATCTGTTTTGAGTTGCAGATGATCCTACACCTTTTTAGACACATAATTTATAACACAAGACTCATCTGTCTGATCTGTTTCGTGCTGAAGAGTTAGAATGCACCAGACATGTTGCGGTTTAATCTCTTAGGGATTATTGGTGTATATCCTTGCTGAGTGAAGTGGCTTTGTATTGAACATGTGACAACTGATGAAGAGTACATGCAGTGAAATTTGATATTATTAAGCCAAAGAGAAAACTTACTGCTCATTGTTAAAGAAATTCATTCATAGATAATGCAGGGGGTGTGGGGGTGGGGAATCCCTACATTTATGTTTAGGAGCCACTGGTACCGGCTTCCTTGCTTGCAAATCTGCTCAGGCAGGCTTCATGCAGAGACCATGTGCAGCTACCTGTCTGCAACAAATTGAGTAAAATTCAAGAAGTGAATTTAGAGGAAGAAAAGAAAAGAAGCTTGGCTAAGAATATCAATCTGCATGTGGGCTACATAATCACATGCCAGGAAACACTTCGCTATCAAATTATCCATTCAACTCCTCCACTGGTTGGGGTTGCTTGCTACAAGCTCAGGCATTCAGCTGTTAAAGGAATTGAAATGAAATACCTGTCTTTTGCTAGCTGAAAGCAACCCATCAGCTATGACTTACAGAAGAAGGGAATATTGACTCAGTATAGGTGCACATTAATAAAAGGCTGTCCAGACCCAGAAGAGCTAAACAGGATTATAAACAAGTACAAGATATCATTTTAAACTGCAGTTTCAATGTACTGAAATTGATAAGGAACAACAATTAATCAATTAATCTGAATTAATCAATCAATCTGTTTCAACAACTGATGCAAATATTGATGCAAATATGGAAACCTGTACATCACTTTGTACCTTAAAGTTATGCACATATAAATTTCCCACAAGTTACATCTGTTCACATTTTTGGAGAACAGCCCTGACTATTGCTGTTGGCTGAGAAGCATTTAATTGATGGGGGGGGGGAGATTAAAAAGAGTAAATTCTTCAGATTTTTGCTTTTTTGGTGTTGTTATATGAATGGCAGTGAGCACAAAAGTGTATCCTGTGCGGGGACTTTTCTTTGCAGGGCATGCTTTTCAGGGGAAGTTTCAGTGAGAGCACATACTCCTGGCATATCTGGAAGGAAGTGGCCTTCTATTTCCCCTTCCCCTTTGCTTTGAGGCAGGGCTCCAGTGTACGCTTATGAACTTAAATAAGATGAATAAAAACAAGCCTTCTGGGATGAGCTCAGACAGTCTTTGTCTGTCTGTGTGTCTGATCAGCTGGCTGAAAAGGGCATCTCTCTCTCTCTCTCTCTCTCTCTTTCTCTTTCTCTCTCTCTCTTTCTCTGTGTGTCCTTTCTGTAATCAATGTCAGTTTGCCTTGGAACTTTCCAGCAAACTGCCACAATCCTGTAGACCATCTTGACTCCTACCTTTGGTGCCATCAACATTCAGGCTGCCATATTTATTTATTTATTTATTTTTACAACTTATATGCCGACCACTACCCAAAAGGTCTCTGGGCGGCTTCCAATAAAAGAATTAAAACAGTTAAAACATCAAACAACAATAAATAATTAAAACAATAATAAAAACCTTATACTAAAAGTTCAACATTTGTTTTCCGGCTGGCAATACAGGCACAATATTGTATATCAATACTGGGCCATGTTCTGACATTTTGAATCACTGATACAGAATCACAGTATCACACATTCTTAAGCCGAAAGGTTTTTTTAAAAAAAGAACTGAATTATAGACTAAGGCATGATCTCTGCCTCATCCTCCAGCCCTGAAATTCTTAATGCTTGGCCCAACAAAGCTGTTGCCCTAGATATCTAAATCTTTTAGCCCTGAAAGTCATTACATTCTCATAGAACTGGAGTCAGATGGATTGTGTCAGCATTTGTGCTGAGCATGTTGCACATTGCTGTCAACAACAGTTGTTTACAATTGCTTCTTCCATTTCCCAATAATCCCCTTACATTATGATTCTCCCTTATTGCAGCGTAGTCCTTGTATAGTTGTAGGGTGTGACTTCACTAAAGGAGAGAGAAAGATGCTCACATGGTTCAAGTGCTGGTTAGTGCTACCTTATGCGCTGTTCTGGATACAGAGGCACACATGAGTTGGACTGAGAAGAATAAAGACTAGTCACATGAAGCATTCTGATTATTTCAAAAAACAATTAAAAGGGAACTATTCTGTTATTATTAAACAGGCTGAACTGTGCTTTCATCATTGTAAGGCTAATTACACTGGTGACAATAAGGCCTGTAATAAGACTTCCTGGGGTAGGAACTGGCAAGCCACTCCAGTATCCCTGCCAAGAACATTCCATGGACAGAGACAAAGGGCTAAAAGATATGACACTGGAAGATGAGCACCTCAGGTCGGAAGGCGTCCAACATGCTACTGAGGAAGAGCAGAGGACAAGTACAAGTACCTCCAGAGCTAATGAAGTGGTTAAGCCAAAGCCAAAAGGACACTCAGCTGCAGACATGCCTGGAAGAGAAAGGAAAGTCCAATGCTGCAAAGAAATATACTGCATAGGAACCTGGAATGTGAGATCTATGAACCAGGGTAAGCTGGATGTGGTCAAACGTGAGATGGAAAGAATAAACATTGACATATTGGGCATCAGCGAACTTAAATGGACAGGAATGGGTGAATTCAGTTCAGATTACTATCACATCTACTACTGTGGGCAAGAATCCCATAGAAGAAATGGAGTAGCCCTCATAGTCAACAATAGAGTGAGAAAAGCAGTGCTGGGATACAACCTAAAAAATGATAGAATGATTTCGGTACGATTCCAAGTAATCAACATCACAGTAATCCAAGTTTATGCACCAACTACCGGTGCTGAAGAGTCTGAGATTGACCAATTTTATGAAGACTTACAACAACTTCTAGAACTGACAGCAAAGAAAGACGTTCTCATCATAGGGGATTGGAATGCTAAAGTAGGGAGTCAAATGATAAAAGGATTAACTGGCAAGTTTGGCCTTGGAGTTCCAAATGAAGCAGGGCAAAGGCTAATTGAGTTTTGTCAAGAGAACAAGCTGGTCATTGCAAACACTCTTTTCCAACAACACAAAAGGCAACTTTACACATGGACATCACCAGATGGACAATACCGGAATCAGATTGATTATGTTCTCTGCAGCCAAAGATGGAGGAGCTCTATACAGTCAGCAAAAACAAGACCTGGTGCTGACTGTGGCTCAGATCATCAGCTTCTTATTTCAAAATTCAAATTTAAACCGAAGAAAGTAGGGAAGATCACTGGGCCAGTCAGGTATGATCTAAGTAAGTCAAATCCCTTATGAATACACAGTGGAAGTGAAGAATAGATTTAAGGAACTAGATTTGGTGGACAGAACACCTGAAGAACTATGGATGGAGGCTTGTAACATTGTACAGGAGGCTGCAAAGAAAACTATTCCAAAACAAAGAAAATGCAAGAAAGCAAAGTGGTTGTCCAACGAGGCCCTACAAATAATGGAGGAGAGAAGGGACACAAAATGCAAGGGAGAAAGGGAAAGATACAGAAAATTGAATGCAGACTTCCAAAGAATAGCAAGGAGAGACAGGGCAGCCTTCTTGAACGAACAGTGCAAAGAAATAGAGGAAAACAACAGAAAAGGAAAAAACCAGAGATCTATTCAAGAAAATTGGAGATATTAAAGGGGCATTTCATGCAAAGATGGATATGATAAAGGACAAAAAATGGTAGGGACCTAACTGAAGCAGAAGAGATCAAGAAGAGATGGCAAGAATATACAGAGGAATTATATCAGAAAGATCTGGATGTCCCTGATAACCAAGATAGCGTAGTTGCTGACCTGGAGCCAGACATCCTGGAAAGTGAAGTCAAGTGGGCCTTAGAAAATATTGAACTCTTTAAAATCTTAAAAGAGGATGCTGTAAAGGTGCTGCACACGATATGCCAGCAAATTTGGAAAACCCAGCAGTGGCCAGAGGACTGGAAAAGATCAGTCTACATCCCAATCCCAAAGAAAGGAAACACCAAAGAATGTTCCAACTATCGCACAATTGCACTCATTTCACACGCTAGCAAGGTTATGCTCAAAATTCTACAAGGCAGGCTTCAGCAGTATGTGGAAAGAGAACTTCCAGAAGTGGAAGCTGGATTTCGAAGGGGCAAAGGAACTAGAGATCGAATCGCCAACATGTGCTGGATTATGGCGAAAGCCAGAGAGTTCCAGAAAAACATCTACTTCTGCTTCATCGACTATGCCAAAGCCTTTGACTGTGTGGATCACAACAAACGATGGCAAGTCCTTAAAGGAGTGGGAGTGCCTGACCGCCTTATCTGTCTCCTAAGAAATCTACAGTATATGTGGGACAAACAGCAACCGTCAGAACTGGATATGGAACAACTGACTGGTTTAAAATTGGGAAAGAAGTATGACAAGACTGTATACTGTCACCTTGCCTATTTAACTTATATGCAGAGTACATCATGTGAAAGGCAGGTCTGGATGAATCACAAGCCGGAATTAAGATTACTGGAAAAAATATCAACAACCTCAGATACGCAGATGATACTATTCTGATAGCAGAAAGTGAAGAGGAATGAAAGAACCTCTTAATGAGGGTGAAAGAGGAGAGTGAAAAAATGGGCTGAAGCTCAACATCAAAATAACTAAGATCATGGCCACCAGTCCCATCACCTCCTGGCAAATAGAAGGGGAAGAAGTGGAGGCAATGACAGAGTTTATTTTCTTGGGCTCCTTGATCACTGCAGATGGCGACTGTAGCAACGAAATAAAAAGACACCTGCTTCTTGGGAGGAAATCAGTGGCAAACCTAGATAGCATCCTAAAGAGCAGAGACATCACTTTGCCAACTAAGGTCAGGATAATCAAAGCCATGGTTTTTCCAGTAGTGATGTATGGAAGTGAGAGCTGGACTATAAAGAAGGCTGATTGCCGCAGAATTGATGCTTTTGAGCTGTGGTGCTGGAGGAGAGTCTTGAGAGTCCCCTGGACTGCAAGGAGATCAAACTTATCCATCCTGAAAGAAGTCAACCCCGAATGTTCACTGGAAGGACAGATTTTGAAGCTGAGGCTCCAGTACTTTGGCCACTTCATGAGGAGAGAGGACTCCTTGAAAAAGTCCCTGATGTTGGGAAGGATTGAAGGGAAAAGGAAAAGAGGACGGCAGAGAATGAGATGGTTGGATGGTGTTATTGATGAAACCAATATGGATTTGACAAAACTCCGGGAGGCAGTGGAAGATAGGAAGGCCTGGCGAGCTCTGGTCCATGGGGTCACAAAGAGTCGGACGTGACTGAATGACTGAACGACAACAAATTCTGTTATTATTAGGAAATGGGAAACCAGAGAGATACTTATGAAATACTGCAAATATAGCAACCAACAACTACTCTGGAGGCATAGAATTATAACTATACCTACTAGAGATGGGCACGACTCAAAAATGGTGTTTCGTTTGTCGTTTGTCGTTTAGGGGGTCCAGTTTGGTTCGTTTTTGTTTTTTGTGAATTTTTGCAAAAAAAATCATTTTCGTTTCGTTGTGTAACGAAACGAAAAAACAAAAACGAAAACGAAAAATTGCTCATTTCGTTAGCATTTATTACAGTTCAATGCATTTGCGCAACAAAAACGAAACGCATGACAAAATTCCTGGGGTCCGTTTCGGTTCATTTTCATTTTTCGTGAGTTTTTTTTACAAAAATTCATTTTTCGTTACGTAACGTAACAAAAAACAAAAACGAAAACGAAAAATTGCTCGTTTCGTGCCCATCTCTAATACCTACTTTTAAAATGTGACCTTATAAGCTTAAGAAAAGCTTAAAAGAAGTCCTTACTGTTGCATCTACTGAAGCCTTAGAGTGAGAAAGCTCACATCTCCAACTAGTGAAGTGATAAGACACATAACAATGTTTTATTTGGCATTTCCATTTAGAATTTTTTCATATTCTTTTACTATTTATAGGTCTGTTTCTAGTTCTATAATATCATTGTTCTACAAGCAGTTTTAGATTGGGGAGGAAATGGGGTGAATGATAGGAAACAAAGCGGTTTTGTTTTGCAATAAGAAAGATCATTGTGGCTGTGATGTTTTCTCACCTGAACTCATTATCTGTTGCTTTTTCGACTACTACACAATTTTGACTGCACTATTGCATGAAGCATAATCATGATGCTGCAAAGAAATAAATAGAGATGTAGGGAAAAAAAGTAGAAGTAGGAAAAAACCTCAACATTTCATTTACATTGCCTTCAAAATAATTTTTAAAAGCTAGAAATAAAAAGGAAAAAATAGCTGGAGCCTACAATGAGAGTAATCTTTTAAAACTGCTTCTTACAAAGATATATTACTTTATTATCATGATCCAAAGCCTTACACAATGGGGTTTTCCTTCTTGAGACTTATGTATTGCATGTAGTGTAAGACAGGCTTGATTATGTTGTCAATTGTAGAATCTTGGATGACGGTTGAACAAGAAACCTCTTTAAACAATGAATTGAATTGGGCTCTTATATTTCTCCACTGCTATTCTAACTCCCCTTTTAGATCTCACTTTTCCTGCACCTCCCCTCTTTTGATATTCCCTACAAAAGGTGTTAGGAATGATAATACTTCAGAAGTACAGCTTGGCAACAATTTAAAATGGGCCATCCATGCTTTCAAAAGCCACTGGTCTCAAATGCCTGAGGGTGAAAGAGAAGGCTGTCATACCCCTGCCAGGTTAGTGGGAAGTGACACATCTCAATGGTAGCACAAAAATACTCAGCTGAAAATCAGTTGGCATCAGGAATTTAGTGCTGTAGAAATGCCTTGGTTTTGCCAACCAAGTCTCAGTTTGCCCACCAAAAATGTTTTTAAAAGCCCCCATAAAATTTGAATTCAAGGGATAATGGGTTAGTTTTCACCTTCTGATATATTTAAAATAAATTATTGATTTCGGAACACACAAATATGTACTGAAGCTTTTGTTTGTAAGCCTGTCAGGATGTGAACATTTGAATGTGTCAAGTGCTAGAATAATTTAGTGGTGAGTACAAAATGTGATCTCGAAAATGTAGATTGTGCTTTAAAATGAGGTGTGAATAAGAGTTTATTAAAAGTCAGTGCAAAATAATCAGCCAGCTCTTCAGATGAATCTGGAAGCAAGGTCAGTGTACAGTAACACTGCCTTGCAACAACAACAACAACAACCCACATCTTTTAATACATGGCAGTTTAACATGTTCAAAAATGATAAAAAACTCAAATTAATGGAAGGATTAAAAGGATGTTGAACTTCGGTTGCTGTATGTAAACTGTTGCAATGTACCAACTTGACTAGCAGGTTGCTGTTGCAGATCCAGTAGCTTCCTCTACCCTTATTTTACTCCTTCCAGCAATTTAGTCCCAAGGCAACCCGCTGGCCTGGCAAATGTTAGTCAAAGTAAGGACACTTATGGTCATGGTGGCGGCTTGCCCGATTCTAATTTACGGGAGTTGTATTTTGCCATTTCATAAAAGTAATATTTTCCATTATATATTTTTGATTGTTTATCAAGCCCCATGCAACTCACTGGCATGGTAAAATTCAGTTGTATGCAGTTGGAGGGAAATGTAAATAGGAGGCAAAAGGCACACATACACAATTCTATGTGTGGTGCCAGACACACTGGCTATCAACAATACTGGCACCCAGGAGCATCAAGCACTGTCATCCCAGCCTGAAATAAAGAGTTGACACACAATGTCTTGGATTAAACAAGGGCCACAATTTATTATCAACAGTAACTAACTTTTAACTTTATCAGAAATGGAACTCAAAGAGGGCATGTGATGTATCACAAGTTTTATTGGTGGATATTATAGCTTCAAGGTCCCTCCCATAACAGAATTTCTTGCGGCATGTTAGGATGCCGCCGATGGGAGGCCTTCCAGGTCTTTGGGCATCCTTTTGTTCTGAATATAATTCATTATTGGCAGCACTCTTGTATGTGATAGGGATTGCTATTTAGTAGGAGCTATAGCTACTTCCTATTCTAGCTGTTTATCTGAGGGCTGCCAAACACCTTGAAGATGCAAAGTGAAGGAGGGACCAATTTAATTAATCTACTGCTTGTGCTACCCTCCAATTGTGACCGATTAAAAGGGAGGTATTACAACACCCACCGCCAGGTTGTAGATGATGGGATGGGCGAAAACACACTGCCACTCTCAGCCAATCTGAGTGACAGTCAAAAATTCCCATCCGGCCCCGAAACGACCAGCAAAGCATCACCATCCACAATTAAAAGTGGCGGGAGGGTGAGGAAGTCACAGACTGCAGAGGCTGCTGGAGGGGAGTGCGCCAAGATCTTAAATAGGTGTGCTCCCTTTGCGTAGCCAACCGGTGCCTCCGTCAGGTGGGCGACAAAGCCGCCCCAGCGAAGCACAGAGATGGCATGGAGCGGCCATCATGAAAGGGTATCAGATTGATTTCTCTCCATAGTTTCAGACTTGCTTGGCTGAGTGAGTTCTTTCAGTAATTTTCTCTGTGTGTTCTTATAATATCCTTGATGGCTAAAGGAATTGTTTTCCTTAATATATTCTTACTTTTAATAACTGTGACATTTAGGAGATGTTTCTCCCTTCTCTGCTTTTTAATTCTGCCTTTTAAGGGTATAAGCTCCTGCATGTTTAGAATGTAATTAAAACATTCATTTTGGTATTTGATTATACCTTCTTTGGTCCTGCATTTTGAACTGAATTCTGACATACACATTTACCTGACCTGCAACTTTAGCTTTCATATATTTTTAAGCATTTGTGCCTATACTTTTTCCTCAGTTGTAAGACTTTGGATGTTTGCATCAACTCAGAAATTATTTAGTGTACATGGAAAAGAGAAGAACATATGCTAATATATGACATATTTAAAAAATAAAGCTTGTAGAATTAGAAGAACATACATAGACAGATAAAGCTTGTAGAATTCAAAAAGCTGATGTTGCCTAGAATTAATGCAACAATTAAGAGACTGATACCCAGATGAATTTTGATATGATCATAAATGGTTATCTGATTAAGTTCTTGAATTAACCCCTTTAACAGGCAACTCTGGATCTAATATTGTGTGATACTCAGGACCTGGTCAGGGGTGTGAATGTCACTGAGCCTCTGGGGAACAGTGACCATGCTGCAATTACCTTTGCCATGCATGTCGGAGGAAGAGTGTCAACCAAATCAGACATAAAAACCCTTGATTTTCGAAGGGCAAACTTCCCTCAGATGAGGAAACTAGTTAGAGAGAAACTGAAGGGGAAGGTTAGAAGAATCCAATCTCTTCAGAGTGCATGGAGCCTGTTTAAAACAACAATAATAGAGGCCCAGCACAAGTGCATACCACAAAGAAAGAAGAGCTCATTTAAGTCCAAGAGGACACCGGCATGGTTAACGAGTGGAGTTAGAGAGGCTGTAAAGCACAAGGAGAGGTCCTTCTGTAAATGGAAATCCTCCCCAAATGAGGAAAATAAAAAGGAACACAAACTCTGGCAAAAGAAATGTAAGAAGATGATAAGGGAGGCAAAGAAAGACTTTGAGGAACGAATGGCTAGCAATATAAAGGGTAATAATAAAAGCTTCTTTAAATATGTTAGAAGTAGAAAACCTGCCAGAGAACCAGTTGGCCCTCTGGATGGTGAGGGAGGAAAAGGGGAGGTTAAGGAAGACTTGGACATTGCAGAGAAATTGAATGAGTTCTTTGCGTCTGTCTTCACGACAGAAGACCTTGAGCGGATTCCGCTGCCTCAGCCGCCCCTCTTGACTAAAGAATTAAATCAAATACAGGTTAAAAGACAGGAGGTTTTAGGACTAATTGATAAATTGAGGATTAACAAGTCACCGGGCCCAGATGGCATCCACCCAAGGGTTATTAGGGAACTGAGAAATGAAATTGCAGATCTCTTAACGGTTATATGCAACTTGTCTCTTAAAACGGCCACAGTGCCGGGGGACTGGAGGATAGCAGATGTCACACCAATTTTTAAAAAAGGAAGGAGGGGGGACCCGGGAAACTACAGGCCGGTTAGCCTTACATCTGTCCCAGGGAAGATGGTGGAAAGCCTCATCCAAGAGAAAATCTTAAAACACATAAAAGAACAAACCTTGCTGAGAGAAAATCAGCATGGATTCTGTAAGGGTAAATCTTGTCTGACAAACCTCTTAGAATTTTTTGAAAAGGTCAACAGGCACGTGGATTTGGGTGAACCGGTTGATATAGTCTATCTGGATTTTCAAAAGGCTTTTGACACAGTCCCTCACCAAAGGCTTCTGAGAAAATTGCACAGTCAGGGGATAAGAGGGCAAGTCCTCTTATGGATTGAGAACTGGTTGAGATCCCGGAAACAAAGAGTAGGTGTCAATGGGAAATTTTCGCAATGGAGAGAAGTGAAAAGCGGTGTGCCCCAGGGCTCGGTCCTGGGACCGGTGCTTTTCAATCTGTTCATAAATGACCTGGAGACAGGGATAAACAGTGAGGTGGCCAAGTTTGCAGATGACACAAAACTTTTCCGTGTGGTAAAAACCAGAGAAGATTGTGAAGAGCTCCAGAAGGATCTCTCCAAACTTGGGGAGTGGGCTGAGAAATGGCAAATGCGTTTTAATGTAACCAAATGTAAAGTAATGCATATTGGGGCAAAAAACCCAAACTTCATCTATCAACTCATGGGCTCTGAGTTATCCGTGATGGATCAGGAAAGAGATCTTGGTGTGTTGGTGGACAGCTCCATGAAAGTGTCTCCCCAATGTGTGGCAGCGGTGAAGAAGGCCAATTCCATGCTAGGGATTATCAAAAAGGGGATTGAAAATAAAACAGCCAACATTATAATGCCATTATACAAAACAATAGTAAGGCCCCACCTGGAGTATTGTGTACAATTCTGGTCACCGCATCTCAAGAAAGACATAGTGGAACTGGAAAAGGTGCAGAAGAGAGCGACTAAAATGATTAGTGGGCTGGAGCACCTCCCTTATGAAGAAAGGCTAAAACATTTGGGCCTCTTTAGTCTGTAAAAAAGGCGCTTGAGGGGGGATATGATTGAGACGTACAAAATAATGCAGGGTATGAGTAAAGTGGATAGAGGGAAGCTCTTCTCTCTCTCCCAAAATACCAGAACTAGGGGACATACACTCAAATTGAGGGCTGGGAGAGTAAGAACAGACAAAAGAAAATATTTTTTCACCCAGCGCGTTGTAAGTCTATGGAACTCCCTGCCACAGGATGTGGTGATGGCATCTGGCCTGGATGCCTTCAAAAGGGGATTGGACAGATTCCTGGAGGAAAAGTCCATCACAGGTTACAAACCATGATGGAGATGTGGAGTCTCCAGGCTTTAAACCGGGTTACTTCAAGGGCCAGATGCAGGGGAGTGGTATCAGGAGACAGAGATCTAGTCTCATGCACTCCCAAACGCACCTGGTGGGGCCGCTGTGAGATACAGGAAGCTGGACTAGATGGGCCTTTGGCCTGATCCAGCATGGCTCTTCTTATGTTCTTATGTTCTTATGTTCCTTTTCTGTGATAAATCCTAATGGAGGCTTCTATAAGTCTCTAGGAAGTTGTTCACACACTAGATTTTCTGAGCTGACAAGCCATCCACAGATAGAAATTGTGTCTTTTATAAATTCTAACATTGCAATCTCTCTTGTGGATGTTTGTCACCTTTGAAACTACTATCTTGATATTTTAATTATTATTCAATTAAATTAACACAACTGATAGTGTTATGAAGGTTATTATGAAGGCTGTGTAGGAAGTTAATATATTTTGATTTGGTTTAAATGGGATTGTTATGTACCGTATTTTGCCATCTATCTATAAGACATCCCCATGTATAAGATAACCCCCACTTCTCCAACCCAAAATTACAGTTCCGCAACTGTATGGCTATCTCCTTGGTTTACTTCTGTATATAAGATGACACTCAAATTTTAGTCTAACAATTTCAGTCTTATACATGGAAAAATACTGTATATTGTATATGTATGTTGTTCTGTAATCTACTAGATAGAGGGGATCTTAGAAATACTCCATTGCGCTATGCAACATCATTATAGAAAAATATGTAGTTCCTTGCATGAAAATGGGCAAGCTTTGCAGATAAGCTGTCACACAAGTACTGTGAATACTGCATTACTTTGTTGATATAACAAAAGTAGCTATTGGACTGCCTATCACTGGCTGTGAGTAATAATATTTATATACTGGCTGCTTCTCATCATTATCCCAATGAACCCTCAGAACTTTCCAATTTTGTGGTTAGTGTGGCTACTTTGTGAGTGTCACTGCTTCCTGGCCACATTGACTTATCAGAAGTCAGTTTGACATAGATAGGTCAAGCTTCACTAGTTGGCTCTGCACCAGTGGTTGCTGTCAGTGTTTGAATCTAGCGGACTCTGACATGTCTGCAGCTCAGTGAGTTTGAAAAAGATTGCTCTCTAATTTTTCCCCTCTGGCTGTGCTTTAGGAGGTGTTTGCTTGAGCAAATGGACATTAAGGCTGCAATCCTAAGCATGTAGGAATCAATTAGGCTTCATTCTGAGAAAACAAACATGCTTAGGATTAGTCTCCAAAAACTTGAAAATACTTTGTGTTTGGGCAGTCACTTTGACAAACAGTTCATTATCTCCAAGGTGTAGATTTACAGAGCCAAACAGTGATGCCTTGAATTATGAATGCCTTGAACTGCAAAAATGTGAATTATGAAGGGGAATCCGGGCCTGTCAAAATCACCTGGTTGTCGTCAGGTGTGCGTAAAGCCAGGTGATTGTGACGGCTCTCCAGCCCGGCAGATTTTCCTTCCTGCTCCATTTTTTTTTTGCACCAGAAAAGCAGGCAGGCAGCAGGGTCCATACCTTTGGACCCCCACTGCCCACTTGCTAATCCTGGCTGCCCTGACAACTGGTGTGTGTGTGTGTGTGATGCAAAGAGCAGGCTGAGTGCATGCACAGAGCCTGCTCTTCTTGCTGAGCTGGCAAAATCAGGTGTGTGGTGGTGGGGAGGGGGACAATGGCTTCACTCCTGCTGTCCAGTCTGGCTTCAGACAAATGGCTGCAGTGAGACTGCACAGCAGGAGTAAAGCCCTGACTGCTGCTCATCACCACTACACAGCTGATTTTGACAGCTCATTGAGGGCAACCCAGCAAAGCAGGGGAAGTTCTTTCTCTGATTTGCTGGGTCTCCACAAGCTTCCCATAGGAATGCATTGAAAGCCTGTTGTAATCCATCCCCTTCAGAATGCTTTAATAGGTTTTCAATGCATTCCTATGGGAAACCGCATTTTGAATGACAAAATTTTGAATTATGAAAGATGCATTAGAACTGATTAATTTTGTCATTCAAGGCATCACTGTATGTGTGTGTGTGTGTGTGTGTGTGTGTGTGTGTGTGTATCCTCATTGTTCACATTTACAGAAATGTGAATGTTTACTTGCTGTTCAGATCATTAGAGCGTTGGCAGCTGCTGGTCCTATATATGGTCCTCTACACACACACACTTGAGTATAAGCCGACCTACGTCACCCGGTAGGTCAGCCACCTGCCCGTCCACCTACCCACTGGACTTACTCCACCTTCGGCCTCTCGTCCCCAGCTAGAGGACACTCATGTCACAGCGGTATGTAAATGAGAGGCAAAAGCAGCCCAGATGTCATGGTTCCATTGGGGGCCAGCAAGAGGTGTGGGCCAAGCTCCGACAGCTGTATCCTTCTCTACACACAGGATGGGGGGAGAGAAGCGGTGGGTTTTTTAAACTTCATTTTCTCTCCCGAAGCAAGCGCTGATGTCGGCCATCAGCACTTGCTTCTGGAGGGAAAAAAAGTTTTAAAAACCTTCCACTTCCCCCTCTACATGCCCGATTTGTGGTGGGGGGGGAGAGAAGCAGTGGGTTTTTTGAAAACTTTATTTTCTCTCCTGAAGCAAGTACCGATGGCAGACATCAGTGCTTGCTTCGGGAGAGAAAATAAAGTTTAAAAACCCTGCTGCTTCTCCCCACCAATCGAGCCCGGAGCTTCGCAGCCAGCAACAGAACCCCACAGAGGGGTCTTCCAAAGCTGTGCTCGGTGCCACCACACCCACTGTATTCACCCGAGTATAAGTCAAGGGCTTTTTTAAAAGCCCAAAATTAGGGCTGCAACTTCTACTTCTACTCGAGTATACAGTATATGGTATATCTGAGAGAAGGAACTCATCCCCTTATCATACTATAGGTAATTGCAACAGTTACATTTACACTGAAAAGGAATGAAAATGTCCCTTAAATTTTAACTGTAACAATATTATGCCTTAGTTTTTGCACAAAGAAAGTCATTGCAATTAATTTATTATTTGTAATTAGTTACTTTTGAGCTCATGGCATTCAGCATTTAGAATTTTTCAGAAATTCTCCCCCCCCCCCAAAAAAAATGGTTTTGGAAGTTTTCCCACAGAGTCATTTCTGATGAAACGATGGAAGCTGAGTGGCACTGGAACAGTACCCATACAAGCATTGTAAATATCTAGAGGTATATGAGTGTGGCTACAGAGTTATAGCACTTTAAGTGCCTTATAGTACCATTCTGTGGAATTCTGGGATTTGCAGCTTGGTAAAATATTTTATAATTGCTGCGGCTTAGGCAAAACCACGAGATCTCTCTCGTGAGCCATTCTAAGACTCTCACCAAACTACTGGTGAGACTTATCACAGGACTTAGAGAACCCTTAAAAGGTGGTCTTGTCATGTTGAGATGGCCTGTGTTGATCAAACTCTTGTCAACTGCGAGGATTGTGTTACATCCCATTACCTGCTGATGTTTTCAAGAGAGATTTAGTTGTGTTTCTGTTCTAACTGAATGCTGTAGTAAGACCTCGATCTGAACTTTCTATTACAATCTTGCAGCCAATGAAGTGGGCTTCAGTAAACCCTGTAAGCAAGAAGTACAGGGGCACTTCTGAGTCTTTAGTTCCTCTATTGAAAGAACCTTATGGACAGAGCCACATTAAGGATGGCAATTCAGTGAATATTTAAAGCAGGTCTTTGTGCCATCAAAGCTAAAGCCAGTCCATTGAATTCACAATCTTTATATATGCACATAACGTCTTTGTTAGGGATATTTATGTAATGCTCAGGTATTCACAGCAGACTTTAAATGTCATGAAGCAACTGAAAATTGTTAGTTATGTGTGGATTTGTTTTTTTAATGCCAGGAAGGAGAACTGCTTATGGATGTTTTGCCTCTGTAGCCGAAATAATTTGGCTGTCTTCCAACATATTTCATAAGACAGCCTTACTATGGGGAGATGACTGCCACTTAATACCTCACCTCAGGGGCGCTAAATGGCAGTCCATCAGAATGCTTCTTTTTTGAAGCTGGCATGGCCTCAGAACTAGAAGTGGTATAAGAATTCATTTCTTCTTTTCAACCTGGGGATAGCTGTTGCACACTTTAAATTTTATGGTGTTAAATAAGGCAGGAACCTCTGTGTAAGATTTAGAAGCCTTGAGAAAACTGTCAGAAGAAACATGGTACTAAAATACTATATATATGTTACTGACTTACTTCGATATTGATGTCACTATGATATACCCCTTTCTCTGCCTCTGCTTACTATGATGAAATGCTCTGCATTTACTTAGGGTGGAATGATAGCACTCATGTGCCAAAACCTTCATTCATAATGATACTCATTTGTATTCAAATAGTTGTTTCCTAGTAGGAAGAAAAATGTTCTAAGTTCCAACCCTCCATACAGGAAGTTTGCTACTTTGAAAGGCCGGTTTTCTTTCATTCTGTTTTCAAGTGATTCAACCACCAAATAAGCAAGAAAGCATTGAGTTAAACACTGCTTCCACTGCAGTCTTCTCTTTATTTATGGAGATGTGATGATGATGATGATTTTTTTTTAAAAATCTTCCTAAATTCTGTGCACATGTCCTTAGCATTGGTATAGCACTGGTAGAGAACTTGAGGAAGGTACATTTGCTCTTATTACTTATTTTGCACATACTGTTTTTCCATCCAATTTTTCATCTTTCTCACATCTGTTTATTGACCAAATTGAGACAACTTAATGATGTTATGCCATTGCCCATCCAGCCTGGAATAATGAGACAGATAACAGGGATGGGTTATAAAGCAAGACCACACTTTATTTAGCATTAAACTACAATGGGGCCTAAAATAATGCAGAATCCAAATCTGAATCTAGGTCTTGCCTTACCCTAGACCAGGTATGTCCAAACTTTGGGCCTCCAGATGTTTTGGACCACAACTCCCACAGTCCAAAACATCAGGAGGGCCAAAGTTTGGGCATGCCTGCCCTAGACCCAGACCTAATCCAAACGAGGGCCCTTTCATTAATGACACATTTCTAGGCCCAGGCCTCCCGACTCTTCAGACTCTAAGTGGCCTGAGACCAAGGAATGAATGTCTCATGTTCCCCCTCTCAGCGCTGAACTCTCCTGACTTTCCATGCTGGGAAGAGGGTTGCTTTACACCCAATTCAGATGTCCAATGGAACTCTGTTAAACCCCATGGACTCTGCAGTACCCACCATGTGATCATATGAAAAAGATCCCACTCTGATATAAAATTATTCTAAGAATGGCCATTCTGACAGCGACCCATTCATGGGCAGAGCGTAATTTGCTCAGCCCTCTGGTTACTGGGCATGAAAGATTCATGCCGATCTTGGTCCTTGGGTGGCAGGGGTGTGCAGAGCTCACTTAAGCCTGCCCCTGCCTTCCTCGGCATCCTTTTCCTAGGAAGCAATCATGCTGCAGGACACCGTGAGCATGCTACAGCCGATTGCTCCTCTTCTCTGAGGTGTCACCACTGGAATTGCCAGGGGCAGGGTTTGGTGATAAGCTATTCCAATATTACTGTAAAGTGCTCTGACCTATACTGCAGGGATGGCATCCACCTGTCCAACAGGGGCTTAGATATTTTCCTAGGAGACCTGTAAGGGGGCCTTTAGGTCGAGCTGCTTGGCCGTGTGGGGTTAAGAGGCACCTTGGCCTCTTCCCGTAGGCAGGTAGTGCAGGAGGTACGGGTATTCAGTCACAGCCTTTGTAAATCACCCTAAGGTGCCATTCACCCCTCAGATAATTAAACACCTTGGTTAGGATTAGGATTAATACAGTTATCAAGTTAATCTCAGGTTGAAATGAGGGCTGTTTTGGGGCTACTAGATTCACTCAAGTTCAAAGGATGCTGAACAGTTGGACAGCATGCTTTGGAGGAGTGAAGCTCACTGTATATGCATTAGGCTGATGGCATACCTCCTTGCACTACAGGTTTAGGTCCCCTTGGCAGTTATTTGAGTTAGACATTGTTATTATTCAGTAAAGTTGTGGCCCTATTTTTCCCAACAGGAAGTTGTCTTGCCTCATTATTTGTAGTGTTATTAATTACGCATACACAGAGTTTTGGGGTACAATCATCTCCTGGTCCCAGGCTGCATATCTCTGTGTGTGGGTGTCTGCGTGTGTGCATGTGTGAGTGAGTGAGTGTATGGGAGTGTCTCTGAGCTGCGCCTCGGACCCAAGGCTCTTTATTGGTAACATTAAACAAGTACACAAGGGGTGGAGAGAAGCATTGACAACAGGACAGAGAAAGCACAGAAGAAGGATGGTCTTTGGTCACATATGCATTCCATTGGTGGGGGGGGGGAGTATGCACCCTTATCTAGGAGGAAATGCTGGCTAGTGAGGACTCATTGATAAGGGAGAGAGGAAGGAGCTTTGGGCTGGTCACAGACCAGATGTGCCTGATATCCTGATATCTAGCTTGCCATCTGTTTCCCTGGCCTCCTGAGCTATGCCAGCTCCAGGTCAGCTTAACCACACACTGGGTTTCCTGCTTGCTCTCTGGAAATGTTTGTCCAGGGCCTAAGGCTTCCTCAGTGCTACCAGGGTATTTTGGGGTTCAGAGCCTATTGGGGTATGGAATCCCCACAGTTATTTCTGGGCTGGGTGGGCAATGGAATGGGCGAAAACTCACCTGCCTCCCAGGGCCAATTCTGAAGGAAGGTCAAAAATTCATCCTCATCACAAGGTGGGAGGGTGGGATAATACCTCACCAGAAGTAGTGGAAGAAATGGACCACAGCCTTTAAATAAGCACACGATAATCCCTGCCTCCCAGCTTCCGTACTTACATTTGCCATCCCCATGTGGGTGGTGGGTAAACCCCTCCCCACAAGCAACACTGGAAGGGACGTAATTGAGAGTCTTGAGATTAAAAATGTGAATGACTTCCTATTCCCAACCCCAACCTTGAGTCCCCAGATGTTCTAAGACCAAAACTCCCAGAAGCCTTCACTGGCAGTAGCAGCCAAGATTTCTAAGTGTTGTAGTTCAAGAACATCTACAGACCCAAGGTTGGGAAGCAGTGCCCTAAGGAAATGTAATGATATAGTTTATATTCCTGTTCTTCATTTGGTGAGACTGTGGCATTAATGATGAAAAGAAAGGTTGCTTTGGACTTGTGCTTGGGCAATACTTGGGGCATTTAAAGAATTGCCATGCCAGTAATACCCTTTGGGATTGTACCTTATGCCCCCTTCTTCTTTTGATTTCGGTCACTCACCCTTTGTCAGTCTCCCAATACCTCTGCATCAATGATTTGAAAGAGAAATGTGTATTGTGCACACAGTAGTGAGTCAACCCCAGGCTTTTCCTAAAGGAATTGCTTAACTGAGTTTACACAGTTAAAGAATCAAGAACTCTGACTTTCCTTCAGCTTCTGATGTTCCCTTCCTCAACCAGTGCAAACAAACACGTCCATGTATAGACAGCCTTAGAGACTTTCTTCTGCAGTTGCTAGGCAACTTCTGAAATGCCTAGACAACAGTACTGGAGAGTGGCTCAGGGCATATGCTCCTGTTTTACTCCCCCCACCCACCCCGCACAACTGGCTGAATATAAGAGATACCAAAGGAGGCTGGAAGGAAGAGAGAAAGCACCAATGCAGCTCAAGAAGCCCAAATGATTTGGGAAAGCTTACTGAAATAATATAGCATCTTTTAGTGGTGGGATGGATGAAAAGCTACAAAGGAAGAGTACTAAATTGATATCCTAAATAAATAAATAAGGGGGCTCACCCCCCTTGCCTAAATAAATACGGTAATTTTACAAATTTAATAGTCACAATTTCATCCTATGTTCGAAGACGTCGACTTGATCCACAAAAGCAGACATTAAAATATAATAGTATTTAAGGTGCCACATGTTTTTGTCTTTTCTTTTCTTTTCTTTTCTTTCTGGACCCTCTTAAAATGGCTTTACTGAAGTATTTTGCTTTTATAAGTGGGGATGCCATTCATGTTGAAGCACATGTCCTTAGCTCCATGATATGGATGTTGGGCAACATTGACTGGTATACATGGCTGCTGCTATGGAAGCTCATTTCATATTTGTTTCTTGCCAAGACTGAGACTTGTGAGGGTGGGCATTGCAATGCTGGTAATGGTGCAAAAAAAAAAAAAAAACATACTGTAAGTTGCAAAATCCATGGCCAGGTATTTTGACTGGGTTTCCTTGTTTAAAGGAAGCTACAGAATGTGTGTGCTGAGAGACATCCTAGCTTTTGCAGAACCAGGAGAAGCACAAGTTGCATATAGACCAAGAGGGGCTGTGCTTGGAAGCACATAATCATAAGTGAGTGCCCTCTGACACCCAAGTCCTTGCACCCATAATGAGTACTTCACAATTTTTATTGAAATGGCTACAGCAAGTGGCTAGAGACAAAAAAAAAATGCTCAATGCTGGAAGATACAGTAGCTGCAAGACCCACTTCTAGCTACTGTAACTATGTTGGAGATGTCAGGAGCAATGGCTGACCCTTTTCATCTCTAAAGAATACAGGTAAGGTGCTTCCTCCTTGGAAGGGTAAGAGAGAGAGATCTGAAAAGGAAGGAAGTGACATCAGAAATCCTAAGAATAGCGATCTAAGTTTGAAAGAAGGTCAGCAGCACAGGTCAGACCATATAAAGCAGGCATGTCCAAACTTCGGCCCTCCAGATGTTTTGGACCACAGCTTCCACAGTCCTTTGCCACTGGAAATACAGGCTTGGAATTCTGGGAGTTGTGGTCCAAAACATCAGGAGGGCCGAAGTTTGGACATGCCTGATATAAAGGATCATCTAGGAAACCTGAAGAAGTCTTCTCTTTCAGTTCCTCTCCATGAAAAGACATGCCTCTTGAAGGTGTGTGTGTGTGTGTGTGTGTGTGTGTGTGTTGTGTCTTTATAGTTGTGACTGACCTTCCATGATCCCATGTCCATGGAGTTTTCTTGGAAGGAATACTGGAGTGGTTTGCCAGTTCCTACTGCAGGTGTTTACAGCACCTAGTACGGTATTCCCTGGTGGTCTCCCATCCAAGTAATAACCAAGGCCGAATCTGCTTAGCTTCCAAAATCAGGCAAGACCGGATGTGTTTAGGGCATCTAGGCAGCTTTCTTTTGAGTACAAGCAGAGATAATCATCTTTTGAAAGTTTAGAGCGAGAGGCTTTTATCACATCATCAACCTGCCCCATTTTAGCATGTCACCTTTCTTCCACTGCATCCTTCACTTGGTTTCTATTGCTTCTTTCAGTTTATTTCTTTCCTGTAGAAAATTCTTTTAAGATATTTCTTAAAAAGGCAGTGTAATGGCATACTGCTTTCTACCTGCCAACACAAGGAATCTTCTCTTTGTAAATATGTCAGCATCTATGCACTGTAAAGATTTTAATGTAATTCACCATCTTCGGTATTCCCATTACTTTTGGGATATCCTTTTGGATTTGCCCCCACTGAAATCGTTATCCATAAGTATCATGCTTACTGAAGATTTTGGCTCCCTCCACTGATAACAAAAGGTTCATATGGGTGTGCCCTGATGGAAATCTAAAACAGTTCCAAGTTACACTGAGAAGCAAACAGTTTGACATTGCCACAGAACATACATTACAAAAGAAATAAATGAATGTGAACTTTGAGGTAGAGAATAAGGTTCTTTCTTCAGTGACATTACTAATTAACTCAAACCTCTCAACAAGAGGAAGTGTGGCAGATGCTGTGTGCTATGCATGAGAAAGAGTTGGGAGGATTTAAGTTTCCCTGTCTCTAAGGGATCTCTGAAGTTTGCAGGGTGGTGGGGATTGTTTTCAGAAAAAACATATGCAAACCAGAGCAATGATGATGATATTTATGAGCCTAGCAAGTAATTTACTGTCTGGAAGAGGCAGAGCATCTATCTCAGTTTCTTCTTTATCAGAGACATGGGGTGAGAGATTATGTGAATTATTTTCCAAGAATACTGCCATTGGCGTATTCCAGGCAGCAACAGGAGACTATTCATAGGCAGAAAAGTGAGCTGAGAGAGAACTGGAACAGAAGGGAAGTTGAGGTGGGAATTGCAACCATGTACAAGATTATCAAGATCATTCGAGCAGATGATAGGTAAAATGTTCTCTTCAGTGCTTGACAGCACACTACAAAGGAGCAGCTTCCCAATGGGCTATTCCGTCATTCGGGAAGCATGCATGGTATTGGTTCGGCTGATAAATCAGGGTGAAAAATGAATGGAACATGACAGAACAATATGAGGTAGAACTGGATCAGCATCCAGGTTCAGCAGGAAGCTGAGCACAAAGAAATAAGAGTAGAGAAGGCTAGAGCCTCACTGGAGGAAAACTTGGGACGAATCAGATTGTAGACTTTCTGCAATCCATCAGATTCATCCCAAGGTTGCTAAGAAGGCCTGTGTCTGTGATGCTATTTCACCTGCACATTTCCAGACTGTGCAAGGCCTCCATCACCAGGGGAGGAAGCGCCAGATATGTCAGGTGCTTGCTGTGAGCTGTTTGCTATGTGTTTTGTAGATGAAATGCATCCAATTCTCCTTGACTTGAACTCTGATTTTAGTTCAGGCCATGTTGATATAACTTTGGTAACTGCTTGTCCAATTTGTTGGGATTCTCTTCAGCTCCTAAATCTCAATGATATGGACAGAGCAGTTCAGGTCATCACCTGCTCATTCAACCCTTGGCCCTCTGGGCTAATTAAATCTGCCAAGGTGCAACTGATCCATAGTTAAGAGAGGGAATAAATGCTTCCTTAATGTAAAGGTCCATTTCTTCCTGCCCAAAGAAAGCTGTTACAAAGCCTTTCAAAAAGCTACACTTGATCCAGAAGTTTTCATTAACTACAGATCAGTCTCAAATCTGCAATTTTTAATATAGTGGTTGAGAAGGTGTTGGTTCTACAATTTTGAGTGCTCTTGGATGATATTGATTATCCAGACCCATTTTGTTTGGACTATGGGCCAGGATATGGGACTGAGACTCTTTTGATCACTTTGGTAGATGACCTACAGCAGAGACAGGATAACAGGAACACAGCCTTATTCGTTCCCCTGGATTTTTCACTGCCATTTGATCCCATTGGCCATGGTAGCCTGTTGGATTACTTGACTAGATGGCACATCAGGGACATGGTTTTGCAGTGTTTCCAGTCCTCCCATGTGTGAGAACTACTGCACAAATTGCTTTCTGTTTTTTCTTCCCCATTTGTCCCTGTTATCTGGATGCAATAATGAATACATACTTACTGGATGAGATCAGAAAAATGAATCCATCATAAAATGTCATGGGACAAATCTTAAGGCCCACTTCCTTCTACAGTCACATTCTACATATGGCATTATCATGACATTTACACAAGCCAACATTTTTCAGGATATAAGAGTCACTTAATGGAAAGACATGTTTACCACATGAAAACTGGGTAAACTGGCTATCTCTGTTATTTTGGGGGTAATCTTAGAACTAGTTTTCTATTACAGCAGCAGTATTGATTGACATGAAGTAGATCTTTCCTCTATCTATACCAAACATTTTACAAGACATTTTCCCCCAGTCCATAGTTCCACAATGTGCTCATAATTAAAACTCAAGACTGGCTGTAACAAAATTTTGAAAAGACCCGATTTCTGAATTCATATCAGAACTAAACCTGCTGAAGTGAACTTAGTTGAGCTATTAATTAAAGGCCAGTCTCAAGTAATAAAAATAAAGGTGCCTGAGAGAGATAATAAAGACAAATCATTTGTATTTTTGCAGTAATGTAACAACATTACTCATAAGAAACCAAATATAGCTACTGTATATACAGGTCCCATTGGCATTAAATCGGCCTGTCCTATATTTTTTGAAGAACATGATTTTGAAAGATAATGCTACAATGTCCTGTGCACAGCAGCAGACTCTCTTTGTACTGGCAGAAGCATTCTACTGTTTTCTTGTCAAAAAACAGACACAAAAGATGTCTTTCTTTGGATGAAGAAAAGGTCATAGAATCCAATATACAGTGATTTTTCAAATGCAAAACAATTCTGCAGAATGTGTCTTCTCTTCACAAATGCCTACATAATTCCCAGAATTAAGAAGGGTTTTACATTTGCACGGTCAGAAATGGGATAACTTCTTTTGTTTTTCATCTTCTCCTGGACACATTTGGTATTTTAATCTGGATTCCTTGCAATTTAGTATGCAATATTCACCTGCCTTTTAAAAGCCATCATAAAAGAACCTATGCACATATCTCCCAAAAGAACAGTATCAATACACTGGTGTTCTTTATTCATGACTGATGACTTGTTTAGAATGTTATGCATGCTAACAGAATGAACATAAAAACATGGAATTACAGAACAATTGAGTTGGAAGGGACCTATGAGACAATCAAACCCAGCCTCCATTAGTAATGCTCTTTTAGAAGACTCACCCTTTGGACTGCTTAGATCTCTGGAAGACCACATTTTGACCTCTAGAAAGCAAACACATTCATATGTTTCACTTAGGAAAACAAGAAAACTTCTACTATTTATTCTAGGAAGTTCACCATGCTAAAATATATAAGAAAGAGCCCTAGTTCTATCTGCATTGGAGATGCTGGAGGTCATACTGGTCTCTAGCCTCTAAGAAAAAAGCCAAGACACCTTCCCTCCTAAAGAGAACATTGAAAATCTTGAAGAGGAGGAGGAAATAAAGAGAGTACACCTGATGGGAGACTTGGGTGGAACAGAAAGTCAGTAAGTAACACGCTATCTGTAACATACAGTTTGACTGTAGGAAACATAACAAAGTATCTATCTAGATATTATCACTCCCTATTAGGGATGGGCACGAAATGAAAAATGAAATGCTGTTTCATTGTTTCATTATGTAATGAAGCAAAACCAAATGAAACCAAATGATGAAGCAGCATTTCAGTTGAAATGAACTGTTTTGTTCCGTCTGTAAAATGGTGGCTTACTTGTGGGTGTTCTGCCACCACCGCCGAGACTGCCCACCCAGGCTGGAGAGGGTGAGTGGCTGGAAGGCCAGCCTAGGCCCACCGCCAGAGCCTCCACTCCCACCACCGGAACCTCTGCTGCTACAGCAGGAGAGGGTGAGCAGCCAGCAGGCTGGCCTAGGCCCGCCGCTGCCAGAGTTGCCATGGCTGCAGCCGGAGCCCCGCCAGCCAGCTGGGCAGGCCAGCCTAGGGTCCCCTGACACCACTGCCAGCCAGCTGGGCGGGCAGGCCTAGCCCCCCCGTCACCAGAGCCTTTGGAGCTGCCGTCGCAGGTAACTACTAGACACCAATACAAATAGTGGAGGAACAGCCCCTGTTGTGTTAAGAACAAAGGGCAAGAACTTTACTTACCAACATTTTTCAGCAGAACATAATAATGAGTTACTTACCACTAACCACAAATCTATCTTCAGAGGAATTTTCTTGCAAGTTCTAAACTAATAGCTACATATAATGATCCATGTGGTAGAATTCTAAAAGCGAAGATTAAACAAATATAAAACTTTCAGCAGTGACTCCCAAACTTGGGTGCCCAGATGTTGGACTTCACTTTCCAGATGGTCCATCTATAGTTAGGAATTTTAGCTCAGGAACTACCATGTTACAGATACAGGAAGGACTTTTCCTACTGAAAGCCTTTTCTGTACAAGTATCTATCTATCTATCTATCTATCTATCTATCTATCTATCTATCTATCTATCTATCTATCTATCTATCTATCTATCTATCTATCTATCTATCTATCTATCTATCTATCTATCTATCTAGGCTAAGACCAAAGAGAATGATTTTCTTGTGACACCTTGTTTTAAATCCACTGGAAAATTTCTGATCCCTCCCAATTCTCAAAGATCCTTCTCTTCATTTCAGCTATAGGACAAAAATGAAATAGCACAATACAGTCTTACTGAAAAATTAGAAATGCAGACATTAACAGATTCCTATGGTAATTTTAAGAACTTTATAAACGTGTGTTCCTTCATCTATGTTTTATGAGAAATTCCTTTCAAAACAACACTGCCAGATGTCCAGAGGTGAAAAGAGGTTTACTTGAATAAAGAAAATGGGAGATGGTGTGGAAAAAGAAAAACATACCAAGTGTACACCTTGATCTTATATAACTTAATAATATCAATCAAATTTACCTAGTTATGGATTGCCTACTTCCGTCACTCAGGGTTTTGAAGTACAGATGAAGTGAGATCAGTAAAGATTGATCCTTTATGCAGTAACCTTTTTCTGAAGCTTCAGTGGTCTAGTTTCCATAACAGAAGGTGACTTAAAGCTTGGCAACATTTCTCAAAAAGCCCCCAAATATGCAGTGCTTAATTTTAGCTCACTCAAGTTATGTAGTTTTAGGATCATTTATTGTGTTCCTATGGAACAATTAAAATGCTCCCTTTTAGAATTCATGGTAATGTTCAAATGGACTTAAGTCAATTATGAAAAGAGTGTGCTAATATAAACAGCCCTCTGGTGGCTAGTTATTTTAACTTGCTTCCTAAGAAAATAATATGACTCAGAGGAAAATAAATACACAGTTGGAGTTCATTGTTGAAACATAAAAATTCTGCATAGGTTTTAATACAGGTCAAATTCCAGGTTTTTTAGGTGTGTGACAGACCCTTAGTGGTTTAAACCCTCCCCCTTTGCATCACAAAACTAATATTTCAGACGAGCCAGTCAATTTGAACCATACATCCTACTGTGCAAATAAGGTTAACTTTTGGATGCAGTAAAAAGATGAATCAAGTGCTATAAATCTGCCCAAGCAATCCAGAATATTGTTAATTTACCTATTCATTTATTCAGATTCTACAATCCTTTGTGTTCTTCAGGTTCCTTTGACACACCTACATATACAGCCATTATTTCTCAACATCTTAGTCTCCCTTTACTGAAACACATTTTCCATTTTCAATATCTGTATATACAAAATCATCGGGTGAAATGGAAAGTGGCCCACAATACCCTCTACTGCAATAAATGTGTTAGGAAATGAGCTGGAGACACCATGAGGTGTTTACCGATTGAGAAACTGGGGCACCAAATAGATCCTTAAACCTGATAAAAATGAGATGCATTCATTTTTCCACTGTGAAGACAAGAACACCAGTTATGGAGCCAGTAAACAAATGTCTTCTAGACTTCAAATGGCTGTTCTGTTTTTTTTTCTTTTTTGTGACTTCATCAGAATTTATCTTAGCATTCTTAGAATGTTAGCTAGCATTCTATTATGTCTCCTCCTTGTACATTTCCTTTAGGTGAAAACACGGTATTGCAAGTTTCTATTGCTAAGGGATCAAAAGGAATGCTAACTGGTGAGATGTAACATTTTTTAGTGTTCATTATTTAATCCTGAGGTCTGGCCAGATGTGTAGAAACATGGCATTTTTTTTTTTACTTAGGCTCTGTTTTCTTGTACTTTTCACCATGTAAAAGTCTGTACATTCAACTGGAGATCATATGGAGCTACATAAGAAATCAGATCCAAAGTTGGAATATTGGTATATACTTGGTAATCAGAGATGGGAGATCCCTGACTAAAAACTCCTATTTGTCCCCCCTCCCCCCGGAAGCAGCAGCAGCAGCAGCAGCAGCAGCAGCAGCAACAACAACAACAACAACAACAATAACTGGGATCTGATAGCATAATTTGCCGATACATCACATAGCCCTAAATGCTTGGGAAGCATTTGACTAGTGATTTGTAATACAAAATCCTATCTTGTCTGCTATGTGATAATTTAACAACAACAACAAAGAAGAAGAAGAAGAAGAAGAAGAAGAAGAAGAAGAAGAAGAAGAAGAAGAAGAA